>OY284492.1:41155936-41755936 GCA_958336395.1 Ctenicera cuprea | reverse complement strand
ATTTATTTCGAAAATATTTTCAAATTAAACAAATTTTTTTGTAATTATAGAAAAATTTTGAATGGTATGAAATTTATAAAAATTATCAAATAAAAAATATTGAAAATTTATAAAAATTTTAAAATATATTGGGTTTTGAAAATTTTATAAATTTATAGACATTGTAGTATTAAAAATTTTATAATTTTTTTAATGTTTGAAAATTTTAAGAATTTTAAATTTTTTGATACTTCAAATTTCGAAAATTGCGGGAAATTATCAAAACAGTAAAACATTTTAAAAAATTTTAATATTTTGAAAATTCGGGAAAATACTGACTTTTTAAAATTTGAGTTGTAAATCTTTTAAAATTTTGAAAGTTTATAAAAATAAAAATTTTTGAACATTTCTAAAATTACAAAAATATTTGAAAATGTTGAAAATGTTTAAAAATTATGTAAATTTTGAAGTGGGGTAGGAAAATAGGGCTTGCGCAGATCGGCCATTTGACATGTGTAGAATACTAATTTAAAGTTGCTTTCAGAGCGCGTCTATATTGAAATAAAGCCCCCCCCCCCCCCACATACACACTTTTTACGCAGTCGCCCGCTTCTATATTTTGTGTTTTATAGTTGCAACCAATGTTTATCCATTAAAATCTCAAAGACGATTTTTCATGTCCTATAGACTTTTGACTGGTAGCCGTATTTTTGCAACAATCACTCAATTAAATTGTTCAGGTAAAACACCAAAATGAAACAAACCTCTCATTGATGTTTTCTCGATGGAAGGTTGTTCCTATTGACATTTAACATGCTCATACCGATTTGGAAGCCGAAATTCGTAGACTTGAAAAAAAACAAAAAAGCGTAGGTAGGGGGCAAGAGGAGGGGTGATGGATATCACATTTGCACACATCGGCTATTCGACATGCCTAGAATACGAATCTATGGTTCTTTTTCGGGCGTGTTTATTTTGAAATAAGCACCCCTCCCCTGCCACCTTTTTTGGCGGACCAACCTCATTTCTTGAGGTGTCATCCTATTGTAATTAGCAATATTTGAGCCAAATTTGGTTTTTCTGCGTTAAGGCGTCTGGACTGTAAAGTGTTTACAGACACACAAACAGACATACAGGCAGACACCTATGCAGCGTCCCCTTTATCGGTCTTTCAAGGCCATAAAACCAGCTTACTAGTTAAAATATTTAGGTTAAAACTGTTTGCCATAAAAGTACCTTTTTTAGGCATAATTCGTATATCGGCCAGTAAACTCAAAGCGAAAAAACTTTGCTGAATGAACGCATTTGCTCCAAATCCTACATGACGATCATAATACCTTACCCTATGCGAGGAAGATAAAAAGGTGAAATGCTAGTGTCCCCACTTGTCCTACAATTCCAATGCCCCACCTTACCCTATTATAATTCTAGTGCCCATAGTCTTAGTTTTCACAAGGAGCCCTACAGCACTAAAACCATTTCCTTGCTGATTATGCAACATGTCCGAAACTTTTTTGAACCTGGCTCTACATTAATTGTCATTGGTTATTATTTTTATAACTAAGTTTGTACCTGGTATGGTGTATAAACCTCCACAACTTATAAATTTTTATTTAACATTACCAGGAATCCTCTATAGACATTTTAGGAATTTTCGTTATCATCATCAACAACTAATAACGAACAATTTGCATTTCTATATTATACGTATGAGTACATATCCTTTCCAATCCATCAACTAGTCTGGTGCTTAATCTGTCTCGCCAATCTGCTCTATCTATAATATGAGCTCACAACGTATCTAATAGTCAAATATTTGTGTGTACTGGTCATGTTTTCGTCGACACTGTCTAAGTGTTTGTCTGCGAATTGGGGTCATGTGGTGCGACGAAATTCCAAAAATTGTTATTAATTTCGCACGCCACTTTCTGTTTTAAGAATTAAAAAATACGGGCCAAATAAAACGGTACGTGGAGGCATGCAAGGAATTCCTATAAATTTGGTTGAGGGAGTGACCGAGTAGCGCACACACCGACATTTGAATTATACAACCCCTAAATCACTCGCTGTGTGATAGCAGCTGCTTTTATTTCAAAGTCAGATGCCGAATTTATGTAGGACGTCGTCCTATTTCTCAAGTAGAAAAGTTGGGAAATTAACGCTGAATGTTTCGATATCAAACTAATCGATGTGCAGAAATATTCAAAGTTATTTTTAGGTTCGTTTCCTTGGTTCTTATATAAAATTGTACTGAACGAGGAAAGGACGACGGAATGCTAATAATTCTCAACATCCGATCAATGGACGTTATTTATTTTCTGAACCGTTATCATTGATGTACTTTATTTTTTTTTATGAATGATGCATATTTTATGCTGTTTTTGTCTCTATCGATTAGTTTATTGGGTTAACTAATACAATCAGAAATCTTGTGTAAATTAAATTGAATGTTAAATATTTTATGATATTGTTAACATTTTTGATGTCATCGACATTGTTGACATTTCTTGCTTTAATCAGTGATTGCAGACTGTAATAAGTTTTACTTTCACATACAGTATAAGAAAGTAACGGCATATTTGAGCCTTTAGAAACTTGACAGCTTTTTTTTAAATAATATTTGAAATATAAAGATGTGAACCGAAAGTTTGAACATGGATTTTAGTATAATTTACATTTAATATTCATTTTTGTAGAAACGTAATGGCATTAGAGCGAATAATTCGTCGAAAACAAATCGAATGCCCCTGTATAAAGTTGTTGTCTTTACTTTACTATGCAAATTTCAATGCAAGTGTGGAACGAAGCTGGGGAGGTGAGACGTGCGACTATTCAACGGTACGAACGCGCTGCCTTCTACTCAAACGTATCGCGCTGCAAAAAAAATTAACTGTCGGCAGCTATCAAATGCCACAGACGTCGATTACATAACAAATTTGAACAATAAAATTGTGCCCTTTAAATCGTTACGCGTATGGTGGAAGCCCCACTCGTCCTACCTTAGTTCCGGCAATGGCCGCATTTATTTTTCATTTTTAATTTGTTACTGTTTTAAGATATTTTAATTTAAATTTGATAATATTATAGAGACTACTACGTTTTGTGGTATACGTGTTCATTTACGTTAATTCTGTGTGACTTTGCATCGGGATTATTCTACATGTAAAATATGCAGATAAAAAAGGAACTTAATATTCTACATTCCTAGCCCTGCATTTAATATCTAAGCCAATCTATTGATTGAAAGTCAATAAACAAGAGATTATTAATAATTTCTTTAAATCTTTGCAACGACGGTTTTATTGTAGCAAAAAAATACTCATGCTCATGGAATAAAAGTCTCTCCGGCCGTAATGCAACTGCATTACACAAATACATTACAAGCGATCACATATTTTTCTAAAATAAATACGGCCATCTCAGGTTTACGTGCAGCTATGAGATGAAACGAGCCGAGTTAATTCTGTTTATAGTGTATACGCTCATGTTTCAAAATTGGCTAAGAAATAATAATAACAAACTAGCAAACTGCTGCGTTTAGCGGCTGGCATGTACGAAGAACTAGCTGAACCCTACAACATAAGCTTTTTACTTTCCTATATTTTCAGTATTGATTTCATGCAAAATTTCAAATTCGAGATTTTTACGGAAATACATGTTTTGTAGCCCCCAGCAACCCATGCCTGTCTGTGGGTGGGTACGTGTGTGCGTATTTGTGTGTGACGCCTCATAACCCCCGAATGAATACTCCGATTTCGACGAGGTTCGGAATGTAGAGGTATTTTAAAAATTTCCAGACAAAATAATCGTTTAAAAAAACTGAAACAAGAAGCGGAAGTTAGACATGTTTTTTTGGTGTAATTTTTTTTCAGAAACTGAATTTTTAAAAATTGTGTAACGATATCTGCTAGAAGACCTTAGGTCAAAAAGAAATGCTTTTTTAAATAATATTAACATGGCGGCCGCTACGAAGTGTTGAAAATGTTTATATTAACGCCTTATTACTCAAAAACGAGTTGACTGATAGGGATGCAATTTGGTACTACAATAGCTCCAAGGAACCACAATGTCACTATAAAAAAATTCTTTTATAAATGAAAGATTTGTGGCGCGAAAATTAAAAAAAAATTAAATATTATTCTAGTCTCATTCAGAGAGGGATAGGCTACAATTGGGTTTGTCCCAGTTCGCTAATATCGCTGTGACGCCTTCTCTGAATTTTTAAAGTCGAAAATGTATGCCCATTCATTTGATACACGGGGACCATACAAAAATTTTGTTTACGCTCCATTGCTCCATTTCTTGACGGACGTATTTGACCTCTCGTTTTTAGTTTCTAGAACTCCAACGAATATTTTTTTTAATTCCGGTTTTCAAAAAATTTATACTATTATTTTTAAGTGTAAGCTTCAGTATCATGCAGCTATGCTCTCGCTACACAAGTAAAAATGGTGGGATGTTATTGCAGTCAATGTTGGAGCGTGAAACGTTAATATTAAAATACTTTTGAATATAATAATATAATAACATAAGCTTCAAAACTTAACTGTTAGATGTCTCAAAAATAAAGGAGGTTAGTTTTCGCCGCCTCCCCCACCCCATTTCTTGACGGACGTATTTGACCTCTCGTTTTTAGTTTTCTAGAACTCCAACGAATCTTTTTTTTTTAATTTCGGTTTTCAAAAAATTTATACTATTATTTTTAAGCGTAAGCTTCAGTATTATGCCGCTATGCTCTCGGTACAGTAGTACAAATGACAAGATGTTATTGCAGCCAATGTTGGGGCGTGAAACGTTAATATAAAAATACTTTTGAATATATGAGAAGCAACAATATCTGAAGTTTTGGAAAGTTCAGGAGAAGTACTTCTCTCAGTTTTTGGTAATTAAAGAAATATTAAAAGACCTCGCGCGCCGCTTGTGTGGCATAATCTCAGCTGGAGCCGTATTCCTCTTAAGTTGAGACAGGTCGAAGGGATACGAATTTACTATCCAGAAACAATTACAGCAATCGCTATATAGTCCATTAAAACACTAGGACTTCGATGTACGGCCCGCTACTTAATTAGCTTATTTATTATTACAAAATACAAACAAAAACATCGTGGGGCTTAGCCCACGGGTTTCGCCAGTTTACATTGAATTAACACTTATAAATGCGAAAATTTTGCCTGCTAAACACTGTTTTTGAATTAAGATTTTTCATAAATAAGTTATTTTATAAAAACTTATCTTTTTAGTTTAAAAAACGTACCGTATGAATTGCAATATCTAACCGCACACGAACGATTACCCTAATTTAATAATTTTAGAGCTTGAAGAGGTACTTCATCTGGAACGTTCTAAGGTACTAATTTTCTCAAGTTTCAAGAAATACACAACCACAAATAATTACCTACAATGAGCAATTACGCAGTCAGTGATCGTGCAACTTAGGAAAAGTTCACGTATGCACACCTATGTGGGTCACGTTCTCTGCAGTCACGCGAGGGTGGCGCGCCTCCGTCATCACATGCATTGTAATTCGTAATTACCTCTGCACTGCACGCTTTTGATCATTAGTGCGAGCAACGAATAGCGCTGAAAATTCTGTCCGCAAATAAACAACCTGCTCGCAACGATATCTATTATATTTAAGCAAGAAAATGATTAAATTGTGGAAAAGGAGTAGGTATACTCTATATACTATGAATTAAAAAAACGAATCTCAAGAGGAAGAGTAAACATGCTCTAATAAACGTTAGTGACTCGATGAGAGACGGTGTATTGACCGCTTCCATGGCTGCTGTCTCTACTCTCTGACCTTGCGACTGTTTATATTTGTGAACTTTCAAACTGCGCAGATATAAATACTAATGCACAACATGAATGAGGAAATTTAATTGCGGAAACGTTAATGTACCGATAGGTGAAAGCACCTGAAGCACTTTTGGAGAGTTTCCTTGCCAGGTATCTCTATTCTCAACAGGCTTGGCAAAAAAGTTGCGAACATTTACGAAAGAATTTGTACTTTCACTGCTGACTTTTAGTAGTTTGCTCGAATACAGTCAGACAAAAATAATGATAGTAGAAACCCTACAAAAAAAATTGTTTTAATGAACATGGTGAGATTATACATTAACGACGTCAAAAATTGTGCTTGTAAGTAATAATTTATTTAGTCCGGTCTGCACAGAAAACTGGTGGCAGCAGTGAACCACAAGGATAAATGCATAATAACATGTGGTGGCTGGCTACGCACAGCTTGGTTAACAAAACATCATTGCAAGGTATCGACTTATACGAAAAATGGTGACAGCATTCGAATCAACTTGATTTAAATCGTTGCGATTTTTTTATTTTAATAAATGATTTAAATCAAAAACGTCAATTGTTCGAATGTTTATTAGAGAAAAACAAAAAAATGTGAAAAGGCAATTACAAGTTTAGTATCAAACGCAAATGTATTTTCTTTTTTAAATAAAACAAATTAAACAAAATAAATAGTCAATTCTAAGGATTACATGGCTCATGCTCATAGCATAAAATTAGTCGTCAAATACAACATTACACTTATTGACAGAAGTCTTCAGTCTAAAACTAATTTCGGTAACGCCTGCACAAAATAAATTCCCGTTTGTGTTTCACTTTTTCTTTATTTAGGTATATTTAAACATATTAGTCTTCCATGTATTACAAATGCACAGATGTGGACGGAAAACTTAAAAACATGTACTGTTTTATAAAGATAAACAGCTTTCAAGACACCAGAAAAAATGATTTAAATCAAAAAATCTTGATTTAACAAAAAAAAAATCGATTTTTTTGATTATTTTATAAAAATCGTGATTTTTACACACTGGTTTTAGCCTCCTAACTGTCTATACCTATGCCAAAAGTTAGTTTTACTCCTCTGGCAAAAGGTTGATGCTACAGCAATCTACTTCTATTTTCAATAAAGTAGACACGATAGATCTTAATAATATGCTAGTAAAACGTATTCATATTAGCACGCTGTTGGCAGTTGTACAGACGAAGAGATAAACTTTGGGCAAAGCTAGTTCGATGCTTACCATCCCACTTTAACAGTTGGTCCGTATTTGACCCTTCTACTATCTAGTATTAGCAAACTGGTGAGGCACCAAGTCTTTTTGTAATACAAATTAAATTAATTTCTCCTATTTTATGTCACAAAGGGTTAATCATTTATTCGCGACGTTCCTTTTATTTTCAGAGTATTCTAGCAGTCCTCATTAACTGAAGCAGTATGTAGACATTAGCAGTCAAGATGTTTTCATAAAGAAAAGTTATATATAATGGTGAAACTAATTTCTGTTATTAATGGAAACGGCAAGCGCGACAATAAAAAGTTTAAATATTTCAATAGAAGTTTTTCTTGATGAATTCTGGAGAAGTCGCGGTCAACAATCCCTTTTTAGCAAACTTGCAGATTTCCGGTTATGTTTCGTGTTTAAAGCAGAAAAAAAGTGATTTGGTTTGAAGCTGTCCATCTACTTGATCACGAACATCCTTTTAACAATGAAGAAACGTGAAACCCGTTTTCGAACGTTTGATGAACAAATTAAGGGCGGAGAGAGCGTATATGCACTGATTGACTTAATTATTAATAATGATGTAACACTAAAAGCGAGATGGGGTTGGATTAGACACGCAAGGTTATCGAGTAAAAGAACGTGTAATGGAGGAGACGCGCTCACTTTCGTTATCGACTGAGGCTGAGGGGTCACTGACCCGGATTCGCGGGTTGCCTAAACGGGGAGCGACAAACACAGACGCACCGACGACCATTTATTGTTTATCGATAAGTAGAAAATTCTACACGCCTTATCGGACCGACTGGTTGCATTAAACGGCCCGAGATCCGGATTGTACTTAAATGCACCGCGCAGCGCACAAGAAAGAATCCATTACCCTCAGTCACCCTTTGCAAAAGCTAATTCCATTATTAATGGGGAAAATGTAGGTCACTTGCTACCCTTGCTCTCGGAATAACACGCATGTGAGATGCTGTCAGCACCATAAAGTATGTATAACTGACTTGAGCACGATCAATAGCTGAGAAGGGCAACTGAGAAAGGGCGACATGATCGGCTTGACAAGACCTCTGATACCACAATTACTTGATTCAGATGGCGTCCAAACGAATACAACTAGGAAGTCATAGATATGTCGCTTTTCATTACCGACGCAACTTGTGAGTGAACAATTTAAAATATCTAGGATTTATGTGCAACTTATATTAATACGTCCTGCTGACAAGGAGTAATGAAAAATACAACCTAAAACAATAAACAGGGCAACCCTTTCTAAATATTTATTTCACTGCCGTAATGTCCTGAAACATGGCTTCACCAGATTTCTAAGGTTCGTCTGTTGCCCCCTCTGAATTTTTTTAAATTTACCGTACAACTGTTTAAAAGTAGACTAAGTCACTTTGCCTTTCCCATCTTTAAGAACTTTGAAAAAACATAAGGGATTAATTGGTAAATGTTTCTAAAATAATTTACAGCGATACGCTTTCGTAATATTAGAAATTTCAGAAAATTAATGTTACAAAACCCACCTTCACCATTTTATTCTAATTTTTTGCATTTACTAAGCTTACTTCTGTGGTGATGTTAAAATGTTTTCACTTCTTTTAAAATTAGAAACATTTTGGTAAATACATAACTGTTTCTGTTCAATTTTTCAATATCTATACGGCATGTCTAGAAATTCGCTGGTCAACGTATTCTAGAGGGCTGAAAACAACCCAACCTGTTCCTATGAGTAATAAAAGTAATTAACAGTAAAACAGATAGTAAAATGAATGCAAAAGAAAACAATGTTCAAAATAAAAATTTTTTATCTATAAATATTTCTCTCGGGAGTACTTCTGCTGCTAAAGCTTATCAGCGACCCCAGAGAGTAGATCTAGACACTCGAAAAAAAGATTGCTATTTTCTGTTCAAACGTACCGTACTGTAAACTTTCTTAATTGTCGGCAACTATCAGACAAACAAGTGGGCTCCATAAAAAATTATGAAATAAAATTGCGCCCTTTAAATCGTTACGTCTGGGGCGGAAGCTTCTCTCGCCCCATCCTAATTCCGGCACTGGTCGCAGTTATTTTTGGTACATAATTTTTACCGCTCTAAGATACTTCAAAATTTAATTTAATAGTCTGTATATTAAACCCGGAACTTGGCTACTAGAAGCCACTTATTTACGTGACCATTATATAAGGCGTAAATTCGTTTGCACATTGGACCGTTACACTTTTCCATGCAGATAAGCAAATTAAGGTTCACAGAAGATGTTTTGTATTATTTTGTATTTATTAGTTCTAAAAACATTTTGAATATCTCTTGATAAGGCAGTGTTAAGTGTCGCTAAGTTTCATTAACTTTCATTCCGCTTTTTTTTTTCAAAAAAAAATTTTCTGGGGATGTTCTAGGAATTTTTTTGGGGTATTTTTCTTTAAAATTTTTTATTCGTTTTTGTTTTTTTCCCATGTTTTATTTGTTTTTTATGGGATTTTTCAGGTTTTTTCGTCATTCTTTTCTTGCGCCGTAGGCATCTAATCTATCTATACATATATTAAATACGAATCCCTTTACCGTCTCAATTTTGGGTGACGACAGACACAGTTTATTTATTATGTTTGTCAGTACCGATGTTTATGTAACAGTCACGTAGGGCAACGCAGCACTCGATTTCAAAAGTTTGCGTATATTACAAGAAATCACCAATAAAAGCGTGGGGCGTAGCCCACAGGTTTTGTTAGTATTATTTATTTTACTTAGGTGTAGGGGGATGCACTTGCTTTTGTATATACATGTTTATTTACGTTCAAACTGTCTGATTTTGCATCGATATTATTCTACATGCAGAATGTGCAGAAAAAGGGCTTATTATTCTACCTGTAAAATAACCATGTATAATAAGTATATTTTACATGTAATATTCTACATGCCCAACCCTGAATAAACTCAGAGCCATATGCTAATCTACTCTACTGTTCATTTAACAAAAATTTGGGTAAAACTGCTTGCAAACTGATGTCCAAAGAAATGTTTGTTGATTTTTTCTGCATTTTTATTTTTAGGGACAGCAAATAAAAGTGCAAAAAACTGATAAACCTATCATTTTTTCATCAACTTTACTACTATCTTTTGCTATAAACGAACAATTTTCATTTATATAAAAAAAACATAAAACTATTTTGAGATTTCGACCTACTTTCACTAAAAGGACAAAGGTTAATAAATAGTTGAGGAATAACCGCTGCGGTCGTATATGCCTACTTACTCGCATCTCTTTCACAACAATTTAATAAATCCCATTAAAAGTCCCCGAACCAACCAATCCAACAACCCCAACTCCTCAACCACCACACAAGCTAGCTTATTATGATGTTTCCTACGGTAGGGTGTGCTTACTTATGCAAAAGCGAGCCCTTGCCGCTCATGCAGCAAACACAAAACGAAATCCATCCGCCCTTCCAAATCAAACATATAATATCAACTTATCTCGACATACACATCGGGGGATGAAAGTCTACATAGAAGCGTACACATTACGATCACACGCACAACTCTGTTGCTACGCGCGAGTTCCCCCAGTTGCCTTGGAGACCGCTCGAGGGACCCGCATTACGTCATCTCCTGCGAAGACCCCCAGGCCGTGGGGGTTCGACACGCCGTAGTGCCACTCGTAATCCTAACGATTCCATCAGGAGAGATTTTCAGTTACAAGAGAGGAAAATAAAACTGGATAAGTGGAAAAGTCTACAGCACCATTAATTTGTTGTCCTTAGACTAAGTTCTTTGCTTGTACAATTTCATGCGACAAAATAGTTTCAAGAATTTGACGGGCAGTTTCTCCTGGAATGAACGAGTTTTCAGTAGATAGGGACATCAAAAGGTCGTACGCTGTAAAACGGTCATAAACGCCCTGCTGCAATTTATAGGCCACACACAATGCAATACCCTTTGTATTATGAGTTGCCTACGTGAACGACATAATTTCTGTCGGACACTACACATACACGTATCCCTACTGAAAATCACCTCAGTTGCCTCATAAAACCTCATACAAAATGAACCTGGTTGTTTCAAAAACCGCATAAAACCACATACAACCTGATGAAAACATTATCAGGTTATATGAGGTTTCTATATATATTTTCAGTAGGGATGAGTTACCTTGAAAGAGATATAGTACAGTACTTACAATACCTCGGGCTGTGGGAGACGCGAAAGAGTAAACCAACAATAAGTCCGTGGGGACTGTTCTTTACTTGCATGGGCAATGTTTAAAATGTTCAAGCTCTTTTGAAGAAAGTTGTAGCGTTGATTGTGGATCAGCGATGACGATGACTACTAAGAAAAACACGTGGAGAAATACCAACGAAGCTTTAAACTAGTTATAACATTTGTAGTCGGTCTGTAGCCTGGCTCTGGCGTGTTCAGCGTCTATTACGCAACAGTCGACGACATCTGGAACCACTTCTCCACATTAAAACGACTTGATACACATTTTATCTTGCTATCACTAGAGATTTAAAATAAGAACATAATACAAGGGGGCCCAATAACAAAATCATAGCGAAACAACATTTATTTATTTTAACCTTATACGTATTTCGAAATGTTTACACGCCATTATCAAAGTATTTAAAAAAAAGTATTAAAAAAAAAGTAAAGTGTTGTTATGTTATACCAACAATTGAACTCGGTGACTTGATCTTGGTAATCGTCTGCAGATGACTTGATTTCTTATTCCCAAACTGTCCAATAGCGGGGAATTTAAGAGCTCAATTTGCTCGTTTATTTACGTTTACCATTACAAAAGTGTAAACATTTTATAGTGTTATTAGATGTCATTGAATGATTGTGTTCTTGTAAGTGTTTAGCGTAATTGAATTTATGTGGGTGTTTGTATTTGTAACAACGTACGTGTTCTTTGTACCTAATATCAAAATTTCTAATTGTCTGGCCTATATAAACCAAATTACAATGCGAACAATTTAATTTGTAAATGCCCGATTTCATCATCTGGTTTTGATTTTGCATTAAACAAAGTGTTTAAGATGTTTCTAGTTGTTTTAAAACTTACTTTATATTTACTTGTTTGGTTTATAATTTTAACAATTTTTTCTGATTTGTCGAGGCATATTTAATTTTATCCGATTGTTGCGGTATTCGACAATATATTAGCTGGTAATAAGAATCCAAGCAAGTTTAAAATTAATTGAAACGAAAAACGTATTTACAGCAAATAAGCAATTCGAAATCATAATAAAAACCATTTAACCAAACGCTTGTAACCTTTTAATGCTTTTCCGGTTTCAATGTAAATTTTCCTTAAAAAATTTCCACTCTGAAAATTAAACGCCAACTATACGCCCACTTACAAGAGTACGATAAGCAAAATGTGCCGGGAAAGTGGCTTTAAATTGTCTCGATATCATCTATGACTCCATACCGTTTAAAAAATTTTAGGAGCCGTCTCCATACAAAACACTTGCGTGATTGTAGGACAATTTTCTTTCTGATAAATGCGAGTAGTAGCGTATGCAACCAAGCAACCAGAACAAACGCTGAGATAATGATAATGAAATTATTTCAACACATAAATTCTGGGGGTTAATTTTGCTTCGCTTGGGAAATAAGAATAATCGTTTGGGGTTTTAGAGGACGCACATGGCTGCATTTTTACCTAAAAATTGTTATGACGATAATTATCATTTTTGCCAAAATTTACTATTTGGAGAAAAATCCTTATTCCTTTAGGCCTTGATCTTTAATTTGACATAATTCGATTAATCTAGACAGAAACAACATAGCAATAAACTATAATCTGGACGTAATTATGTCTGGTAGTTTTAATACGTTATTAAAACCACAAATTATAGATTAGATTCGTCTAAAAACAGTACCTAAACCCGCCAGAATGTAATCAAGGCACGGCAAAAACCACAATTTGTTTAAGACCATAAATAAAGCTTGACATCGCAAGCCACTGTCAATTAATTCTAAGCATGTAGATTTATGTAAGTGTATTAAGTTCTATAGCATAAAGAGCAGCGTGTGTTAGAAGAACGAGAGTGTGAGAACATCACTTTCACTGTGAGATGCTGCACAAAGTACTGCTGCTGTTTGTTCCTTTTGCTCTACCCGATGGTGAGAGGGTGGAGCAAAGAGATCAAAGGGGTCGTCGACCGATAGTGTTGACCAGCCGGTCATCAACCACTACCTTCAATGATTCGCGATACTCTTAAACTATGATTACACTGCTTGAATTTCTTTGCTGCAAGTCAAGTTATTGGTAATTATATTTTTTTTGGAGATTTTATCAGCAACTTAAATTAAATGTTTGAGGATGAAACTAAATTTTGCACCATGAAAATTATTGAAACGTAAAACTGTGCTGTTCAAAAATACACAAATTGCAGAAAAGGGTTTTGCTGGGTACAAGGACCTGAAACAGGGTTGGGCATGTAGAATATTACATGCAAAATATACTTATTCGACGTGGTTATTCTGCATGTAGAATATTAAGCCCTTTTTCTGCATATTCTGCATGTAGAATAATACCGATGCAAAATCAGACAGTTTAAACGTAAAAGAACACGTATACAACTAAACAAGTGACCCCCACCCCTACACCTAAATGAAATAAATACTACTAGCAAAACCTGTGCGCTACGCCCCACGCTTTTATTGATGACTTCTTTTAAAGTACACAACCTTTTGAAATCAAATGCCGCACCGCCCTAAAACCTAACTTTTAATTTAAAAAAAAGTTACTTTTACATAGTTTTTATTTTTTAACACCACCGCCAAACATTCAAAATTAGGCGCCAAATAAATAGACCATTCCCTTTAAACACAGTATCGCATACGCGAAGGCTGAGCTTATCGGGCCAAATGATTTCAGCTACGACACAATCAACCAATGTATTATTCTTAATACGTCTGCATGCATGTTGATACAAATAATGCAATGATCAGATGGACAGACGCAAAGAAATAGTAGAGATTTCAGAACGTAATAAGCACAGCAAAGGCACGGCCTCTGCAGTGCTTTACTTGCGCCGGTCGGCGTAAGTTAGTTGTAGCGTGCTGCTATTGTGTGTTTATTTATTTCATACGTAGTTTGCAAACTTGCAGTAAATATGGAAATTCTCGTTGACCAGATTTTAAAGAAAAAATCAATGGATACTCTTACGAAAAACAAATAGGTATGAAAAATCATGAGCGATGCACTTCAAAATGATAAGGGCCGTTACAGACAGACAGTAGGAAGAAATCTAGACCGTTTAATACTGAATGGTATAAAAGAATGAACTGACTAACTGGTAGCGACATTAAAAATAAACTATTTGGCTGAAATTGCTTACTATTTTCATTTATATCTAACCCCTCAAAAATACAGTCTGAAACAGGATACTCTACTTTTTATCTGCATATGTTCGATTAAAATTATTTGAGTGAAATTTAATAGAGATTTTATGCGTAGACTAATTCGTTTGAGAACAGGTCTTGGTAAATTAGAGCTGCCGTATTTTTTCACTTTTAATCTTAATGTTAAATAGTTTTTGCCATTGCCTACACAAATTTTGAACCCAAGGAACGCCACTGATGTTAACCGTCCTAAAATTAAGAAAGTTAAAACATATATTGAAAAATATACGAAAATACACATTTATTGCAAGATCGTAATAAACAGGTTTGTTATAAAAGGTGACAATTACCAAGTGTTCTTATGGATATATTGACAAAGTGTTAGCATACAGTTCGTTATGACCCGTGGCTCGTTATGTGCAAGCTTGTAATATACAACTTAGATCTAATATCTAAAAGAAATATAAATGTAAAGAAAATTATTTACGGGATGAAAACAAATACATAATTATAATAATAACAATAAGGTTTCTCTGTTATAGTTATAGCGATAGTTTCAATACACTTAATACTTGCCTTCAAATACGAAATTTCAAAAATATTTGGAATTTCGTATTGGAAGGCATGTATTAAATGTATTGAAACTATCGCTATAACTATAATATAGAAACCTTATTATTATTATTACTATTATTTCAATAATTCCAAACCCGAACATTTTTATTTCAATTTTGAGTAAAACCTAGACTGTCGGCATTTTAGCAAATACATAACGGTTTTAATAATTTTTACCTGAGCTTACGATCCGGTCAACTTCTTACTGCCATTCAAGGTCACCCCAAAGCTATTGTTATTACCACATTCTAATTTTTTGTGGCTCCTTACGAGGGTGGTTTCACGCACTAAGGTCGTACGACCCCCATCTAACATACCTTAATTTAGAAAAACATTTACAAACATCCTGGGAAGCACTGGGATTCGAACCCGCTTGCCTTTGCAGACCAGTTCCAAAGTCAGAGACTCCGACCACTACTCTGCCTCCAGCCCCGTCTATTTTCTAATCCAATAATTCTATTATTTATTTTTAGAAGCATGTTTTATTGAAAATCAATACCGTTTTTTCATCGACCCATTCCAAGCCAAGATAGTATTCAAAATTTAAAAGTTGATACTTGTCTATTATATACTAGAATAATTAGTTGAATACTTCTGATTAAAAAAATAAACAACTAATTTCGGTATCTGTAAGTATATTCAGCAAAATTGAATTTAAATTTGTTAAATTTGAAAGTGGTTTTGAAGGTAAACGAAAAAAGGTAAATCTAGCAAAACGCGAGACCGAGCAAAAAAGAACGTGAAAAAACTGGAAAGTACAAGGAAACTGCATAAATTGTAGGACGCCAAAGTTGTGTGAAGGAATGGGAAAGTGAATAGATTTAGTTCGCGAAAAAATGTTTTAGCAAATTTAATAACTTGCCACAATTTAAAGTATTTCATGACTAGGAAATAGTTATTTATTATATCAGTGAGATAAAGGCATTATTAACATACGAATTCGGTGAGTTGCCCGACGAAGGCGTTAGCCCGAGTCGGAGTAAGAGCATGAGTATGTTAATGGCCTTTATCACATGTATATAATACAATTTTTTAGCTACGTCTGCTCAAAATTGAAAAAAATTACATAATTTTCAAAATTGAAAAAATTATATAATTTTGACAGACTATCTTTTTTATTTAACATCAGAGTAGTATGGTATTGTATTTAAAAACAGAGTAGCATTGTATCTACATAATTTATTATCGTCATGGCAACCAAACATTTTTTGTCAATAATTGAGTTGTTTTTAATTTTTCCTTGATTTGTGGTGAAAATTGTGTTTTTCGTTGATTTATGTTGTAAATTGTGAGAAAACCGGTAAATGTAATTATGAGTGATTGTGACAGTATTCCGTCGGACATAGAAGAAGCTGCAACGATGGTAGTTTCTTCATTGTTACCAGAAAAATCAAAAATGAAGTATGAAAAATTGTCAAATCCCACTGAGTGGGATAAGTGATCCTTATCCCATTGAGTTGGACAATAAACATCATTATGCAACTCAAATGAATGATATAATATGATCTTATCCTAGCAGATGTAGATCAACTATGTTAAAGAACAGCTGATTTACCTCGAACAAAATTAACCAGTAGATAGCCCGCAATGCATTCTGTAAGAGATAAAATTGAGCAGTAAGGAGGAGCGGCTAATATAAATAATAGCCGCGTATCGAAAATTACTGTTTTGGTGTTCCTCAAAAAAGTGTTTTATGAGCACGTAGAGGAACAACTCCCGCTGACAATATACGCATACATAGTTATGTATTATCGAACCCTGAGAATTCTTTACATAATTCAAATATTACAATCGGTACGTTTTCTTTGATTTGAATTCTTTTGTTTAAAGTTAGAATGCAACGGCGTTAAAGGAAGAGTGAACTGAATAGATAACGAAACATCGTCGGTTTAGTATGTGGTCTTTGATTCAAAGGATTACCCGCCATGTAGAGCTTGTGTACAGAATGTAAAGAACACGTCTCGAGATGATGTTGCTGATGAACCGCCGCCGCCGCGCGACTGTCCGCCGATGAATGCATTATCCTAGGAGCACGCCTAGTTGGTACTACGAAGTAGATGCGCTCCAAGATCTAAGAAGAACAACCCACTACTAGAATCTTAACAAGTTCTTTAAAATACGCCGACAGCAGCAGAAGAAATCGGTAAATCAGCGTAATCTTGTTTTAAGACAACCAACGCAAGCGGCTAATTCAATTCGCGGCAGCGCGCGTAGCCGAAAAGACGAAGTTTTAGTTGCAAAACAAAGAAGAACGTTCAGCAATAGCTATAAAAATAACAAAATTTCGAGCTATCCGGGTTCAAATTCCAGGTCGGTCACAGCATTTTTGCTCCTAGCAAAATGCAGCAAATAATGGGTTGTTAGTAAAAACTAAAACCGGTTAAGTTAAAACGCTTAAAATCAGATAATAATAAAATCTAGTAGCTTCTCGCCTTTATGTTAATCTTTCCGTGCTGACTACCTATAAATTACAAACCGAGTCCTTGGGAGGTAAAATTCAGACGGTTGCGCAACTGCAAGACCACGAGGTGATTGACTTTCTTTCGACAGGACATCCTAAACAAAATCCCATAACCTTTTTCGATCGTCTCGGTATCATCTTCCGAGAAGTAATTGTAATCAACGCCCACTTTGTGCTGCATTGATGACGCTCGCAAGGTTACTATTAACTTTTCGCGCCTCTTGCTCACACATAACAGCGTTTTAAGCATACACATGCCCTACTTTCAATGCGATTCCCATCTATAAATAAAGTCATATCGATACGCTAGGCATACTTATCTTTCCATCTGTTTATGTGTGTTCGTTCCTTTCCCGATTCAAATCCAGGGTGCCACATTCCAACGCCTTTTCACAATATTCCTTGGAGGAAAATTTTAGATTTTACAGAAATTGATTTTGCAAAACGCATTTTACGGTATGGATAACAAAAAATTACTTTCCACTAAAACATAATGCCTGTACTTCCTGAATGTCATTCCAGGTACCTACTATTTAAATGTTAGTACAAAAGCATTTTTTGTGGATACTTTTTACATATTCAGACGCATTTTATATAAACGTTTTAGCTCTAACGGTTACTATGCAAAGTATGGACTCCTCACCGTTTAGATTTGCAGCGCCTATAAAAATATGAGTGAATTAAAAAGGCGAAATAGATTTCTTGATTTTAACGGAAAAGATAGTTTGGAAACACAATTTCTCCGTTAAAAATGAAGAAAAGGTGCAGACTACCCCCCACCCCCCGTAAATATTACTGTACCTAAATTCTAAAATCTACGCTCAAAACAGGTTCAGTCCTAGGCGGGTGCGAGAGATGCATCGCATCTGGCCCCTCAAACATTAACAAATTTAGTAATAACTACATCACATTCTAGCCTTAAAACATGTAGTATTATGTATATGTGTTCATATCAGTTTTCATTTTAATTGACTTAATTTTTAACTCCATACTTGTAGATATATAGAAGAAGGTGTTATTAGCCCTTAGTATGGGTACCTAACACCTTAGCGGCAGCGCGTCCTGTGCAACGGGATCTGCGCTCCTTGGCCATGGCTATAAATTTCCCTGCGTCCCAGTCACTACGTCGAGGTGATCCCTAGTGGTTATAAATTTGCCTATACTATACTGGGTGGTTGGAGGCCGACTGATTTAAGCAGATGAAGGTGAGCTCCAGGAAGGAGTAGCGCGGCTGTTGGCATTAGGAACTTGGGCCCTAGGAGTAAGGTGCACTTTGCCTGTTCACGCCTACTCATCGAACATCAAAATGCCGATCCAGGGGGTTCGTGCTTATGTACATCCGACGCTGTTAAGGTACCGATCATATCAAACCGGTTACCGACTAATCTGGGCGGTGCGTAGTCGACCAGTCCTGAGATTGCGAGTAGTCTAAACTGGTAGGAGTAGCACTGCTTGTCCCGAAAAGTGCAACCAGTGGCTTTGACCGGCACCACGGGGACCAAGTCCGAGCCCGCTGGGGAATAGCAACGCCCGTCTTGGCCACGGCGTGGGACTCGTGGTGGCAGTGGTAAGCCTATGCAGGCCAAGAGCCGCCTTGGTGCGGTTCTGCGGGTGAGCTGCGTTTTCAGCTCTGCAGAATCAGTAGAGATTTACATAGTCTCCCCCGTTGTTAACTTGAGTAGGTGCGCTGATTGAGCGTGTCTCAATCCGGCCCGAAAAGGAACGCGGCGGTTAAGGCTTACGCTAGGTGTCGCCACGTTAAACTAAAGAAGTAGGCCGTAACGGCCGCCTCGCATTGGCTTGTGGTTTAAATACAATGTTGAAATCTTCATATAAATATTTCATTTGTGATATGTTTCTATACAGGGTGTTATTGAAATACGTGCAGATATTTTAACCTCTAATAGAACTCACCAAACTGAACCACTTTTCTATTTATCATTTTTTCAAAATCGCATATTTTCTTTAGCATTTTCCCCTCTTTTTAATTGACAAGATGAAAAAATTACCTTTAGAACAAGTGCTTAAAATGTAATCTATTATTTTCCAGGCAAACCACGAGCTCTTCATAACATGGATTCGCTCATTTGGGAAAAAAAACTATCGGATTTTCTCGAATAATTTCTGGGTCATTTTTAACCGGTCCTCTGAATTTCTCAAGTTCGCCACAAAAACAATCGGAGAAATTTAAATCCGGTGGTCACGCGGGTCATCACCGGCGAATTTCGACCACTTGACAATAATAAGCTGCTGCACTATCATGGAGATACCGTACGTCCCTGCGTATAGCTAAAGGCACTTCTTCTATACGTTCGTTTAAATTTTCGTTAAGAAATCTCAAATAGTCAATGCCGTTTAGACAAAGTGGTGCGATATAAGTTCCGATTAAACAGTTACCCGCAATGCCAGCCCACGCGTTTACATACAATTTCTGCTGATTGCGGTATTCCCGGCATGCATTAGCATATTCATCTGACTAGATGTGGGCGTTGTGGACATTGAAAACTTCATCTCATGAAAATCCCGCTACGTTGGTAGAAATCAATCAATTAAAAAAATTCAACCGCTCTTCAAGTTTCCTCAAAAAACTTTACAACGTAGAGGATCTCCTTGCTGTAGTGCCTGCACCAGTTGTACATGATAAGGTGCAACTCTGTTCGTTTAAAGTACGCCAAAATGTAATAGCCGATACTCCAATAAGAAATGCAAGTCTTAGGACACTAACAGTGAGATCCGCCTCTACTGCTTCTAAACTTGCGGTTTGGTATCCAAAATTGGGCCTTCCTCGGTGTTGCACCATGATCACGTAAACTTTGAAGCGCATTTGTAAAGGTTCTCGCATTACGTATTCAGCGATTGGGAAAACCTTCCACGTAAAGTGCTAGCACTGGTAGCATTTACGCCCACTTCACCATACATAGACAATGTTCATTAATTCATTATAAAAAATCGCTGTTTTATTACTAAGTAACGAATTTATTCCATGCGATCAAACACGTACAGTCGTCAGATCGAACTAATTTAACACTAATCTACCTCTAGTGTCAAGTCGGAGTATCATTTACATAACCATTTATCGGTATATACCTACTATTTTGCTCGTCTGAATCCGAACGTTTTATTGTGCTGTGTTAAAATAAAATACAATTCTAGAGGCGGGTACCCACGTTTTTAGAGAGACGTTTGTAATTTTTAACTCAGTTTGGTGAGTTCTATTAGAGGTTAAAATATCTGCACGTATTTCAATAACACCCTGTATATAGTGCGGCAAATAGTAAACTGTAAGTAATATTCTTCTATTTTTACTTATAGAAGTAGTTCTTTAAATAATAAAATCGTATATTATGCAAAAACATATCTGTTTTTGTTGATTCAATTGTGGTTGATGGCCCTATGCATAATTGTATCGAGCTCGCAAAGGTATTAAATTAAAGTTATAACTTCTAATTGTGTAGATGTGGCCGTTAGTAATCAAAGTTCAAACCGGTAAAACATGGAAGGTATTGAGTATAATATACTTCAACAATACTTACTAAATCTTGTTGAAGTAAAAAAGTATTTTATTTATTATACTCAATAAATATGAACGGGAAGGTGTTGTTTTGATAGAAACAGTTCTTATAGTTCAATTAATGTTAGGTTAAAGGAGCTGAACTGGCGACATCTAGCGACAGATCGTCGTTCTCACAAGCTTGTTGATGCATGTACAATACCTATACATGTGCCAACACTTAGCAGAAAATGTCCGAGTATGATTTTATTATTCATTACATTTAATATTTTATTATATTTGTAATGTTTATTATCCGTTAAATTTTGTCTAGTTTTGAGTTTTACATTATAATTGTTCATTTGTATAGAAACCAATAGTTGTAAAACAATTAAAGTGATGTTTATTGTGTTTCTTTTTATGTTGATCAATTACCGCAGCGGCGCACCTAAGATTTTAGGTTGTGGGGAGCGGGGCAAAACTTATTTTTAGTAGGTTTTTCTTCTTAATATTAAAATTAAGTTTCCAATTTTAAGTATTCAATGTTGTCTTGGAGGGGGAGGGTCTACATGAGCGACTGATTTCAAAAGTTAATCAAGAAAGTAGGACCTTGGAGAAAACATCAAATCGTAGCCATTCCCTAGCTCTTGCCAGTCGATCAATTTTTTAAAAACAATTGGCGTGGCTATTTTTGTAAAAACTATTTTTAGAATACTGTTCATTTTCAAAATTTCTCGTTTTGAAGTTCCCTCTCTTAGGAATACTATTAATATACGTGTTTTTATAATGATTTATCGATTATTTTTGAGTAAACAAACAATTAATTAAAAACATATAAAAAAACATAGTTGCGGAGGGTGCTTCACTGACGGCAATAGCTCAACGAAAGTATATTTCGCCGGTAGACAAAACACTTACCTCATATAGAACGATTATAACATAACAGAATAGTATTTAAACAGAATCCGAATTCACCCGAAGTGAGCTCAAAAAACGATAGTGCGTGATCAACGAGCAGAATGTGTTCCGAACAGAATTACAATGGATAGAACTAAATTATATTTCGTTGTTACCAGAATAACCAGCACTGGGGTAAATTTTTACCGTTTAGGCAATTCCAAATTACAAAACACCCTCTCACACTTTAATTTTTTCCCTCTGCTTTCAGTATAGAGAAATATTGGTTACATAGTATTAGAAACACCTCGGAAGTATGTTGATATGTGTACCTAAGTACCTAAACAAAGTGTATGAAAATACGTGTAAATATTATTACAATACAGTAGAGTGGAAATATGTGTACTTTCAAAAGCTCATAGAGGACGTCACAGTAAATGTTGGGGCTTGAGGAAAAAAGTCATCATCTACCTCTATCGGCCTACAAAATTTAAAAGCAATAGTGTGGTTTCGAAGACACTTCGCTATCATAACATTTTACCTTAATAGATCTATCAAAATACATAATTTTAAAGTAATCTACCAACTCCTTTGTGAGTAAACAGGTGTTCAATAAAAATTTTTCAAGAAACGTTACCTTTTTCAACTAAAGAATTCGGAAAAACATTCGAATCCATTAATCTCGAAGCACTTTATGAAGGTCTGATTTGGCATTCACTAAATTCTGTTAAAAATTCGTATTCAAATTTCAGATAGATTTGAAAAACACCATTTTCCGATAATTTTTGTTTTAGCTGATTATTTCAAACTCGAAGAAAATCGATATAGAGGTTCTTAAGATTTTAAAAACCCACTATTTTGTGTTGGTACAAGTTCAACACCTGTAAAATTCTTAAGATCAACGTTTTTCACGATTACAATAATCTGGCGCATACCGTAAATAAAAAAATACAAATGGAAGAAACAATACCGAGAACAACCAGAACTATGTTTAATAAAAGCTAACTTAAAAGACGCTTCTGTAATGCCTGTCGTTCGTTTTTCTTTAAGATAGCGAAATTCCAGAGGAAACCACAGAGAATTAGGATGTTACAAAGGTTACTTCACTACGTACACAGTGCAGATTATAGGCAATTTCATCAAATACCTACACGAGATTATGCCGACATAATAAGTCGACACAAACAAGACTTACGTATTATGATTAGGTATATAAATTTTACATATACTTAAGGTAACCTGAGAGTGCATATGAATATATTAAAATTTCATAAGATTAGAAATAAGCTAGGCGAGAAGTGATAAATTGCGACTGCACTTGCTTATAGAAAGAGCAAACGATGTTGTTTCTGTTGTTGAATTATTCATTCGTAGTTACTATACAAATGCTATACATCAATTTTGGAGAAAAATATGTACAAAACTGGAATGTTAAAAGTTTTTAATATTTTTTTCCTAAATTTGTTCTGAAGCGCATTCCTTACTAATGATAAAGAAGAAATTATTATGAGAAAAAAAGTTTAAACTTCAACATGGACGTCTTACTGAATTTGCAGACAAGAAATAATTTTTAACAGCTGCTGAAATCGTTTAATTTGGAAGAATAAAGTAATTATCGGAAAACTGCCCGTGGGTAGCTAGAAACAATTATTTTCATATAAATCTCTGCATCTGAGTATATTTTTGGAGCAACCTTCTAACGAATTATAGTACATCGTTGTATTATGAAATTTAATTTTGTTCAAGCACCAATTTATCCACAGACTAAGTGCTTGGCGATCTAAAATTAGACTAATTTGTTTAAACTTCAGATTGAATTATCATTGAATATAATAGTAATTATTTAATATATTTTCTCAGAAAAAATAAACTTGAAAACATTATTACCTTAAAAAATATGTGATGTTTTTATAATAATTTCAATATTCTCCCTCATACTAATCTATTTTGCAAAATACGCAAATCAACAGCTGGCAGCTTACAAAATAGACCCTATTACCAATCTGTAGAGTACTACTGCAATGAAATTAAAAATATACCACCTCGCCCAGTTTTACTAAATATGATCTACAAACCCTTTTACGTCTCCTACGACGACCAAACCACCTATCCCATGAGAATCAATAATATTTAAAAAGATTGGAAATGACTCCATTTTAACAAATGTAGCCCCTAAATCAACCCCTACTGCCAAAATAGTAAAAATAACTAAACATACTTGATATCCTACTCTGAATGACAATACGCGATGATTTTAATACCCGGGTACCCGCTTTTAATACACGAGAATTACCCGTTACCTGATAATTACTCGTTACCCTATAATAACCCATTATCCGAGAATTACCCGTTACTCGATAATTACTCTTTGCCCGATAATTACCCGTTACCCGATAATAAAACAACTTTAACGGTTCCAATAAGCACAACTTTCTAATAATTTTTTTATTACCATAAAGCAAACTCGACTCTAAAGTAATGCCTATAAACTACATAAACGAATAGAACACATCAAACGCATTTAAAATTATAATTTTTGTTTACAAAAAGCAGCATTGATGATCTGTCTGGGAATAACCTTGCCCTGCTCTCGGTGATTATCCTACCAGCAGTTGAAAAATGTCTTTCGCTGGCTACTGATGTAGCAGGAATACAAAATAATTTCCTAGCCCAGTTTGCTATATCGGAAGACTTAATTTTATTATTTTTCCGCCATACAAGCGGGTCTCATTTACGGTTTCGTGGTGTTTCACATAAAAACAGATTCCAATATTCTGGAAATTATCGGGTAACTATGGAGTAACGGTAGGTAGTAGATAATAATCGAGTGACGGGTAATTAGCGAGCAAGGGTAATTATCGAGTAACCGCAATTACCGAGTAACGGGTAATTATCGCGTACCGGATAATAATCCAGTAACAAGTAATTATTTGGTATCGAGTAATAAACGGGAAGCAAATAATTATCGGGTAACGGGTAATTATCGCGAATCGGGCAACAATCGTGTAACCAGTAATCATCGGGTAACGAATAATAATCGGGACACAAATACTTACTGGGTAACGGGTAATTATCGGGTAACGGGTAATTATCGGGAATCGAACAACAATGGTGCAACCAGTAATTATCAGGTAACGGGTAATAGTCGTGTAACCAGTAATTATCGGGTAACGGGTAATATTCGGGTACCGGGTAATAATCGACTAACGGGTAATATTCGGGTACCGGATAATAATCGAGTAACGAGTAATTGGTAACGGGTAATTGATTATCGGGTACTACCAGGTTACCCGCCGTGATTCCTAATCTAGAACATCACTGTTAATTTACCTCACCCCCTATATAGTGTATCAAAAGGCCTGAAATAGTAGTAGTTTTCTCTAATAATCTCTAAACCTTAGTTTGTTTACTGCAATATCCAGACTTAAATTTAATAAGAAGCTAGGCGAGGAAAGAGGCCGGCGCAAATTTTTCGTTTGTACATCGACTTTTTGCATATCGCAGAATAAGACCATGTTACTGATTTGTTTACATAGTGAAACTTTAAAACCTAACGCGTGGGGGGGGGGGGTTATAATAATTCAGTTTATGCGAATTTAGATTTAGATTTCTGTTTTATCTGTTTTCATTTTACAAAACTCCTTATTATTCACTCGCCAGCTATATCTCTAGACCAAAATCTCAACTTCCGCCGTTCTCAAGGGCGCTTAAAAACTGTTTGATTGCGTGGAGTAAATTTGAAAATAAAATAGCTATAGGCTTTTGTAAATTAACAGTAATTTTTGAGAAAACAATGATTTTATTTTAAATTCCTCTGAAACCTGCAGCAAAAAATTAAACAAATCTCCTATTACATTTTGTTTGAACAAACTTTCAACCTCCATCGTGTACTTTTAATTCCAGACAGACGTGCCCGTCACATTTCTAAATACCACCCGCATCACTGCGTAATGTACGATTTATGACTGGTATTTTAACCCCTTGCGACTTCTTCCCTTTTCCTAACAACCAGGGCTGCAGTCTCGGCGGTGTTACACATCGGACATTACCCTAGAGAAATATTTCGGTTAATGTTTGATGTGGCAGAATCTTCCAAACATATAACAACATTCCGTCAGTGGATCTCCGAGTTTCTGCTGATACTCAAGACGTCTTGTTTGAAAATTTCAAACGAGTCGTATTTCTTTTACTGCTGAGTGACAGCTGCGCTGAAGACATGTGAAGTTCTTCGCTCATAAAAAGCCGGGTCGAATTTAACGCATAAAAACACCAACAAACACTAAGAGACGCGCGGTGCTCCTGACGGAACGAGAGCTGGAAGAGGCACAATTGAGAGACGGCGGTTTTTTCTAATATTTAAAAAAACTGAGACGGCAAGAGCGACGCAACGAAAGGAGAATCTGATAATGATTTTGTTTATGAGAAAGCCGCTTACAAATATATCATCTTACGCACACAAACATAGCACGTTCTATCACACGAAATTAAATTTTCGGGTTTTGATGGATGATGTCGGGAAATACATCTATCTGTTGGAGAAATGAAATTTTTTGAAGCGCGCCTGGCGCTCAGACGCGAAGATTCCCCAATGTTTTTCAACCAACACCCACATCAATTATGGGATCTACCGGTCGGAGTTATTTTTTAAGGATATCAGCGTAAGTGATTGAGATATATCGACTGAAGAGGCAGTCAGATTTGGCTAATCGTCTATTTTGTATTCACTGACATCCCCAGCCATTTATCTCAATTGCCTTGCGTATGGCAGTTCATCAATAACGAAGAGGGAACTTGAAAGAGGCATTTGTATCAAGGTGGAGGGCATTGTGCGTGTGTCAGCACAAGCTGTCGTACAAGTGCGAAATTCGAAAAAAGCATTTACATTCAACTGACAAAAAAAACTCTCCGGGATATCAAACAACCTAATAAAATAAAAACATAAATGTTTTTCCACAAAAAAATTGATTTCGGATTCAATGTAGTCAAAATCTTTTATTGAGCAGCTCGCAGCTTTGATATTCCACTTGATTATTCAAATGATTCTCGAATTCTAAAAATTCTGTATTTTCCCTTCAGACTATCTTCTGGGGGTTTTCTATTGCCTCGTAAAAGGAAATAATATTCTTGAAACTTTTGAGGAAAATCCAAGTAGTGAATAACAATAACAAGAAGTAATTTTCATGCAGAGGCTTTGTGAGTGTAGTTTAGGAGGGCATAAGGGGCGCTGCACGTGGAGTTCACCCACTGGAGGTCAGTGCTCCTCTCTCTAGGCTAGGCTTGAACGTCCGCTTCGACAAAATATTGCCTTGTTCTTCCGACTTCAAAACTAGAACTATAGTTTTCCGTTTCTTTGTTACGCGATCCTTATTGTTCGTGGAGAAATGTGTAAAAAAATGTAATTGCACCAGGCCAGACTATGAATATTCGAGAACTTAAAAACAAAAGGATCAAAATCTCAAAAAAATTATTAAGACAATAAAACATTCAATGCAAAAAAACTTTACTTACAATTCTCTCTGTAACTAATTAGTTTCAGCAAAAAATTCTGGACAAAATAGTAAAAGACACGAAAAAAAGTTTTTTTTATGAAAGAGCAAAGAAGGAAAAGAGACTTGAAAAGGCTTTTCTTTTAAAGGGAAACTTATTAGGTAATTGTAAAAGTAGAAATGAGCTGCAAATAAATGCTGGGAAAAAACTCAAAAGCAATTACATTAAAAGCATAAGAAACATTTAATTAACAGTTAAAATTAATTTTAAATGGAATTACGATAAATTATTTATGAAAACATTTTCTTAGAATTCACACAAATGACAAACAAAAAAAACAAAATAAAAAATTTAAGTAAATATCCAAAGTCTGAAAAAATAATAATATTATTGAGACAAGAAAATTATACAAACTGAAAATGAACCAAATAAATGTAAAAAAATCGTATTCTTGCATTACTTCAAAAATTCATAAAGGGGGCCACAGACAAGTTTGGGCGCTTGAGAACAGACTAAATGTTATAACCATTGCAAGCTTGATTAACTTAAGAAAGTTCTCAATCAGGTTCTGTTTACATATTAACAAAATTCCGCTTTAAAAAAATAATATAGAAAATCCTCCACTTACCGCTTCCGGTTTCATATTTCATAAAAAGCTTATTTTCCAATAAACTTTCGACTTTAATATTTTAAGTTTCGTTTAAACCGGACAGTTAAACATTTACAAAATCGAAAAATTTTTTTCGCTTAGTGAAGCTACAGAAATTTTTTATCATCTCCCAAACAAAGATTCAAAAATTTTCGAATTTCAAAAATTCAATCAAGGCTTCACACAGAAACTAGCAGACCAGGGCACGAACTAAATTATAACTTCTCCCTAGCTCCATTAGCCTACAGAATGTAAAAAAAAACGTTTTAATAAATTTCATCCCGATCTGATAACTTGTTTTTGACTAAATAAGCGGTAAATCCCAAATTTTCACAAAATTATAGAAGGCGTCACAGAGAAATTAGCGAGCTGGAACACGAACCAAATTGTAGCTCATCTAAAGCTGTGGCTTACAAAATTTAGAAAAAAATCAGGCCAGTTTTGTGAAAATTACAGTAGTTTTGAAAATATTTTTCACTTCATAGCTATCAACCTTTTCAAAATTGTTGTAGTACACAGTAACATTGTGTCCCCTAAAGTTATTTCAATACCAAACTTGATCCCGATCCTTCATCTCGTTTTTGCGACTTTCAACAAAAGTATCTTTTTTCTGTATTTTGCATGGAATATAATATTTTATATATAAAATTTCAAGAAAATATTTGGAAGACAACATTACGCCCCATAAGTGACACCGGTCGCGCTTATTCAAACAAAAACTTGTAGTAATGCTAAGCTAAATCACAGCTCAGATATAAAGCGTCAAAATTATGCGAATTATTTCCGAAAAATTGTAATAATTCTTGGAAAACTTTTTTACTTCAACGCCCTCTAGTGCCGTTGGTAAATGTTTTCAATCGAACACTTTCAGGTGCAATCGCTTTATTATTCGGCCAGGAATTCACGGTATCAATCAATGCATTCATTTTGGGTACATCCTGCATTTAGGGATATTTTAGTTTAAATTAAATTAGATTTCAATCATAATTTAAATCAATATTTTAAATCGTGCCAAGCCTGTATGATGCAAAACCCACTTATATAGCACATAATGAATTACAATTTAAGAAATCATAAAAATCGATTTACATAAAAAAAATCAATTTAAATAAAAAAAAGTTTTTTAATTGCAGCTAATCGACTCTTTTAATATCCTGGTAATTTAGTAAACTTTCTCTTATCTTGTTTTGTATATAAATGCACAAAGTGAACAAGGGATTTTGATTGTTTTATAACTCGTTATAAAATAAATATCCAAATATAGAACAAACACGTGTAACCTTTAAAAACGTATTTATACTCTAGAAAATATAATCATCTGTGCTAGAAAAATAACTACATACATAAAGCAAACAAAACAAAAATTGAAACACACGATAGCAAGAAAACAGTACCTACAGAGAAAAGAATAATGAAAACAGGACCAATTCAGTTTGTTGTCTTTTGTTCTTGTCAATGAAAATATGACAATACAGGATGATTGAAACTTGAAGGTAGGATAAAATTTAACATAAGGCTGCAGAACTTTATGTGATTAATAACATAAAAGAGCATGTTTTTTATTCAATTTAGGATTCTGGATTCTGAATTTGGAATTGGGAGTGTGAATTACCTCACGCACACGTAGGCCACAATAGGTGGGCCCATTGTACTACCTCCCCCGCAACTCTCCACATTGGACATCACCCACGCCATCCAATCTTTTGGATGTATTTGAGGACATCCGCAATTGTAGTGTTGCTGATTTCGGCCATGTTAGGCCAGAAGTCCCCCAGCATGGATCCTCTGGTTGTTGCGAGAGCTGGGCAGTGACATAGGACATGTTCTGCCGACTCGTCGTCCTCGTTGCATGCACGACAGTTTGGGCTGTCCGCCAGTCCCATCCTGTGCATGTGTTGCTTTAGGGTGCAGAGTCCAGATTAGATACCCATAACTAGTCTCAAGTTCTTTCGGGACAGTTGCACGCAGTATTTGGCTGTTTTTGGCGAGGGTGCCGTAATAGCAGCCCTTGCTTGACGACAGCTTTGAGTGTTAACCCATCTTCGTGTGAAGCTTTTTAAGGTTTCTTGGTATAGCATAAAGCTTAATGTCTTCAGGGATATGGGAATTACGGGTTCTGGCCCCCAGAGAGGTTGTCCGGAGGCCAGTCTCGCAATCTCATCAGCCTTTTCGTTGCCGTAGGTTCCGTCATGTCCTTTCACCCATACAAGGGAAACGGCATTATCTTTTGAGATATCGTCGAGAGCTTCACGACACCGCAGTACCACTCCTGAGGTGATTTTGCAACTGCCTAGGGCTAGTAAAGCGGCTCTACTATCGCTGTAGATACCAATACGTTGGTTCTTCATTTGTCGTTCAAAAATTGCATTTGCACCATGCATTATTCCCACTACCTCCGCTTGGAAGACAGTGGCAATTTTGCCTAGTGGTATACTCTGGCGTAGGTTTAGGTCATCGGAGAAAATTCCGACACCAGTTCCATGCTTTGTTTTAGATCCATCGATGAAGATGGATATGTCCATATGCTGGGTTGGTCCAGCATTCGTGTAGACACTAAAGTGTCTATTAAAGGCATATTGTAAAGGAAGGTAGTCCACCATAGCATCCAGAAGAAGAGTCTTGACGATTGCTTCATCCAGGATGCGGGTGTGTCTGCCTCCCTTGCCTACTGTGTGCCACAGCCTCAAAGCAGTCCTCACAGCTACGTCCTCCACAAAGAGATCAAGTGGAGGAAGGCATAAGATCACCTCTAAGGCGGCCGTGGGGGGTTGAGCGTATAGCATCTGTGGAACTGAGACAAGCGAGACGTTGCACGTGTCCCAGTTTGGTTGCTGCCGTAGCCTGTCTGACCCTGGGCCACCAGACAAGTGCTCCGTGGCATAGCATGGGCCTAATCACGGCGGTATACAGCCACAAGGTGATTCTAGGGGAAAGTCCCCAGGATTTACCTAAAGCGCGGCGACGCTGCCAGAAAGCCATGCATGCTTTGTTTGTTTTAGCTTTCAGGTGTTTCTCCCAGTTCAGCTGTTTGTCAAAAATAACTCCCAGGTATTTGATATTATCTGAGAATCTGAGAGAAGTGTTGAATAGGAGAGGTGTACGTAAGGGTCCAACCTTCTTGTTCTTTGTGAAGAGTACCATCTCTGTCTTCAAGGGGTTGACAGATAGGAACTGTTCATTACACCATTTTTCTGTTATTCGAAGAGCCGTCTGCATTAAGGTGCAGAGCATGCCCTCAAACTTTCCCGTGATGAGGATGGTGATGTCATCCGCTATTCAATTTAGGAACAAAAGTAAAATGTTTTTGTTTCGTTACTAAAATCTCAACATTATAAAAATTCTGATTTCGGTGTATTAAATATTTTTAGATTACTTTGCAAAACAGTGAAAATTGATATTCCTTAAACTGTCTCCGACTTGAAGGAGCAAACGTTGAAAAGGTAGACGTAAAAAAATCCATTCAAAATTTTTTTTAAACAAATCAGCGAAGCATTTGTCCTGGACTTTCCTATGCTTACCACATAATTACTTTTATATATTAATCAGTGGGGTTCCACGGGTTCTAAATTTGAGTAGACAATAGCAAAAATTATTAAGATTAACAAATAAAAAAATTACGCGAATTTTAATTTACCTAGACCTGTTGTTAAATGAATTAATCTACGCATAAAACCCCTAAATTTCACTTTGTCATTAATTCATTATGCACTTTAATTCGAGAAGCCAAACCTTCGTCTAAAGCCAAGTTGATGCGTGATTTGCCCAATAATTTAAATCTAACAGTTGCAGAATGCAGATAAATGTTCTTAAGTCGACGCATGTTTCTTAATTGCAACTGAGAGATTTTATAAATCAAAGTATCCTGTTCCAGGCCATACTTTTTAGGTTTTAGATATAGATGAAAATAGTAAGCAATTCCTGCAAAATCCAGTTATCCAGTCTATTCTTTTATACCATTCAGTATTAAACGATCTAGATTTCTTCCTACTGTCTGTCTGTAACGGCCCTAGTAATTTAGGAGTACATCGCCCATGATTCTTTATTTCCATTTGGTTTTCGTAAGAGTATCTACTAATTTTTTCTCTTAAACGCTGGTCAACGAGATTTTCCATATTTGCTGCAAATCTGCAAATACGTATAAAATAAATAATCACACAATAGCTGCACCCTGCACCTGATTGCTGCTAACTGATGCAAGTAATGTAAAAACTACAGATGCTTATTGCGTTCTGAAATCCATATTATTTCTTTGCATCTGATCATTGCATTATTTTATCAATGTGCATGCAAACCTATTAAGAATAATAGATTTGTTGATTGTGTCGTAGCTGGAATCATTTGGTCCGATAAGCTCGCGACTTCGTATATGCCAAACAGTGTTTAAAGGCAACGGTCTATTTATTTGGCGCCCAATTTTTAATGTTAGGCGGCGGTGTTAAAAAGTAAAAGCTGCATGTAAAAGTAACTTTTTTTTTATTCAAACTTAAAATTTGATATTTTATTTGAAACGTTATGGGTAGGCCCTCTACCCTAACTCCCCTGATATTGATATGATATGATTATGATATGATCATAGAGGTGGGGAAAACAAATAATATATTATATTGTCACAATTGTTACAAGTATATTTTGTAAAAGATATAAAATATTATTACATATATCTAATCACAACAATTACATCACATCTAAACAACAACTGTTTCGAGTTGTAGGGTATTTCAATATAAACCCCTCCTAATCCGTCATTGCTGGAAGGACAAATAACAATAGTAATAACTCATAAACTACGTGAGTAGCAATTTGAGAGTGGTACGTTACGCATCGGTCAGCTTCTGCCTATTATATGATTATACTATGTTCATCTCTTACGCACAACGTGTTTCGCTATCTACCTTGTGCACTCTTAAGTTGTCACCGATATTCCTACGCGGATTAAGTTGCAACGGAAATTTTTGTTAAATAGATTTTTTGGAAAAAAATTGCTAGGGGTTTACAATTCCAAAAACGTGTGGGGGCAAACTTTTTCGGCAAAATTAGGGAGGGAGTAGGCAAATTAAATCCCTTAAATGCTACAGCAACTAAAAATAAAATTCTTAATGTCGTTCTACTATTACGCATAGGCAGTTTTAGCTTAAACAGCATTTTTTTATCGGCCCCCGTTGATTAACGAGAAAGGCATAAATTTGCGGGTCCAGCAAACCCAGACAAACGAATTTTGTAGATTTTATTCAGCAGCATAAAATTCTGCAAATTGGCAAATATAAATCTCTTATAAGTGAAGTTAGAATAATCCAAATTGAATTTACATCATCTATAGTATTTCCTGATCTAGCTAATACATCTCTATGCATTTTTTTTTTATTTTAAAAATAGGAGACGAAACATTCATTTAAAGAAAAACAAATTTTTTTCAATTTTAGGGTTTCGGTAATTTTACAAATCCATTCTAGGAAAATAGCACCATTCTCAATTTTTTTCCAAAAAATAAAATCAGCACATAAAATTGATTCGTGTTTCCAGTTTAAATTTAGAACGGTAGATACAAATTTGGCAAGGAAAGTGTTTGGGTAAATTTGATTTTTGCGGGGCGGAAACCGGTCGAACTCACCCTCGTCGTGCAGCTTTAACGATTTAACCCAGCCGACTCCGAAGCGTACCTGCAGGCCTTCTCCATTTCCTTTCCTACACCTCCTCCGTTTCCTTATTTAACCCCGCACATTTCGGCCCAATCCTATTTTCTGAATTTACTACATTAAGTTTGTAATTTTAACACTAGGCACCTGTAGGAGGTTCGGCTTGAAGCTAATTATAAAATTGTGCTGTATATTTGTGGAATACTTCGCAGTTTCTCTCTCATTCATTTATTATGTTTCCAAATTTTTGGCATTCGTAAGATTAACGTTTTCGGAGCCACAAATACGCTGACATAACCTTGAGTGATCAAGACTCAATGAAAGGAGAAATTCTACAAAATCTTTTTGGCCTATAAAGTGTGATTAAATTATTAGAGTATGCTGCTGAAGAAGAGACTCTTTCAATTTAGCTCAAATGGAAACAATCAGTGGTTGTAAACTATTTATAGATGATTTTGTTGCTCACATCTCGAACGATTTGTTTCGTGAAGTTTTGAAAGCGTTCACGATTCAGGGATTCAGACTGGCATTTCGTGACACATATATCAAGCCAGAGAGCTTTTTAACTTTGGACTTAGAGTTTCCACTTTACAACGCTGACAGGTTAATTCGATACAGAGGTAAATACAAATCTCGAAGGAAAATACAGCTTTACATTATTTACCTTTTCGGACACACAACCGAAATGACCTGAATTTCAGAAAAGAAAATTTCTTAATAACAAATATGTTAAGAAAATTAATTGTTGGATCTTATGCAATTAACATTTAATCTAAATACCACTGATTTTATTTCTGTGTACATAACTTACTATACAGAGTTGCGCAAAAGTACGGAACAATGTAAATAGCTTTAATACGGCAACCGAGATTTTCACAAAATTTTGTACATGAAGGTTCCGATATACGGCGGATACAATGAAAGTATCGGCGGTTTAAAAAGACTTCCGGTTTAGCCGGAAATGGTATCAACACACCCTGCAGTAGGGGAAAATGGAGGGTTCCAGAGCCTCACAAGGTCAGAGCCTCACAAGGTCAGAGCCTCACAAGGTCAGAACCTTACAAGGTCAGAGTCTTTCAATGTTAAAGCTTCTCAATGTTTGAGCTTCGCAAGGTAAGAGCCACACAAGGTGAGAAAATGACTGGTTGTAATTACTTTGACCAAAGGCCAGTTAGTTTATATTGAATAGAATTAAATTGACTGCGAAAAAATTTTTTTGACAAGGTTACAAGGAAACAATACTCAGAAAATTGTTTCGAACAGATTTATAAACATGAATAACAGTTAGCATATTCGTTTAAATTCATACCTAACATGCCTTGTTTTTTTACTTCTTTTGCTGCTAATATGTTCTCGTATCGAGTATCGTTGCAACAATCAAAAAAACTGTTATATGCAGTAGCGTTGTCGAAAATAACTGGTTGTAATTACTTTGACCAAAGGTTAGTTAGTTTATATTGATATATGCATTGTACTTTTTACAAATCTTAAGAAAATCTCAGAAAATAGTTTTAAACATATTTATTAATATAAACAACAGTTCGCATACTCGTTCAAATTTACATGCATTGTTCTTCTAAAATCTTCCAGAAAAACTAAAAGAAAAAAGTCGCTACTACAGTCCAAATCCTAGTGTTGACGACTGCGATTCGCGTTGCATTCTTAACATGTCATGTGCTGTAGTAGAAGATAGATTTTGCATCTTCAATGATTGCTTCTTACCTTATGCTAAATTTGATAATGTAAATTTTTTTAAGGCTATAATTAGGAATTGTATAATAGACAACGCTACGGCATATAACAGTTTCTTTGATTGCTGCAACGATACTCGATACGAGAACTGTATTAGCAGCAGAAGATGTAAAAGAACAAGGCATGTTAGGTATAGATTTAAACGAATTAGTCTAACTGTTATTCATATTAATAAATCTGTTTAAAACAATTTTCTGAGTTTTGTTTGCTTGTAACCTTGTTAAAAAAAGTTTTCACAGCCAGTTTAATTATATTCAATATAAACTGACCTTTGGTCAAAGTAATTACAACCAGTCATTTTCTGACCTTGTGAGGCTCTTACCTTGCGAAGCTTAAACATTGAGAAGCTTTAACATTGAAAGACTCTGACCTTGTAAGGCTCTGACCTTGGTAAGGTTCTGACCTTGTGAGGCTCTGACCTTGTGAGGCTCTGACCTTGTGAGGCTCTGGAACTCTCCATTTTCCCCTACTCCCTGCATATATTTTGATATATCGATAGAACTCTTTTTTACGAGTTCGGTGATATACCTATAGCTTCATGCCTTTATTTTCAATAATTCTAGAGATATTGATTAATAATGTTTCGTAATTGTTATCTAGCAGCTCATGAAAACATAAGAATGTGAAGAGCCTAAACAGTTTTGTAAAGTTGTCAAATATGCTTGGTTCGTGTTGTGTTGTTTTGATGTTCGATAGATTGAGCAGTGTGGTTGCAGTAATCAATTAATTAACCAAATTAATTAAAACTGGTGAATTTACCATTGGAAATGGGCCAATTAACAGAAAGATTTCAAATTGTTAAATGATGTACAAACTTCTTCTTGAGTTCTACGACGCTCACCAAAACCAACCATAATTAAAATCTGAATTCGTTCTCTTTCTGTTAACTGAACCATTTCTCATGATAAATTCAGCAGTTTTAATTAATTTTGGTTAATTAATTGATTACTGCAACCACACTGCTCAATCTATCAAACATCAAAACAACACGAACCAAACATATTTGATAACTTTACAAAACTGTTTAGGCTTCTCACATTCTTTTGTTTTCATGGGCTGCTAGATAACAATTACGAAACATTATTAATCAATATCTCTAGAATTATTAAAAATAAAGGCATGCAACTATATATCACCGAACTCGTAAAAAAGAGTTCTATCGATATATCAAAAAATATACAGGGTGTTCCATTTAAAATAAAAAAGTTGATATCATTTCCTGCTAAACCGGAAGTCTTTTTAAACCGCCGATACCTTCATTGTATCCGCCGTATATTGGAACCTTCATATGGAAAATTTTGTCAAAATCGCGGTTGCCGTATTAAAGATATTTACATTGTCCGTACGTTTGCCCAACCCTGTATATAAATTACTTTGTAAAACTTCCAAGAAATCCCAAATACTGATTATTTATACATTCATGTATTAGCATTGTAACTAGGCCATATTAATTACGAAATGGAGCCTTAGCGTACTTTGAATCAAGTTTGCCTCATAATTTTGCAGATTTATAACTTGTTTTAATTATTAACCACGTCGCATAAACAACACTAAGTGGATCATATTTCACGAACGACTTGCAGTTTGACTTTATAAACATGCATCGCAATCTGAATGCAAAGTTGCGGTCAAGTTCACTTATGCAATTTGCCTGAACTTATTCACGCACCGCTTACACAGAAGGCAACAAAGTGCATTCCCCAGAAGTGAAGATAAATATTGTGTCGTCTTTGATGACCCCTTCAGTTAGTTACATCTGTGTATATTCGGACAGGACGTTGATAACATCTTGTAGAATATTATGTGAATATTTTACATTCGCCGTTGTATGTCAGTTGGTGTTATATACGAAGAATACGCTATTTTCCAGAAACTTTATGATGCCGTTTTGCGGAATACGAGTATGTAAGGGGATATAATAAAAGAAAATACAATTTGCTGGGTCAGTTTATCTATTACGGGAAGGGAACTGTAACATCTCCTAAAGTAATATTGCCTAAAAAGGCAGAAAAAGCAAACGGTAGAAAATTGAGTGCTTAAAATAGTATAACGTACCCGTATCAAATTGCACCACGGTAAATAAGAATGAGCAAAAGGTTGACACGACATTAGTTTGGAAAGTCAGTCGAAATAATGTTTGAGCAATGTTCCATTTCAAGGACTTCTTTATATTAGTATGACCCATATTTTGTAAAACTCATTCAAATCGGCCAATGTGCACTGAATTTTTTAGATTTACTCCGAATTCTGGTTACCATTCCAGCTGAGCACCAATATGCGTTAAAAGACTAAAACGCGTTGTGGCTTAAAACTATATTTAAATGTATGAAGGAAAAAGCTGCGGGTAGCTGCAACAATAAGAAATGTTTGGCGTTCGAAGCAAGAACAATTTCCGCGGTCTCTCATTCAAGAATTGAACATCGAAAATTACTTAAAACTGGTCTTAAATAAAAAATGGCACTTAAAGCGACAAAATTCACATCTCAAATGAAAATTTAGAAAAGTGCATACACCACGGGAAAAATCTTCTAGCAGCTGCAGGAATAAGTAGTGTATCGAGATTCAGAACGAAGCCAATTCCAGTTTCTAATTGAAAAATTGAGCACCGAAGCGACTTACATGTGTTCTTGGAAAAAAAGAGGACCTAAACTAGTAAATTGCACAATTTGAATGAAAATTTACCAAAGTACAAACACTACAGGAGAAAGCTGCATGTTTTTTTTCAAATATGCAGTACTAGTACCAGGTATACGTACTAAGTATTACCATATTTTTATAGGTGGACCCGAATTCACCCTGGCCTACCCAAACAATATCGGTTCACCTGGCTAGGATCGAAAATAAATTATTTTTTTCTCATATAATCAATTTGCTTGAAACAAAAAAAAACGTAATATTCTTTTAAATTTTTATTTAACATTTATTGATTACTCAACCGCAAAATTTTTGGACGCCAAATTACTTCTAAAATACAACAAATTAATAAACAAATACTTGTTCCCAGTTACGCGGATATATACAGAATTATATATATAGCACGTATACCTGTTCCATCGTAACCACCGAGTTAATTTAACTATAGCCCTCCTAGGGCGCCGATCCCATAAGAGCGCCAGGCCCAAAAATCGCCGGGAAATGCCTTATGTAATATATCATTATAAATAGTTATTCTTTACGGTACTACATTAAATAAAAATGTCGTTTTAGCTATATATTTGTTTTTTTTTTTCAATTTTTCCAATAATCCCCTCAGTGGATCACAAATATGTTGGTGCCCCAACTAGTGAAAGCTCGGCATATAGCGCTAGTGTCGCTATCAACCAACCAGGTAGACAAAACACATCTGGTCTGGTTATAAGACAGAGCCTGCGCTGAGTGCACATTTGTGTAAAAATTCAGTAGAAAGTGTTCGTTAATGTTCGAGAAAGATACGAGCCGCTGCCTATTGACTTCGACTGTATGAACCTGTACTGTAGGAAACATGTCGTTCTGTGAACTAGTGGTGGTTTGTCTGAATGTTACGGTGTCCGGAAAAAACATACCTGAAAAAATAGCTTTAGAAAAAATTCCCGAAAAAATAATCTCCGGAAGAACAATCTCCTGAAAAAACATCCCTGGTAAAAACAGTCTCTTCTCAGTTTTCATTTGTACAGTTCTTATAGATAGTGACATTGTGTTTCTCTATTTTAGTATCAAATTTCATCCCGATCTGTGAATTCGTTTTTGAGTAATATTGCTTTAAAGTAAAATTTTCAAAAAATCGTATCGGTCGCCATTTTGAAGCTACAAAGTTAGAAATAAAGAGTTGAATGTGCCCTAAGGGGTTCTCTATCAAATTCCGTTTCCATTTTCAGAACATTTGTCTTCCTGTATAAATGCTACCAAAAAACATGTCTTTATTTCTGTTCTTTTTTTTCGAGATTTTTGTTCAGGGTCTTTTTTACTGGGTTTTTCTTTTTCAGGGCTTTTCCTGTTTTTTTTTTCTGAGCTTTGTTTTTCTGCAGATTATTTAACAAGGGTTTTTTTTCGGAGATATTTTTACGGGGATTTTCTCGGGGGCTGTTTTTTCCAGAGATGTTTTATCATAGATTCGACTGTTATCCCTGCTGTTAGGGCGCTACAAATTCTTAGCTCAGGGGCTCCAAATTTCTTAGGACGGCCCTGACGTATACGTTATACGTATAATGGAACGAATATTAGAGTAACGCAGTGACCATCTAAATCGTGTCCAAAATCAGACAATTTAAGTGCACTGCTACAACCATCGCTTATACGGCGTTATATGAAAAACTGACATTGGGTAATTTTATTATAATGCATTGTTAAAAATGTATAATTTTCGGGAATTTTCTTTTGGGAGAATATTCTTGCCAATATTCCAGAAAATAATCTTGAGAATATTTCCGAGAATATTGACGAGAATATCCTCAAAACGGAGAATAACCCGAGAAGAACATTCATTGGAATAATCAAACTACGTAGAAATATTCAAACGAACTAATAAATTTAATAAAAGGAAAACAATAGTTTAACAATCTTCTCTATATAATCCCAAGAACGAAAATATTCTCAGAGAATATTCTCGTTTCCTTTACATTACTACCAAGATAATTTTCTACTTAAGAATATTCTCAAGGTTATTCTTTTCCTCGGAAATATTATTTTAAGAATATTCTCACCTTCCATCACTATGCTTTGTAGCAAATGGTAAATTAACTAATGCAAGTTTTAAGTGCCCTATAAAGGGGATAAAAATGTGTTTCTTTATTTCTAGTTTAGAGAATACTATTCTTTTAAGTTTTCAGTGCAAATTTTGTATTACAACGTGCTCCTTAAAAAATAATTAAAAACATATAACAAATTATGAAGAAATTTGGCAAAAAATTAAAACTGAGCATAAACAAAATACTTTTTACTTTAACAATATTTATTTATTTTAACCTCATACGCATTTTAACATGTTTACATGCCATTATATCAAAAGTTATATTAAAAATTAAACAGCTAGCGTTGTTAATACTTCTATCCAATCAAAAATTAAAAAAGAGTGGGGTTGTAATTTTATTGGAAAAAGAAACAAATCCAACCTCTTGGAGGATGAGCATGAATTTTAATAAAAGAGTATGTTCCCTCTTCTTCTTCTTCTGAAGAAAGAAAACAAAGAAAACTCAGTTCGCTGAAATCTTAACGTCAGTATGGAAACATTATTGCTAACATTCTCTTAGAATATTACAAGTCTGGAACTTGCAACTTTAAAATAAAATGTTATCTTCGTGGGGTTTGGGCTACGAAGAGCACTTTGCCAAAATCAAATAGGCTTAGGCGTAGATGCTTATTCTTGTCGGTGTACCTGCTTAGGCGTATCAAAAGCGGCGCTATTGTCCTTCGGGAATTAGGCGTAGCAACTGAGGCGCTATTGCAGGGAAGCCGATTGGAGTGAGCGACGGCGCTATTTCCATATTGGTTGCGGCAAGACGCTCTTTTCGCGTGTTGTTGTTACACATTTGTACGTAATCAATCGCTGTTATTGGGTTAAGTTCTCAGGCGTATTGGCAAGCGGTGCTATTGTCCTTCGGGAATTAGGCGTAACGGCCAAGGCGCTGTTAGGACGAGACCTAATCAGGCTGAGAGTATTGCGTACAAATGAGTGATAGCACACGGTGTCACTATGAAGAGCATCCAGTTACTTATGTAAACTGCACAATACTTGACATTTATAAACAGTCCCAAATAGTATCAGTATAGGTAAAACTGGGGTAAATATTTAGATTGGCAACTTTACTCGATACAATTGACCGGCAAATTATATATAAATGGTTCTCGCACTCATAACACCAATATTTGCACCACATAAATAAATAAAGTCTTCAAAAGGTTTACTGTTGTTTAAATTAGCTTAAAATGTTATCCTTTTTAACCTCGATAAAGACAGGGTAAATCAGCTATGAGCAATAATTAAAACACAACGTAGGTCCGACACCGATCATCGCAAATCAATAAGTAATTAAGCATAAATACTTGATAAATTTTAAATAATACATTTAAAATTTGTAAATAAAAATATCTACGGTACTGCACGATCACAAATTTATGGCTGTGAAATTATTTTCTGTATCGTTTCTGATTTTCTGTATTCCCAAGCATTCTTTTAAAAAACAAATCGATAAATGATTTCAGTACAGCAAGCAGGTGGCTTTTCGCTTGGAATAATATCCTACTTAACAGCAAGCGTTAGTTACTTGCTCTGCCCTCCGGATTGAACGAGAAACGCATTATCATAGTCACTAACGTTGACACAAAAATTCTTATAAAAAATATGATATGTAACAATTTCTAAAGTATGGCGAAGCCCAGGTAAAGCACTTCGCTCTATTTGTAGTATACCTTTCTTCGTAAAATTCATGAATTAATATTTACCATTCGTAATTAATTTCTTTGATAACGCTGGAAATAATACTTTAAAAAGTCATGGAGTTTTTGTACCTGCTACCCAGTTATGAGTTATGTTTTTCAAAAACACTAAAAATAGAAAAACTGTTCCACATAGGCAAAGTCAATAATGAATTTGAATCGGCAGACAAAAACTGCGAGATAATTATGCACGGATGTAGGTTGCGTTATAATTCATAGTAAGGTAAAGCGCCGCGGCCCACCAACTTTTTCTTTAGACCGGCAGTGGCCCATCCTGTCAAAAGGTTCTACTACCATGCTTCGCTTGCAAATCATTGTGTATTAATAATAGGCACTGTATCGACGTTCAAAGCAAGGACAATTTATGATTCGAGGATTGAGTAACGAAATGACTTAAAACCGTTTCTGGAAGAAAAATAACTTAAAAGACAATATCTTGATTTCGGCCAAGGGACTACATTTTGGTTGATTGCTAATCAATTGTAGATTACCCCGAAGTATTAAATCATTGTTATACAAGCTTATTTCACAGGTGGCAAATTAAAATCGCAATAAAAATAGTAACAGTTAAAAAAAGTCTTATTGCTAAAACAATTTTCTAAGTGACGTTAAAACCATTTTATTACTGTTAATTTACTCACAGGATCTCTTCTATGGAAAGGCAATCTTCCAAAAGTTGAACAGTTAATATAGGAGATTCCAGTAAGGTTCGTAACTGTTAATAAAATGTTATTAATATTAAGGGAAACTGCTCCAGAACTACCTCTGCGAAGGTACAAGTTTCTTTTCGACTACGTTGGGGCGTAAAAACTTAAGTTCCAAGATTTCCGACGTTGTAAATACACGTCCAAATTTAAGTCGGAACGTTAAAACAAAACGCATCATCAGCTGTAGTGCCAAACAATGGGTATTTTATTTGTTCTATGTCACTATGTAAATAGACTCTTGCGTTGTTGCACCAAGAGCGCCAAAGACATCGCAAGGTAATAATTATAGTACACACTAAAAGGGTGTCATTAATTGGTCGATCTGAATGTGCAGACAACCCAAGTTGACGTACACAATATCTATTTCGGTACTTATTAGTAACGTGGATATCATGCCAAATGGTATAATGAGAGAGTGCATAGGTAACGAGACGGTGACTGGGTCATAGGGGACGACTCGGCAGACTAAGCGGAGCAACCGCACCGCGTCATGGCTCCAAATAGAACCGCGACCGACGAGCTCGCCAATGCTCTATCAGAAGCGCCACAGTACTGAGCACCGATTCCAAGTAGATCTGCTTCTTCCAGCGTTCGTGACTCGACAATCAAGATGTTCAAAGTCATCAGGTTGGTAGTGAGAAATTACACTTAGAAGTGTATTTAAAAAACTACGATATTGAGATGGTTCTCCCAAGTAGAGCGAGTCAGCTCTATAAGTTTTACATGCAAACTGTTTGCCACTTTCTGTCATCTACGTAAATTAACATTTCTGTAACATAACCACCATATCCCTTTTCGAAACAATTTGTTACACTTTTTTTCTCAACACGCCGATTGCATTGTTAGGTATACCACCAAGATGTAGTCAAATATATAGGGTGTAATTAAAAAGTCTGTGCACATTTAAACCTTTAGTAGATTAGGGTAAATCGAGGACGTAACCACGAAGGAAATCTGGTGTACACGGTATAGGAAATCTTTGGGAAATCCAAGGAAATACAAAGAGATCTCGAGAAAATTCAAGGAATTCCGAAGAAATCCTAAAGAAATCCAAGAATTTTAATTTGGGAACCCTCTCTAAAATAAAATACTAGTTACGCCTCTACCTCGAATTGTGTTGAATCGCGTGCATACAAATGTTCGTTAAAACTCGACTATAAACGTTATATTTTGCAAATTTGCATCCCTGTCTGCTGAAATGCTGAGAAATGCGTCATACAGTTGTAGTCTATTTCTTAGGGAACAAGTGCTCAGCTATCTGTTAGTGTTTTATCTGCTAATTCCTTGTATGTGCAATGAAAGTCAAAAATAAAAGTGCAATAAAAACTAATTGATGATAAAAGAATTTTGTATTATTTGTTTAATGTTTCTGTCCATTTTTAGAATTGTCTCATAATTTGCTTGTTTTCCCATGTGATAAAACATTCTTTTGTCCGATGTATTTGCTTCTTTTAATATGATTTTTTACATCATTTAAGCCCTCTTTTTTATTTCCAGTTTTCTATTTTAGGCATCAGATAAATATGTAAATAATATGCTTTAGGGTACAATAAAACCAAGGAATTTCTTGCAAAATCCAAAGAAATCCTCAGGAAATCCAAGAAAATCCGAGGTAATCCAAGGAATTCCAAGGAAATTTAAAGAAATCTTGGGGAAATCAAAAGGAATCTTTATAAAGGGAAATGTGGTGTACACAACTTATGGCCGTTATTTACCCCTCGGGGTAAATTTAAACCAACAGCAGTTTCAGTTTTAAAAAAATTGTACCGGTGTTCGAGGGCAAGAAACATTAAAAGTTTGAAGAAAAAACTGTATGAAAACCGCTGATATCCTAGAATAAAACCTTCTCAATTAGACAAAAACAGATTTAAACTCTTGTCGATCTCAAGGACGTTAAGATGGACATTCTGAATGGGTGGGACAAAGCCTGGGGGACCGTGGTAGTTCCCAAACTACAAGCAAAAGTAGAAATTCTTGAATTCGCGGAAGAAAATGCCAGCAACGGCACAAGGAGACTTGTCTTCCACACAGGACATTCCTTATTAAAATGTGGTGGAAAACACGGAAACAAGGATAGGGCATTCCCATCAATTAATTACACCGGTTCAAATCCTGCAGCTTGAAGATTAAATTCGCAAATCAGTATTTTGAGAGTGGTTCCTGCGAAGTTGTAGTGAAAAATTTGTTCTATACTTTGTGCTTAACCGATGAGACATAATTCACACATGTTGCAGTTTTGGGGTAAAATTCGGAACTCAAAGACGCGACGAGCCCAAGCATCTGTTGATAAGGGAGGTGGGAGGAAGGAGTAAGATTTTAAACATTTGTAGTAATTTCATTATTAAATTACTGTGAGCTCCCTTTGGTTGATTTGTGTGTGTGTTTATACTACGTACCACATACTGGTTCTGTTTTTTTTTTCTAACGTCGAAAAGGTACAAGATTATTGTGTACTAATTATGAAATAACTTGCAAATAAGTTAATAATTATGGGAGACTTGGTCTATAATTTTGTTTTATAATATCCAGGTATGATATGATATAAACAAATTGATTTGTCTATGTACAAAAACTCATATTAAGAGCAAGGTAAGTTCGTTCTACCAAGAGCGCATACGATATCTATTGAGCTATTAAAATAATAACTTTAGTTGCATATTTATTTTTAAAGTACATCAGTGGTAAGCATCAAATATCGGAATAACATTTTTTCACTTAAGACAAATTTTAAAAAGCGGATACTGTCTTTGACTGCTATTTAACCTATTCTACGAAGAATTTAAATTTGTGCAGGTGCAGACCTTTCAGATACACACAGGGTATTATTAAAATGCGTGCAGATATTTTAACCTATAATAAACTGAACCACTTTTCTATTTATCATTTTTTCGAAACAAAGTTAAAAATCAAAAACGTTTTACTAAAAATGTGGGTACCCGTCTCTGAAATTTTACTTTAATTTAATGCAGCACAATAGAAACTTTGGATTAAAAAGCAGCCAAAAAGTAGGTGCATACACAGAATTGGTGGGGCCTTGGTAGGCGAGTGAAGCAGGCGCTTGCAGCCAAGGTCACAGGGGTTTCCGGGAGTCTGTGGCTCTATTTAGCCCGGTGTTCGAATCCGGGCTAGGGCAGTTGTCAGCTCCTGGAAACCTCTTAACATAGAATAGTTTAAGTAGTTTTTAAGGACTTAGTATGTAAGGTAGTACGCACAATGGGCCCGACAATGTGGCCTAAGTGCCGTAAGACCTAAAATACATACATACAGAGAAATGGTTCTGTAATTGATGTCGTTACATAAAACTTGAGATAGGTTAGTGATGAATTGGTTCGACGTGTTTCATCGCGTGCACTTAGTAATAAAATAGCGATTTTTATAATGAATTAACGAACATCGTCCTTGTGTATGGAGAAAAGACACTTTACGTCGTGGAACGTTTTCCCAATCTCCGAGTACGTAATGCGAGAACCTCTACAAATGCAGGTCAACCTTTACGTGGTCATGGTTCGTTTAAACCCCAAGTGCATTATCGAGGAAGGGCACGAACCCGTCTAGTTTTCGATGCCGAACCGCAAATTTTAGATTTTTAGAACGTTTAGATAAAGTGTCCTTTAGCCGTACGCAGGGTAAGCAGCTCATTATTCTCGTGAAGCACAAGTTGGTTGGATATTAATTTTTTGAACAAGATGATTGGTCGAATTAAGCCGATGTTGTGGTCCGCGCAGTTAACTGATTTAGATTCTTGAGATTGCTTTTTGTGGGGGCATATGAAACAACACAGTACTTATTCTATTCTCGGGAAGCAAACTATAGAAACAAGAAAAGAAAAATACAAAAACGAAATCCATTAATACTGTGAATTTGTAAAGAATGATAGCAAACAATATACACGTACACTAAATAAAATTCCTCTTTTTCCATTTTCCGTATCTAACTATTTAAATCGCTTTTCATATACCCAATGCGTGTGCCAACTGCATTATAAATAACTTTTGTTTGCATTATTTAGGTAACATTCCCTGATTCACTTATGTACGTTTTAGCAAGGTTGTTGAATCCGGACCTTTTTCTTTTCTTAAAATGAAATCTAACAACAACCGTACCAAACCTATTTGGTAATTATGCGCAACTAATCTATAATTTATTTATCGTACTGTAGGTAGACTGAATTATTATCATCATCCGGAAAGTGTCTGACCTTGACCGTACTTGGGAGTTACGGCAACCTAGGTCGTAGAAGAAATGTCCTTGGGGATTATAATATTAAGATGTTCGCTCTAGAATTCCTTAAAACCCAGTTTTATAAACATGTAAAATATGCATGGTTTGTAGTAACTAAAAGACATTTGGAAGAATGTTGAGAATTTTCTGAAATGTCGAAAGATGATCATGAACTTTACGCAAACTTTTGAATACGACGGTAATAAGTTTATCGTAAAAGGTTCTTTACAACATTTTCCTTCTTACTTTATTTTGAGTGGGTCTAGATTTTCTCAATTTCTGTTACAATATTACAACAGCTTCAATGTTGTTATTATAGAGCATGTGCAGAGGAGACTTGCAGAACTGTGTTTTGGTTATTAAAAATAGGATTATGGCTTTTCTGTAAATCTTTCACTGTACGGCAAACTAATTTAGTTGTATAAATTTTGTACTTCCTTGTATGATAATGTCCCTCGAATTTATGGACCTGTTTTTACTACATATGAGAAATATGTGTTCAAAAACATTTGTAATGGAAGCAAAAGAGAAATGGGCGATGTTTCCAGGGGAAGGATATTCAATTTCTGTAAATTATATTATGGTATGGGTCTGGGGCGGATTGGGAGTGTAAAACGATCCTGGAAATTATAAACAAAGCGGCCCTCCAGGGCAAAGGGGGTGTTCTTTCCCCGAGATCTTTTTAATAAAAATTATGCTATACAGAGTGTTTCAAAAATAGCGCATTAACTCCGCAAGGCGGTAAAGAACAGCTCAAATTTTACTTATACAAAAAAAATATAAAACCTAAATTTGCGGTCTCATTTTAAAGTTATGGGGAAATTGAAACTAACAAATTGGGCAACACACTACAGAGGTAGAAGAGTACGTCGAGATTATAGCACAGAACAGCCTGTGATTATAGTATCTATGAAACCCATTACTAAAATCATGGCAACTACAATAAGAATGGTAGCTTCATCTGCAGACGTTGTCACATTTTTAATATTTAAGAAAATTATTGTAATTTTAAATTATTATTTGGTAAACTACAAATGTTTGAACAACAAAAATATTTAAATATATTTAAACCGGACCATAAATTAAATTTTTCTTTTGTATTTATTTTAACTTGCTCTTTGCCCTGCAGAGTTTATCCCCATTTTTCACACACACTGTATAGGGTATACCTAAACAGGGTCAAAGGTCTAGCCAAACTAGATGCGGTGAATTCTACTGCCGCTAGAGGAAAACAATTTATGTGGACGTAAGACGGAAACCGCTTCCTTACGAGTTACAGCCTTCCGAAAATTACGTTTAAATTAATACCTCCACCATAAACTGAGATATTTGATTTAAACTTGCTGTGGGTATTTTACTAGTGATAATTTACGATTTTTCTTGTTTACGTTTAAATTCATTGCACAGGAGCGTAGATAAAAGGCTGCTTATAATAGTATTTTTTACATACTTGTGATTTTCAACCTTTTACTTAAAAATTGTATTCTTCATATAAAAGTACACAAAAGAGGTACCTACTCTCGTCGAAAGTCGCTAAATTCAATGGTTTTCGAAATAATTCAATGTTTGTGCAATATCAAGTCGCCATGAAGATCCGAGCGTATCTACAAAATGCGGAAATAGTTCGTATAAACTTTGAGGTAAGTTCTACACATTAAAGCAATAAAACAGTAGAAGTTTACAACCTGTGGAAGAGAAAACAGTACACTGTTGGAACTATTCCCTTTTCCTGAAACTGCAACACCGTGAGAAAGCGTTCCCAGACCCACGTTTATTAAAACTATCTTTTTTGCATTGGTGTCTAGAACTCACCCTCAAAGTTTTACAAACTATTTCGACTGACACTTGGCTACACTTAACTCTTAATAGTTTAGTACACGAGTATTAACTAACTGACCATATGATCTGGGTTCAATTCCCAAATGTCTTACATGAGACTATATGAACATATCAGGTAATCTGACAATAATTTAACCAAGTAACAGAAGATGAGCTCTCTGAATAGAAGGTTGGAAAATAGTTTTAGATTCTTTACTCGACATTTCCAAACCAAAGAGACGCTATGCTTGCGGGAGTTTGAAGTTATAATAGTATTGGAAATAAGAGAAATTGACTCTCTGGTTATAATAATTTAGGAGTACAGTTTCAATTTTTTCGCTTGATGTAAACAGAAGACGATATTGTGATGGGATATTTAGACACTGTGTATTTTTAAAATTGGAAGTGAAACAATTTACTGATGTACTTTTGGAAATTGTTTTAAAAGTCTGCATCATCGACCATATAATCTGGTTTTAAATTCCAAATCCTACAAAGTTATAGTAGAAGGTCTTAATATCACCATGGCAGTCAATTAGCTGCCAATAATTTAATCAATGTGACGGAAAACGGGTTTCCTAAATAGAAGAATTTGGGTGTATGTATGCTTTTGCTGATTTACTTAACGTTTCCAAATGGAAGAAGGTATTGCAATGGAAGATATTTACAATTTTTACGCAAATTATTGGAAGTCGTAGCAAAGTATAGAATAAAAAAAAATTTAAAGTCCCTCCAACCTTTTGATGTAAAGGAAGATCACAATAGAGTTATCAATCACCGACCGATCATATGATCCAGATCCGAGTTCAAATTCAAAATCTTACCATGTCCTTGATTATGTTAACAGAAACGATATTATTATAGCAGGGACAATGATTTACCCAAAGACCAATAAACTTATAAAAGACTTACATGAATTGTTGCTGTGGTCAAGCGCTGGCGGCATGGGCCGCTCGATGCCGGATCCACCAGTTGGTCGCTCTTCCTCTTCTGTAAAAGGTTCTAAACTCTGGTCGTTCTGCCTATGGACGACTTGCAATGTATCACTCACTTGCGGAGCATTAGCACTTGCATTCCACGCACTAACACTACCGTTCACACTCGTCACTAAGTCCGAACGGTTTTTTAAATGCAACTTGGAGTCTGTGAGGAATTTCACTGTGTGCGTTTCCGCTTCCAAATTCCTGATAGGAATATACGACTTTTTCTTATAAGTCGCCTGGTTTCGAGAATGTCTACTGGAACTGTGTGTTGAAGAAGATACAGAATTATCAATGGGAACTCTATTGTCTATCGTGTACGACTGTTCAGTACTATTTGAGAGTCTTGAATCAACGTCGTACAATGCAGAATTTTGATTTGTGATCGGTTTACCATCATAGCTTTTAAAATTGTTGAATACTTGTTCTGGGCTCGTCTGAAGTTCTCTTTTCGTTCTGGATTCTGCATTTAAATTAGTGAGATTGGCAATTTTAAAACTTTGAGTGGATAACAGATTTTTAGAATTTCTTAATATAACTCTAGTATCACTTTGCGTATCTTTATATGGGACTCTAAAAAATCTACTTAATACTATCTTGGAAGAGTGCGTTTGGAATTTGGAATCTTTAGTAGTAGTAATTGAACTAAGGGTTTGGGGTTGAGAGGACAATTGGGCTAGCGGATGCGTAGCGTTCTTAGACGCATAGCACCTTGCCGCTATCGTCAAAGTGGCAAGGATAAGACAAAGGGCGGCCAGCAGGGCTGAAGAACTTCGGCGCTTTGGGTGACTGGGGGCCGTGGTCCAACAAGTGACCAACGTCCCTGCATACAGCGCACGCACGGTGACAACAGCAACTAGAATGGGGGCGAAATGGAGATCGTCGTATAAGTCACAACTCAGTTCCAAACTTTCGACCCCCACTAAAAGGAGCGACTTTGGGAAATAGGCAGCGACAAATTCACAAATCACCAAACGAATTTCGTTATGCACTTTAAAGAAAGCTTTGCGAGCAAGCGTTTGTCCATAAAGCAACCCTACCTTGACCAACTTTTGTCCATAGTCTGTAATCTTCACGGAATTTTTATGCAACGCACTAAGAAGTAAGCCAAATACAAGCACTATTAGTGACTTTTCTATATTATCATCAGTTAAACTTCGAGTTTTGGTTGTGTTTAGTACACCATCCAGTGATTCTACTAAAGTAGCATTAAAATTAACTTTCTCCTTGCATTCGAAAAGCGGATCGGTATTTCTCACGGCTAGTTTTGTGAGACGTGGAACTGCAGTCTGAGTGTGAGTTGTATTTGCGGTGCCAAAGGTGTCTAGTTCTATTGTAGAGCCAGGTTCGTAGGGGAATGTCTTTGTGTCATGCAAACATCTACCGAATGTAGAGTGCGCGAGTTGGATCCCAGTTTGCAGCGAGATTCCTTCGATAGGACTTTGCATAAACATTGCATCGCACTAGTGACGTACCCAACACCATCTTGGGTTTAGTGAAATTTTAAAACGAAGATGTAGTTACTGCTGATTTACCAGTTGGCAAATTAGTTGAATCTTTGTAGCATTCTGCAATCTGAAAAAGAAAAATTTCGTTATTCGTTGATAACAAAAACAACAAAATAGTTTTACCATTCAGAGACAGACATAGAAAAAAACAAATCATTCTAATAGAAACAAAAAAACAACTTAACACTTCTCAGAAGCCCCCAAAACATGGGGGACTTTTTTTCCGAAATGTTAAGCTTTTTCCATAGTCCCATAGCACCTTCACCCTCAATGCGTTTCTTCTTGTCTAAAATCACATTGCAAGCAATGTTGTTCCACTGGTTACATATGCTTTCGGTATTAATTATCGACGTCCTGCTCGTTGACTAAATCACCCTACTATAACTACAAGAGTTTTAGGAGGCTTTTGGGAACAACGCTTTAGTAACCAACACCAACGTAACCAACTTTTTGGTTTTTTACATCTAATACAATTGCAAATGATTAAACTGTTCCCATGATTTCATAGGATAACTTTATCGACTTGGGGTTGTCGGCGGTTATATAATTATAAGCAAGGCTCAAATATTGGCATTTCTTGCCTTCCCACTATTTTCAATAACAGCTGTTATATAAAGGTTAATAGTGCGTCAAACCAGTTGACACTTACCTACTCAAGAAAATAAGCTGTTTAGATAACAACAACAAATATTTTTCAAACGCTCGTACAAAGCTCGCAGTTTGTTATTTATTACACTTTTTGGTATTGTCGCAAAAAGAACACATTCATCAAGAAGCACACAGACCTACATAAGGAACCAAATTTGGTGTGATTTATTTTTTACCGTAAACTTACATTTATTACCGGAGTTTAAATTCTGAAAAGATTGACAATTGCACGGAAACATTACTTATCAAAAAAATGAATAAATAAACAGGAAAAATAGTATTATATATTAATTACAAAAAAAATCTTTATTTTTATATTTTCTTGTAGTAAGAATCGAACAAATAAACCGTATATACTTCATAGCCAAGAATTTAGGCGACTATGCACTGTATGTACAGAAGCACCTTTCTTACAACAGGCGCCGCTCAGTGCTTCTCCGGCCTGTATATCTAATTTGTACGTAACATTATGATCTCGATACAGGAAACCTGCAGTATTAAGCGGCTTCTGAACAACCTAGAAGCGCTTCAATTTTCAAAGAGCTCCTTGGGCGCGAACTTGACTACGAAAATCATGAAAGATCTGTTCAAATCTCTCATATACAGCAAGAGGACTGTAAAACGAAATGCCGAAATCAGACGCGCACCCGCAGACAGATATTTCTCTTTGAGCCCTAAAACGTGCGTTATGTAACAAAATTCCTATAGTGAAAATATCTAAAAGGAAGAAAGGCTGAGCCGTATCTCCTTTCAAACTGAAAATTTTTCTTTGGCAATTCTAGTCCAGTTTGAAATTAAGCTCGCAGGTAATTTCCTGTGCCTAGATGAGCCAATGGCCAATTCGTCCCCGATAAAAATAAAATGTTTGAATACGTTAATGATATCGCAATTGAGTTTAAGTATTCAATATAGCAAACGTTTTAAATGTAGAAGTTGAAAGTGTCAGTAAAACGTTTGTTAATTTTTTTAACCGTTGACAGTTCTTTTTATATTTTTTATATAAAAATTTTACCAATCAGAAGATACATAACTGAACAAGCTTAAAATTTTTGAAGTGGTAGTGCTTATATCTGTCTAGAAACTGCTGTTTGTGTCAATTTAAAAACGTTTGATTTTTGTTCCTTTATTTCCACTTAGCATTATTGTCCTCTACCGTCAGTTTATCATTTTTCTGTATTTTTTATGATTCCCTGTTTACTTGTCTGGAGTATGACTCCAGACAAGTATCGATTTCCTAGTTACACAATTCGAAAATGAAACATTTTTCACGTTAGGTAAGCTATGGTAAGACAGGTACTTTCAAAATGTACAAAACCATTATAAAAATTTCTTTTATTTGATTACAAAACCCAAAAATTTTCTTAGCCTCGTCAACACTGACCGTTCTTTATATTCTCCGACAGCTAGACCTTCCAATTTTCCTTTAACAAACCCTGTTGCTGTAGCAACTTCATTCAATGTACGAAATGCAATTACCTGGCTGGGAAAGGAAGTGTCTTCTCAATCTAAGTACTACGCACTCGTAACCAAGTAAGTGGATACGGAAATAAAATTAAAAGGTACGTTTATTGGGACATTAATGCAGCTAGTTTGTGCTTGTAAATGCAAAGCCATGGTCATCTTTACTCGACAGCGGTTAGTAGTAGTGTAATGATCAACAACTTGGTTGTCAGGGTCATGTATAATTCGACCATTGTACGGCAACCGCCGCAAATTTGGACAAACAGAGCCTAGAACGATATTTAAAGGCGGGAGTTCCACTTTCCACTGTATTGTATTAAACATAAAAATAACTGAAACGGTCTAGAAATAGTCCAGTGAGTAGTCCGAGTCGGTCTTGTACGTAGATCTGTTAGAAATTCCTGATCTCTCCTCCATCCAGCAGCAGCGGCGGCGGCGGCGGTAGCAAAATTAGCGCATGAGAGCATGGAAGAGGGCACTAAACCAAAACAGCGAAGAATTTGGAAAGGCGTGCGTGTGTACAGGTACAAGCACACATGGAGGACGGGCGGATTCCAGAGGTGTGCACCGCCACGAACATACGCGCCACGCGGGCATTTGGCCAAGTGCCAGCCCCGCATTTAGAACACAAGCACCAGACTGTGAGCTGCACGCCCCTCGCCATCACTACACACTGTAGATTGTAATATTCAATTATCTACTACATAAATTCGCTTTCCTGTACACGATTTTCTCAAATAATTTAGAAGCACGCCAAGTCTTACAACAAATATTTAATTTCGAACCTAAATTTCCCGCGAGAATTCTCCGCTGACGTATCAAATCTGACGCGAATAAATTGGCCGCAGGTTGCAACAACTCGAAATCACAAACCGAATTTGCCCACGTGAGAGCCGAACAACGAACACAAAAGCGAAATACCCTCGCGGTCCGTGTTACCTTTTGGAACGCTCTAACTATTTATGCAACTGCAAGTAGGTGCGAAACTAATCTAGTAATAGTTACACCTTTTCTCAGGCGAATGATATTTTTAGATCTGAATGATTATCTAGTCTTGACCTCGCAGTTTAGCGCTTACTGCAAAATAGAACACACATTGTACATTCACAAACCATATACTGTAACAATACACATTCCAACGCTTCAGCATTCAAGCAATTAATACAGAGAAGCCACCCAAATTTTGATTAAAGATTTATACTAGTTTATTAACATATTTTAGTTCTTTTAGACGACCTAACAGATACGATTACAGCGAGTAACTTATTTTCTAGATTCCGTAAATTCTAAAGATGCAATCTGTGAAGAACGTGACTATTGCCAGTATTGAACGGCTAATCTACGGATTTACCTAATAAAGTACACAAAAAAGATGAAAAAAAAATCAGTCATAGTCAAAGTCTTCACTATACCATTTATCCTTTAAACGACTATTACCCAATGTTATATACAGAGTTGGGTAAAAGTACGGAACAATGACAAAAAATATGTGATATAGCAACCGCGATTTCGTCAAAATTTTCTATATGAAGGTTCCGATATACGGGTGAATACAATGAAGGTATTTGCAGTTTAAAAGGACTTCCGGTTTAGCCGAAAATGATGCCAACTTTTTAAATTTAAATAGAAGACCCTGTATACTTTTTTATATATCGATAGAACTCTTTATTGCGAGTTCAGTGATATAAAGTTTGATGCCTTTATTTTTAGTAATTCTAGAGATATTGAACAAAACACTCAACAATAATGATTCGTAATTTGTTTTATTACACATGACAACAAAACAATGCAAAACTAATAAATAAAAGAGCATAAATAACATCACTTGCTCAAAATGGACACCATTTACTTCCAGCGTGGCCACTCAAAACTGCTTTTCAAATTCCCTGACTTTTCCCTGACTCCACTGACTGATGAACTTCAGTTTTCCCTGACTTGTTTTTATGGTACAAAGGCCAATTTCAACTGTTTTTTTTTTAATAAAAATTGTAACCCAACATAAAAATTAGCAAAGTAAACTTAAATTACTTTATAGCAAATGGAAAGTTTTCAACAAGCATCACAAAATACAACATCTAAACTTTAAGGAAAATCCAAATGAAATATTTATATAAATTTTATAAACATATACCTAGGTAACAAAATTTTGCGCTTTGCAGGCAAAAATTTAAATATTAAAATAATTGCATTTATATTCAGGTCCGGAGAGCGAGCGAACGAACTGTTAAGGCTTCTAACATTCTTTTGTTTTCATGAGCTGCTAGAAAACAATTACGAAACATTATTGTTCAATATCTCTAGAATTATTTAAAATAAAAGCATAAAATTTTATATCACTGAACTCGCAAAAAAAGTTCTTTCGATACTTTAAAAAATATACAGGGTGTTCTATTTAAAATAAAAAAGTTGATATAATTTCCGGCTAAACCCGACCCGCCGTATATCGGAACCTTCATGTAGAGAATTTTGTCGAAATCGCGGTTGCAGTATTAGAGATATTTGCATTGTTGCGTACTTTTGCCCAACCCTGTATACACAGAAATACACTTTCAAAGAAAATATAAATGCAAGCTGAATCGCCAATTGATTGGTTTCAGTTGTCCTCCTAAACCTTCTCCAACTTCCTATAACACTTCTTTGCGTACTAAAGCCGTAAGCTAAAAAGGAAAATGTTTTCTTGTAGAAAATATCAACTTTTGACATCAAAAATAGGGAAAAGCTAACAGTTTTTTTTTTATTTTAGCCTTATATGTACTTCGACATGTTAACATGTCATTTTCAGAGGCAAGATTAAAAGTAAACAGTTGTGGCTATAGGAAGAATAAATCTTCATAACTTGATCTTGGTTTTCTATATTTGCGTCCAGATGACTTAATTTCTTATTCCAAAACGTCTAATAATAGTGAATTTAAAAGATCAATTTGCTCATTCATTAAAAGCACAGATTTTAAATGTTTGTGAATTTCAAATGCTTCTAGTATATCCAACCTACGTTTATCATCACAAAAATCTAAAATTTTTATAGTGTTATTAGATGTCATTAAACGAGTGTGTTCTAATAAGTGTTTAGCATAATTAGGTTTATGTGGGTGTTTATATTTGTAACAACAGACGTGTTCCTTCCTGGTACCTAATATTAAAATTTCCAATTGTTTGTCCTATATAAACTGAATTACAGTGCGAACAATTCGATTTGTCAGCATACTTTTGCGGTTTGATTACATTGCTATACTAATGTCAAATTAATTTAGATTTTGACTGTGCTACGCTAATACAGGGTTCTCACTAAAACCCGAAAAAAAATTAGCTGAGTTTCCCAGGTTTTCCCTAACCAAATATATCAAAATCCCCTAACCGACACCAAATTATTGACCACATTATAAATTATAATTTCAAACAAACTAAAGCTGATAAATGAATAATGTTTATGTGGTTTGAAAGAGCAGCTCAAACGGTTTTAAAACTAGTAGTCTGCATAGGTTCATGTGTGAAAAAATCAAGGTTGCAATTGCTTCTGTGACGCCTCATATGCGAGCTATTAAACACATGGCGCAAAACTGCAAATCGTTTGAAATGTTATAAATTTTTGAGTTGCTCTATCTAATAATAAAAATTGTTTGCTGATGTCTCTTTACATGTCGTGAATAATTTGTAAACCTATCAAAAAATACGTCAAAGAAATCAATCGTTTATTCTCAATAAAATTAAAAAAAATAGCAAAATAAATAACGCAAGCTTATAACAAAATTAATATTGTAAATAAGCTACGCATGAATTCCGAGTTTTGCTGCCTGAATGTTTTTTTTTGTTTAATAATAATTTTCCCCGACTTTTGCAAAATTTAACAAAATTCCCTGACTTTTAGAACATTTTTTTAATTCCCCGACTCTTACAGATTTTCCAGTAAAGTGGGAACCCTGTAATATTGCTGTTAACCACTATAAAATGTATTTGCAATAAAAATCGTTCTTTATTTGATAGATTTGTTCATAATTAAATTTAACAAAAACCTAAAGTAATTTAAACAAATGTAAAAGTCAAAGGTATGAGTGATGGCGAAATTGTGTATTAGCCTATTTCCCTCTGCCCTTCCGTTTACACACAGTATACCATTATCGTAAGACATTCACATTCTTCCATCGCAACTACCAAATAACCTTTAACTTTTTAATTCTGAATATTTTTATTTTACCTAAACTACCATGTTTAGGTATGACTTTCAATAAACGAGAACAGTATGTAAATCAGCCTTTACGTCCCACTTCTGGGCACCGGCACTCTTCTCTGCCACGTACTCTCCTTAGCGCTAAGGTGGAGTACGGGGGACCTACAGTTTAACGTCGAATCCGACCGTCTAAATTCCAGAGAAGGTTTCAGGCATTAAGACCCCACGGCTGCCTACACCGGATTGGGAAATGTGAGTGGCGGGTTGCGGCATATATTTTTATTGCTGCATGGCTTCGGCGGGGAATCGAACCCTAGACCTTTCGCGTTAGAGGCTAAGCGCCCAACCTCTGAGCTACCGCCACTCTACTACTAGAACAGTAATTACTGTTAAATCAGTCTTCCATAAAAATAGTTATTTTTGAGTAATAAGGTTGAAAGGTTAAAGACAAAATTTACAAAAACACGTAGCGGCCGCCATTTTGAAGCTAGGAGGTTTTGAAAAAAAAACGTTGAATGTATCCTAAGATACTTTTATCAGCTCGTTTTCAGAACACATGTCTAATTTCCGCTTCCAATTTTTCGTAAAAGCTAATTTTGTCGATGGATTTTTGGTATATCTCCTTATTCTATTCCAATTGGATAATCCGATCATGAAATTTGAGAGAACTAACGAACGAACCCACCTATCTACCCACAGACAGGCATCTTTTGAAAACCACCTTATTGGGTTCCTGGAGGTACAAATCTCGAAATCAGAAATTTTCATGAAATTACTACTTCCTTACAGTGAAAAGTAAGACTAAGAAATGCATTTATTTAAATCCTCGGCACTGTTTGTGAATCATACAGTTAATATCGTACACTTTATTAGATCATTTCATTTCTATATAGGTAGTAAATTTAAATTAGGTTATAATAGGGCGTACGGGAACTTTATGACCATCAATTCGTTCACGTGTATTTCTAGAAACCGTAACTGAATATTTCTTCAAATATGTTTGAAATCCAACTTTTTAAAATTTAAATAATCAGTTTCATTTAGAAAAATTTAATAGCAAAACTACACAACGAATTTGGAAATAATACAATTAAGAATTAATAATATTGTATGGAACTTTCACGTCTTGATATTGGACATTCACAAACAAAATTATATGATATTGTTTATGAATACAATGTTTGCACATTTTAGCATACAGTTTATTATTCTTCTCTCTGTTTAGTCTACATTAGTGGTTACTTAAGTTTGCAGTTTCTAAAAATACTGGAAATGCAGAGGATGTTCCATCTCGATTGATTTACGATACCTGCAAGTAAACGTTTAAGTTTACACTTCACGCTAAAACGCATCAGGCAATGACGATATTCCAAACAACGAAAATGCAGTTGGAAATCAACGAATCTCAATAAAATTCATACCAGCTAAGAGCAACAACGACACCGGCGGTGTAAAAAAATTCAAACCACAAAATATTTGTCTAACCACAAAGGCTGAGTGAATTGCACAATACAGAAGTGTGAAAGAGCCGGAGTCCAGACAAAACTTCTAGTTTCACCACATTAATAACAAAAATTTCACCCAAACAATCGGATATTTATAGATCGTTCTCACGTTCATAACGTGTAAACACGTTACGCGTTTTCATCGAAATTTTGGCAAAAATAATCATCCTAGCGAAAATATTTCCAGATAATTCCGGGCGGATTACGCTGAAGTAGCTACGCGAATAGAGAGGGCGACCTAGTTAAGCTCTTCACGATTATGATAAGGTTAAATAAAACTTGCACAATTGAAATCTGTAAGCAGATAACGTCGAAAGTATCTAAACTGATAATAAAACTGTTTTTGAATTGTAAAAAATCCGGAATTTTTATGGTATTATAAAAATAGCAAAAGCAATAGGAAGCCAATGGAAATGGTTTGATGATAATGGCAGTTTTGTTGTATCTACAATTTCCATTCAGGATAATTTTGTACGATTTGTATCGACATTGCAGCAATTTTCTACCATTACTAAAAATTTACATGTAGACGATAACATTGTATTATTATACCTCTTTCCCTATAATGCATGATCTGTATTGTACTTACTGCATTAAGTGCGCGAGCACTATTATTCTAAAACATTCAGTTTTGCGTTAGCCACTATCCATCCTCGTCAAACAAATAATAGTGCAGTTAATGCATGTATTTCAATTTTATGGAGCGCACAAAAGCAATCATCATTATTCACAACAAAACATAGCTATAACTTACAGTAAGGGAATCGCTTAACAGTGATTATGATCACTCAGAAGAAACATAATTATCAAATCAAAGAGAAACTACCAACGGCCACTGATTAAAAAGCAAAACAAAAATGTGTCTCAAAACAAAAACATAAATATATTCTTCTTGATACTTTCTAATACCTTCTGTATAGGGAAGTATTGTTTCATGAATTTTTCGAAATCGAGATTTTAACAGAAATACACGTTTTGCGGCTCAAGAAACCCTAATAATTGTATTTCTTTTGTAGTTCTGGTTAAGCTTTTCAAAAACATCAGAAACCGGAAGCGGAAGTAAGACATGTTTTCTTTGGTAGCGTTTTTGATTTGAGCACATGTTCTGAGAGATGAACGTAAGACAACTCGAAAACTTGTTTACCGAACTCTCTAAAATAGCGGCCGCTACGCTTTTTTAAAAATCTCGACTTTTAACGCCCATTTACTCAAAAGTTAGTAAAGAGAGACCTTTGTCGGTAATATACGATGAAACAAAAATAATTTCGTATCACATATTCTTTACATGTGATAGATGGTCTAGTTAAAGGATATCGTTTTTGGACAACGTATATGGAGAAGTTATTGGATCCGTTAAACTCCCAATGTTATTAAGCATGAAGAATAAAAAATTAAATGAAGCATTTTCAACTTTTCAATTGAATGCAGTTATGTAACATTAATATTTACAATCAAATTCTTAATGTCATTCCCTATGTGGGTTAAGCCTATGATCCGTGGTCTGTGATGTTTGTCTTAAAAATGCCTTTAATAACCCCTGGGCGAAAAAAGTGTATTACTCATCTACTAATCGGCCAAGTACCGAAGAACAGGTCAACTAATCGGCCAAGTACCGAATATTACGCCCACTACTACCAAATATTAAGCCAAGTACCCAATAATAGGCCAACTATTCGGCCCCCTACCAAATAATAAGCCAACTATTCGGCCACATACTGAATAATAAACCAACTATTCGGCCAAGTACCGAATATTAAGCCTTTTTACCGATTATTAGGCAAAGTACTCAATAATAGGCCAACTATTCGGCCACGTACCGAATAAGTGACCAACTATTCGGCCACGTACTGAATAATCGGCCAACTATTCGGCCAAGTACTCAATAATAGGCCAACTATTCGGTAACGTACCGAATAATACGCCAACTATTCGGCCACTACCGAATAATAGGCCAACTATTCGGCCAAGTACCCAATAATAGGCCAACTGTTCGGTCACGTACCGAATAATAGACCAAGTATTCGGCCACGTACCGTATAATAGGCCAACTATTCGTTCAAGTACCGAATAAGTGACCAACTATTCGGCCACGTACCGAATAATCGGCTAACTATTCGGCCAAGTACCCAATAATAGGCCAACTATTCGGTAACGTACCGAATAATACGCCAACTATTCAGCCACTACCGAATAATAGGCCAACTATTCGGCCAAGTACCCAATAATAGGCCAACTGTTCGGTCACGTACCGAATAATAGACCAAGTATTCGGCCACGTACCGTATAATAGGCCAACTATTCGTTCAAGTACCGAATATTAAGCCAACTACCGATTATTAGGTCAAGTACCCAATAATAGGTAAACTATTCGGTCACGTACCGAACAATAGACCAACTATCCGGCCAAGTACCGAATATTAAACAATTACCGAGTATTAAGCCAAGTAACGAATAATATAGGCAAACTATTCTGCCATGCCGAATAATAAGTAAACTTATCGGCAAAGTACCAATTATTAGGTTAATTATCCGGCCAGCTAGTAAATATTATATCATTTATTTAGCTAAGTAACCAATATTAGAACAAGTACGGAATATTAGGCCAACCATTTGACCAGGTGCCTATAGTATTAGGGGAACTATTCGACCAAGTACCAAATTTTAAGCCAACTACCAATTATTAGACCAAGTGCCGAATAATATAGGTCAACTATTCGGCTACGTTCCGAATAATATAGGTCAACTATTCGGCTACGTTCCGAATAATATAGGTCAACTATTCGGCTACGTTCCGAATAATAGGGTGAACTATTCGCCACAGTACTAAATATTAGGCCATTTATCTGGCCAAATACCGAATATTGGACAAACTTTTTGGCTAAGTAACCAATATTAGAACAAGTACCGAATATTAGGTCAAACATTTGAATAAATGCCAAATATTAGGTGAACTATTCGGCCAGGTGCCGAAAACGTATTGATAAACAACGCGTGCGCTCGTTGCATCACATAAGCGAATAATGGTCCTGTTCGCCTGATACTATTCTGATTCTATTCGCAATTTAAATTTTGCAATTTGGCAGTATTAAACTGATGCATTTTAAATTTCAATGTTAGACGTTAGTTTAGTGTACCGAAATTATAATTTTTTTCAATGTTAATTATACTAATAAAATTTACGAGGAATATTTGCAATTCAGTATTGTTTAGTTTTCGCATAGTTTAAAAAAATGGCGAATATTCCGCCGACTCCAAAAAATATTCGGCTTATCGGAATATTCAGAAAGTTCTAATAATGGGCTAATATTTAGCTAATTATTCGTCCCACAATAAAATAATTTTGTTTTATTTAAATTAAATGTGAAACTGTCTAAGTTGAAATGTTGCAATAAGTCTTGTTTCACATAAACGCTGGTTATAAAAACTCGACAGTATTGTTGCCGTGCTGCATTTCGAAATGAGCAACTCGTTTGGTCTTGCCTTCAAAACTCGAGACGAGAGAAATACCTAGTACAAACACCTTGTATCTTCGAGACGAGACAGAACAAGATCGAGAACTTCGCATCTCGACAATATTGTCGCGACTTTCGTTTGGAAACAATTTTCTTCTCATTTTGTCTCGAAAATTCGAGACGACGACATAATTATACTTCTCTACAACTTTCGAGAGGAAAGCGTTGCTTTTTGGTTTTTCAAAATTTGTAACAAACAACAACGAAAAATTAATTGTTTCGCCGCGAAAACATTTATACAAATATCTAAGCACCTTTTGGTGAACCATGAGAAATGTTAGGTGAGAATGTTATTATTTTTGGCAATGTGCTTAAAGAAAGAATGTAAAAAAAATTAAGACACAAAAATTCCAACCTACACGTAAGAAAGCAATATTATCTATGTAATTCACAATAGGATTCTGCTTAATATTGTTCTTTTTTTTGCGTCCGTATGTAGTTATTTAAATTGTTTCCTATTTTGTGTATATTTACAGCAACATATAGCTAATTTTGTTGTTATTTGGCAAATCCAGATCGCCGTCGCTAAAACACAACAAATAAATTTTAAATTTTCGCACAATTAAAAATTACGCAAACATTGAAATACTTTCTTAGTAATTCTTATAAAAGTGTTGAAGAACTTATTCACAATTCTGGAATTATGCTTAAATTCAATATGCCAATTTGCTATAGGATAAATAAATTAACCTTAAACACTGATTTACAACAATTTAATTTCCAAAACTATCTACTTTTACCTATATTGTAAGCAAAAAGCTCCTGTAAAACAATACTTTGAACTATAACATACTGTAAGTCTGTAATGTCGATTGGTATCCATCATAATCAAGATTAATCGTAAATTCTCTGGTTGTCTGTCAATAAGCCCACGGAAATATAGAAGGACCGTTACAATTCAAATGCTAATCTGTAACTTCAAGATACTAATTTGTATTTCCAGAATGCAATTGCAATTTCAGGACACTAATTTGTAATTTGACAATATTAATATGTAATGTTTAAATAAAGTAATAAATAACTTCAACAATAATTATTTATTTTAACCTTATACGTATTTCGACATGTTTACATGCCATTACCAAAGGTACGTATTTTATAATAAATATTGTTGACGGTATTAATTATTTTATTTATACAGGGTTGGGAAAAAGTACGAAACAATGCAAATATCTCTAATACGTCAACCGCCATTTTGACAAATTTTGCTACATAAAGGATCCGATATACGGCAGATACAATGAAAGTATCATCGGTTTAAAAGGACTTCCGGTTTAGCCGGAAATGATATCAACTTTTTTATTTTAAGTGGAACATTACATTTACATTACATTTTTTGATATATCAATAGAACTATTTTTTGCGAATTCAGTGATCTGGTTTCATGCCTTTATTTTCAATAATTTTAGATATATTGAACAATAATGTTTCGTAATTGTTATCTAGCAGCTCATGAAAACAAAAGAATGTGAGAAGCAAATGGCAATGTAATATTGTCAAATATGCTTGGTTCGTGTTGTGTTGTTTTGTTGTTCGATAGATTAAGCAGTGAAAATTAACTAAAACTGCTGAATTTAACATCAGAAATAGTTCAATTAACAGAAAGATTGCAAATTGTTAAATAAAGTACAAACTTCTTGCTGAGTTCTACGACGCTCACCAAAACCAACCATAATTAAAATTTGAATTCGTTCTCTTTTTGTTAATTGAATCATTTCTGATGTTAAATTCAGCAGTTTTAGTTAATTTTGGTTAATTAATTGATTACTGCAACCACACTGCTCAATTCATCAAACATCAAAACAACACAACGCGAACCAAGCATATTTGACAACATTACAAAACTGTTTAAGCTTCCCACATTTTTTTATTTTCATGAGCTGCTAGATTACTATTACGAAACATTATTGTTCAATATCTCTAGAATTATTGAAAATAAAGGCATGAAACCTCGCAAATTTTGCCCAACCCTGTATATTAATACGAACTTCAACTTCAAGTAAAGCTACAACTTATTAATAAATATATTATTGGTAATATCACGATACTATAGTATGAAATCATGAAATCAATTTGTAATTTCATTAAACTGATTTAAATTCTCAGGATACTACCACAGTATACTTATATATACAGTAGCGAAAGCGCCCATATAACGCCTGGTAAGCTATAACTAGTGGCGCTCCAAGCGGTCGACAAGTTAAACTATCGTTTAAATTATGGCGGGTTTTAAATTCTAATCCAGTTCGTTGTTGTTACCATATTTTTAATAAGCAAAACAGAAAAATTACGAGCTGCATTATATAATGGTTTTTAAATAATACAAAGATAATGCCAGTAATATGATTTATTAACATTTATAAATTGCGAATCTTCAAAATGCAGCGTGCACAAAGTGCAGTTTTTATTCAAATATCCAACCTCCTTTTCACGTTAATCTTCATGTCTACAGTTTACAACCCCCTGTTTCGATCTAAAACGACGAGAAAGTTAAACTTTAATGTATTAATATTTATCAGAATTTATTACCTTTTTGGATCTTTGGGAAATGTAAAAAACTAAGGTTAGGATTCTTTCTTTCGTTGTTTTCGCAGTTTACGGCGGAACATGCGCTCCCTTTCGAGACTGTCATAATAGATTGGTATATCACTAATCACATTTTTATTAAAACACTGGCAAACAACTTGAAAATTGTTCTTATAACGTTCAAAACGCAGAGAAACACTACTACCGTCAGCTGTCAGATTTTAGTGTAACTTGTTCGCCGCTTGGTGCTATAATTACCATCAATGACCTTTACTTTCGCTACTGTATATATAAGTATACTGTGATACTACACTGATTAGGTAAGATAAAATTTCAACTTACCATTTGGAAATTACAACTGTTTTTCAATTAAAATAAATTAAAAAACCCAAGTAAAAAAATTAACATTTTTAGAGACCATTCCGATTTCTAACCAATGGGATAGAGAAGCTTTAGATTACAAACACGTTTGTAATAATGAGTATCTGTATATAAATACTTAATCACTTTAACAATATCTATTTATTTAAACCTTATACGTATTTCGGCATGTTTACATGCCATTGTCAAAGGTTATATGAAAGTAAACAGTAGGGTTGTTATAGCAATAGAACTTTTTTACTTATCTTGGTAATCGTCTGCAGATGACTTGATTTCTTATTCCAAAATGTCCAGTAGAGGAGAATTTAACAGATCAATTTGCTCATTCATTAACGGTACGGTTTTTAAATGTTTGTGAATTTCAAAAGCTTCTAGTATATCTAATTTACGTTTATCATCACAAAAGTGTAAACATTTTATGGTGTTATTAGATGTCATTGAATGATTTTGTTCTAGTAAGTGTTTAGCGTAATTAGATTTATGTGGGTGTTTGTATTTGTAACAACGTACGTGTTCTTTATATCTAATATCAAAATTTCTAATTGTCTGGTCTATATAAACCGAATTACAATGCGAACAATTTAATTTGTAAATGCCTGATTTTAACAAATCGTCTGTTTTTGATTTTGCATTAAACAAAGTATTTAAGATGTTCCTAGTTGTTTTAATAAATATAAAGTAAGCTTTAAAACAACTAGGATCATCTTAAATACTTTGTTTAATGCAAAATCAAAAACAGACGATTTGTTAAAATCAGGCATTTACAAATTAAATTGTTCGCATTGTAATTCGGTTTCTATAGGCCAGACAATTAGAAATTTTGATATTAGATATAAAGAACACGTACGTTGTTACAAATACAAACACCCACATAAATCTAATTACGCTAAACACTTACTAGAACAAAATCATTCAATGACATCTAATAACACCATAAAATGTTTACACTTTTGTGATGATAAACGTAAATTAGATATACTAGAAGCTTTTGAAATTCACAAACATTTAAAAACCGTACCGTTAATGAATGAGCAAATTGATCTGTTAAATTCTCCTCTACTGGACATTTTGGAATAAGAAATCAAGTCATCTGCAGACGATTACCAAGATAAGTAAAAAAGTTCTATTGCTATAACAACCCTACTGTTTACTTTCATATAACCTTTGACAATGGCATGTAAACATGCCGAAATACGTATAAGGTTTAAATAAATAGATATTGTTAAAGTGATTAAGTATTTTATATACAGATACTCATTAAATATGGACTTTAACGAAGTAAAGCTGGAATTGATAAATAACGTTTGTAATATTCCAAATTAAAATAAATTCAACTACATTATCAAATTAAATTTTTTTTTTCACTAATTCGATCGCAAAACTGCATCGACCTAATTCTTTTTGGTGATTAAAAAGAGGGGAAACGTCCCTAATACAATTTTATACGGCAAGCTTACGTTTAGAAGAAACGCAAAAAAAATGTCAGCCACTAATTAGTTTCTTGGGTTTTAAATACGTCTACAACGAGCCTTTCTCATCAAAATCAAATTCTCACACTCTCATACTTGAGGTATGTGAAACTAAATATTTACGGATATTTTACGAAAGAACAGTTCCAATTAACTTCATTCGTCATCACTTAAAAGATAAATATTTACTTAATCTTTACACTATGAAAACAAAATATTAATTAAGTACTTACATAAATAAAAATAATTTTATTGGGTTAAAAATTCAAAGTCAACTAGAAAACACACCTTCAAACACATGCAAGTGTTAACTAAACTATCTCCCACCGAACAAATTTTATTTCCAGTATGAAAGTAAAGCTATTAAACTTTAAAATAGATTTGCATAAATAATAATGCCTGCTCCGACCTTGATTTAAATTTACAATCCATTCAATAAACATTTCTACCACTGATTATCATAATTTGAACTTTTTTTTTTTATTATTATAACTTTAAAAAGAGTACGACCACAGTTTCGGGAAGGCAAAACAAAAATGTCTCTATACATTCTTTCTCGAATAATTAATTTTAATGAATAAAACATTTTAATGAAACGAAAAGAATAATGCAAATTAAACGCTATATGTCTTTTTTGTTAAATATTTTGAAATTTACGCTAAACAAATCAAGTTTTTATTTTCACATATGCAAAAGTGTGAATTATTCAATTCGCTTTACTTAAATTTTAAGTACTTTTAAATTGCTCTTTGTTAACCTTCCAACTTTCCCGTATTTCTTGAAAATTTTTGGTTTAGAAAACAAAAAATCTTTTTTTATAAAAAAAATTTTTGCATGCGTGCAGCCATGTACGCGTAAAAATCAGGGTGCAATAGAAATCCAACTTTCCTACATTTTCAGTATAAATTTAATAAAAATTCTGGATTTCGAAAGCAAAAATTCTTTTTGATGTAAAAAAATCATGATTTTTGCACCCTGTTTGGTATTAATTTTTGCATGCATACGCCATACAGCTACGTATGCATTAAAATCAGTGTGCAAAAAATCCAACTTTCCTACATTTTCAGTTTAAATTTACTAAAAATCCTCGATTTCGAAAGCAAAAAAAGTTTTTTATATAGAAAAATCATGATTTTTGCACCCTGTTTGGTATTAATTTTTGCATGCATATTCCATACAGCTACGTATGCATTAAAATCAGCGTCAAAAGAAATCCAACTTTCCTCCATTTTCAGTTTAAATTTAATAAAAATTCTAGATTTCAAAAGCAAAAAATCTCTTTTATACAAAAAAATCATGATTTTTGCACCCTGTTTGGTATTAATTTTTGCATGCATACGCCATACAGCTACGTATGCATTAAAATCAGTGTGCAAAAAATCCAACTTTCCTACATTTTCAGTTTAAATTTACTAAAAATCCTCGATTTCGAAAGCAAAAAAAGTTTTTTATATAGAAAAATCATGATTTTTGCACCCTGTTTGGTATTAATTTTTGCATGCATATTCCATACAGCTACGTATGCATTAAAATCAGCGTCAAAAGAAATCCAACTTTCCTCCATTTTCAGTTTAAATTTAATAAAAATTCTAGATTTCAAAAGCAAAAAATCTCTTTTATACAAAAAAATCATGATTTTTGCACCCTGTTTGGTATTAATTTTTGCATGCATACGCCATACAGCTACGTATGCATTAAAATCAGTGTGCAAAAAATCCAACTTTCCTACATTTTCAGTTTAAATTTACTAAAAATCCTCGATTTCGAAAGCAAAAAAAGTTTTTTATATAGAAAAATCATGATTTTTGCACCCTGTTTGGTATTAATTTTTGCATGCATACGCCATACAGCTACGTATGCATTAAAATCAGCGTCAAAAGAAATCCAACTTTCCTCCATTTTCAGTTTAAATTTAATAAAAATTCTAGATTTCAAAAGCAAAAAATCTCTTTTATACAAAAAAATCATGATTTTTGCACCCTGTTTGGTATTAATTTTTGCATGCATACGCCATACAGCTACGTATGCATTAAAATCAGGGTGCAAAAAACAATATTTCCTACATTTCAGTTTAAATTTAATAAAAATTCTCGATTTCAAAAGCAAAAAATCTTTTTGATATAAAAAAAATCATGATTTTTGCACCCTGTTTCATATTAATTTTTGCATGCATACGCCATACAGCTACGTATGCATTAAAATCAGGATGCAAAAAAATCCAACTTTCCTACATTTTCAGTTTAAATTTAATAAAAATTCTCGATTTCGAAAGCAAAAGCAAAACAAAAATTCTTTTTGATGTAAAAAAATCATGGTTTTTGCACCCTGTTTGGTATTAATTTTTGGATGCATACAGCCATGTATGCATGAAAATCGCGGTGCAAAAAAGTCTAACCTATATTTTCACTTTGAATTTCATTAAAATTCTCCATTTCGAAAGCAAAAAAATCCTGATTTTTATTTTGAAAAATCATGATTTTTGCACCCTATTTGATAACAATTTTTGCATGCATACAGCTATGTATGCATGAAAATCAGGGTGCAAATAAATATAACTTTTCAGTTTGAATTTTATGAAAATTCTCGATTACGAAGGCAAAAAATCCGGAGTTTTATTTAAAAAATCGTGATTTTTTTGCACCCTATTTGCTATTAATTTTTGCATGCATACAGCTACGTATGCATACAAATCAGGGTGTAAAAAATATCAGAAAAATTCTCGATTTCCAAAGCAAAAAAATTTTGATTATTTAAAAAACATGATTTTTGCACCCTGGTTGGTATTAATTTTTTCAGCAACTGCGAGCTTTGTAAAACTGAAAACATGAAAGACCTTAATGCGAATTTAAAGGCGATCCTTAAAGTATTTTATGCGAACTCTCTAAACTACAAATCGCGGGTGATACCATTTTTTTGAAAACTCGAGTTTAAAATCTTGCTCAAAACGAGAGGGTAGATCGCGCTAAAATTTGATGCTTCCTATGATTTAGTTTTCTTGGCTATGTTATTAAGCAACCAAAAATTGTATTTCACTGAAATTTAGGTTTAGTATGCCATTTGGTAACTTTCACCACCTCGTTAGATGTTTTCCACACAATTAATGAAAAAAAAAAATAGCCAACAAAAATAACCATTGCATTTTTCTACCCAGAAAAATTGTTTGCAACTTGCATCAACTCAAATCAAGTCTAACATTTCATAACAATTCCTTACAAATATTTTTTTATTAATGTTCAATAATCTTAAAAAATATAACTTTATGTGACAGACATTTTTGATCATTAGAACTAAAACATCAAATTTTAATTACATTTCTTTATATATGTAGCCAAAATGCGACCAAAAAGTTGCTTAAAATTAAAAAATCTAAGTGTACATGTTATGTCATAAATAGCTTAAATCGGTATGTTTGCTATGTATGCTATATAAATATATAGGGTGGGTCGTCAAAACGTCACTCTTCCGTTTTATTTTGTTAGCAGTGTGCCCGTTTGTCAAATTAATTTACTTAAAACAACTTAACTATTCAGTGATTTACTTATCATTCAATATACATTTTTATTTTAAATTTAAACCATGAATATTTTTTCTACAGTCTGATAGACATGTTTTACTCAGTGATGTAAAATTTTATCCCGTACACTACAAATATTTACAGCAGATTGCAAACGCCAAATTTATTTAAATAACATCTGGTTAAAACTTTGTTTTACTGTGATTCTTGTTTATTAATTTTTAGGCATTTTATTTAATGTACGCAATTAGGTTTTTATATTCAGAGTTAATTAATTTTAAAGACGTGTTCTTGTGGTTTTATAAATAAATATTTTTGTTTTGCAAATGTGTTTTAGATAAATACCACGAAGGACGCAATTTACGAAACAAAAAAAATAGCAAGCATTCCAAATAAATAATTATGTATCTACAACGATGGTCTGCTTCATGTAGAACAATGCATCGCATTTTTTATAAATTTTTGTAACGTAGAGGTATCATTACATCGTTGGAAAAAAAGTTTCTCTTAACCGTAGAAAAAAAAACAACAAAAAATTAATAAAATTGTGGATTTCGTCAAAGCTCACTAACGTTGAATATTAAAAAACAATTAAAAACAGCTGTGGTGGTACCGCAGAATTAAATGTTAAAGGCAAAAAATTAATCTAACAAACCTGAACAAACCATACATTAAAAAACACAGGACACTTAGATGACTCACCCTGTATATTCAAAGTTTCAGTTTTTTAAGTTTATTTATATATCTTATAATAATCATTATTTTAACAGATAAAAGGATAATTTCTTTCACAAATATAGATCAGCGTTTAAATCTAAACAATTCTGGAAAATTTAAAAATGTTACATTGAAATTACTTTTTATTTCCAGATGCTAACATTTATTTACAAAAATTTTTGTATAAAACTTTGTATAATTTATCTAACATTATTTTCATCAACATTTCCAATCTTCTCTAGTTATTTCAAAATTCGTGTATGAGAAACAAAATTATTGAATTCTGGGATTGTTGTTATTTATTTTATGTGAAATCTATTAATATATCAAAACAACTAACTATTTAACTCACACCGGCAAATTCAAATTTTTTTAAATTATGTAAAAGCGTGTAAAAGTAAAGGTTTCATTACCTCAAGGATAGCAACTGCTCAAAATTGCCACAAAAGAAAACAACTACCATGGAAAACATGAAAGCTGTAGTTTGTTGCTAGCTTGTATTTACAGAATTATTATTTATACAGTTTAGCCGAAAAAATTAAATTTATTAAAAAAAATGTTTGGACTTCTAATATTTTTTAATAAACAATATTCTGCAATCTTCATATTTTTTGTTGTCAAATTTCAATAAGCAGAAAAAACTGCATCGTTTTCGACCATTCAAAAAAGTTAAATTTATTTCTTGCCTAGTTTTGATTTAAATGACGCGTTTAGTCTTCTCGGCGAAAAATCATTGAGAAAAAAGGAAAAAAAATGTTGCCCATATTTTCACGATCAAACTTCAATAGGTAAGCTTTTCCTGCAATTTTATGGTTGGAAATTGTTTGTTATTCAAGGGAAAAAGTTGTCCTCCAAAAATAATTTTTTAACCTCCAAAAAAAAACTTAAAAAATTTTTGCTACCACTAACACTGGTTTGACAATATTTTTGAGAAGATTTTGCGGAACATAAAATGTAATAGGGCAATTTTCTCTAAATTATTGGTTATTATTTCTAGTTATGTTGATGATGGGTAAAAATACTTAGCTCTAAACTTTCCGTACGTAACATACAATTTTTGAACTAATAAAAACCTTCAGTTTTTCGAATTTGCGGCTTTTCCCAAGTCGGCTTGGTTGGTCGTTAAAAGCAAAAAAAATGGACTTGGCATAATAATTCATGGGACTAGCTTATAGAAACGTTACTCAAAATAAATCAAATGGGTCACAATATTTTGCTACTTGCAATATTGAGATTAATAGTCATTGACCTTAGAAAAGAGGAATTTTGCGAACGGGTACGTTAATATAATAAAGCGACAATTTTTATACCGATTTTGATCCATACAACCTCAAGAAAATTTTCCCTAAAACATGCCTTTGGTCTTGATTCTTTTTCCGATTCAAAAAAAGTTAAAGTCTGGTATCATTTTCTGATGTAAATGATGCGTCAGTCTGCTCGACGAAAATACCTTTTTTCGCGAGAAATAAAGCAATTTTTGTAGTAAACGAACCTGAACTATTTGCTATAGTTCAAACATTTTGGCAGCAAACAAGCGAATAGTTCACGAGTTAAAAATATCTGATTCGTACGACGCTACCGTTTGGTGTGGAGAAACAACACGGGAGCCAAACGCTGGACTTACACATTCTTACGTCTGTTACTATTTTCCCCTTGATTTTTACGTTTATATATGGTTGGTGATTTATAATTTCCAGGCTTAATTAACAGTTTCAATTTTTTTAGCAATTACTACAAGATAAAAACCCAAATTGATTTGGTTCACAATCAAAGTTGTCCAATCAAACAAACTTAAAAGTTTGAAATTTTTCGGATATCAAACCGAGGTGGTTTCAGGGAACGTTAATAGACGGTTAGAAAAACGAGTTCGCCGCTAGAAAAATTATGGGTCAAATGTAAAAGAAACGGCGCGTGTAGATTGTGAGGTTAGAATCTCTCATTGGATCCTGGTAGCCAACCAAGGCCAAATCGGCGACGTTTTTTGCAACATGCTTACAAAACACAGTGCAAAATATCAAGGAAGCCCAACTCACTTTATTTTGCATATCCCAGTGTCCAGTTTTCATTCAGTGTCGAATTGAATAGAAAAAACCACACTGGTTAAGTGAAAAAGCACACACATTTGGCGATTGAAAATAATGCACACGGGTGTCTCTAGCAGAGAGCGGCTGGCCAAAACGAGCCCGGCCAAAGAGTCAAATACGGATCACTCTATTAAACCCGGATTTTGAAAATTCAAAACCTGTGCGCTGCCGAGATGCGATCGAAAAGGAAGGTTATCCAGCACGCCTATGCGGAAATGAACCGGAACTGAGCCGCGATGAACCGGGACGACGTACGACAGTGCACCGGAACGAAGTTGACGATGCAAATTTGAGTGCAAGGTCTTTTTAATACAGAACGGGCCGAAGCAGCTCAACAACAAGCCCAAAGGACATATCGTTACATACTGAAACTGTCGACTCCGCGAGACGGTGTTTGCCAGGTCTAGCCAGACAGAAACCCGATCGACTTTCGGCCTGTCTCGTGCGCGACGAATCCGCACAGGATAGGCAACCACCGGTTACGTAATATCCCCCTACATCATTTACTATACTAATAAAAAAAAAGAATTCCTCATGAACAATAGCAGGAACCCTCTCTAGTTTCTCCCTGCCTCTTACACCGAACGCACACGGCCAACTTTTATGGCCTCGCTTTTTCGACCTACATTAACTATCATTCGATCCTCAAATTACTATTACACATTCTAATTAAAAATTCTTCCACTTGGTAACACTGATTTAATCCTTAAATATTTTTAGAAACCCTGATTTAAACCACCTCCACTCCCTATAAATTTACAAGCACAATCAAACCTTTAATAACACATCAAGGAAACAGCCCTATCGAATCGATCGAATGATTCACTGTACGACTTCTTATTTCAAAATTTTTTTAAAACCTTCCATAAATGAAATTTATTTCATATTGCCCGCCCTAGTGATATTCCACCAGAGTTGGCAACGGCATCCACGTGCTCGAATGAAATCGATGGTAGACAGACTCCGTACGGGGAGCGGCAGTAAGGACAATCCATCACAGTGTTACGTCTAGACGATGTCTGACTGCGGAAGGGTTGTTACATCATATCAGTTTTTAGCCAATTTCGATTAGACTTTAAATTCGCGACTTAAGTAGTGATTGGGTGGTGTTGATGTATGATTTATTGAAAGACAAATGGGGATGGAAAATTTTCACCTGGCGATCAGGGTCGTAGTTGAGAGTGGGCAAGGGTGGGTACTTTAAATAAAGAAATTTTGTTGTAAATCTAAATGTTTAACTTTGAGAATCGATACAATTGCAGATTTTACTAGGTCTCAGTGGCGTAACAATCATGCAGGTCAGAAGCACAGAATTTCAAAAATTGTGTGGGATGCATGTTTCATTCTTCAAAATTTGCAAGAGTTTTAGAAATTTAGGTCATTTTTACCACAGAAAAATTAGTAAATATCTGAAATAGTCGTAGAATGGTACAAAAGTAAAACATTTTTAAAGAAAATAAAGTTACTTGTTCAACATAACAAAACAAAAATAAACGGCGTATAAAGATCAATTCTTATTTACACAAAAATTCACCTCTACTTATTTTCGTATTTAAAATGTTCGTTTCCTGACAAAATGCTATCAAAAAACATGTCTCACTTCCGTTTCCGGTTCCGGTTTGTAAAATAAAACTTAACAGCTCGACAAATTTTCGTTGTACCAAATTTCATTAAAATCGGTCCAATAGTTTCTGAGATATCGCGTTACACAGTACAGACCCACCCACACACACACATACAGACTAACATTTAAAAAAACACACTTTTTTGAATTTCTGGAGGCCCAAAACATGTATTTCCATCAAAATCTGAGAATCGAAAATTTTTGCAATCACAATGCATTCGCATACCGGAAGTATGGAAAAGTAAAAATCTTTTGAATGTTTAAAGTCAACGCTTAAACTTTGAGTTTTATATATTTAAAGCTCAAACTTTAAGTTTTAAATATGACTGATGTTAATTACGTTTGAAGAAGGATTTAAATATCTGAATTGATATGACGGAAACAATTTTTTTTTTATTTATCGTCTTGGAGTTTGGTTTCAAAGTTCAAACTTTAAGTTTACAGCTGTGTAAAAATGTGAACCGATGCTGCAAAAAAACATTTACCATGTTTGGATTTATTGACTTGAAATTTAATTTAAAGCTCAAACTTTAAGTTAAAAATCTGACTTAAATTACATTTGAATTCGGATTTGAAAGTTTAAATGGATGCAATAAAACACATTTACCATGTTTGGATTTATTGAATTGCAATCTGTCTATATATCAAATCAGAATCTCTTCCACCTGTCTCAACTTTAAGTGGTGATGCGGCTCCTGCTACGAAAACCCACATATTTACGCGTCCATGATATAAGGAGCATATTCCGCTGTACAGCAGACCGCTACAATTTTTCCAAATTTTATTTTAAACCTAATTTTAATTCATGATTAGTTTTACTAGCAACTGTAAGAAAATGGCAACGGTACTAATATCGCGCAGTCTTTGAGGCACCTACAATAAGCGTAACTATTTCTATATTAAATAATTATTTTACATTGTTTTTAGGGCAGTAAACGTAATTTTAATTCTAGAAATCGAGATTTTGACGAAAATACATGTTTTGGACCTCTAGGAACCTATTCTGTCAACGTTAACGTAGCAATAATATGAACTTTAAGACGCGTGTTAAGAAGAAAACCCTAGCCAAAATCTTTACTTTCCTATACTTTCAGTTTAGAGAAGTACCGATTTCATTGAAATTTTAGAAATCGAGCTCTTGACGGAAATACATGCTTTGGACCCAAAAAGTAGTATTTAAAAAATGTCCGTGTGGTTTTTTTTGTTAATTTTGTAAGCTAATAGAGCTGGGAATAATACCCAATTAAGTTCGTGTCCCAGCTCGCTAAGTTTGCTGTGACGCCTTCTATGAATTTTTGAAAATTTTATATTTAACGCCTATTTACCCAAAAGACCAGATTGGGATTAAATTTGATACTATCAATGCTCTAGGGGTATACAATGTTACAAGTTGCGATAACTTATAGAACTACTAAAACTGTGCAGTACAAAAAAGTCAAAATTTACTAATGTTTTAAAAAAATAATGCCCAAGCACTGGTCAAACGATTATTTTTAAATTTTGAAGGCTTATAGAGCTACAATATTTCATGTCCTAGTCCAACTAATATTTTTGTTACTCTTACGAATTTCTGAAAATGGAAAATTCATTCCTCTTTATTTTATAAATACGAGCCGACATGCTGATGATTGGTAGTAGAATAAAATTTATAAGATAATTTTAAGTGCCATAATATGTAGGGGGGGCTAATGTTTCCCCATATAAGGAGGATAATTTCTCCCCTTCACTAAATTTTTGACAGAAGAAATTGTTTTTGGTTTTCGATAATCTGAAGAAGTCTTCTCCAAAAAATTGAGATGGATTCGAAAATGGGGTTGCGAATAATAAAATAATGAGAGGTCAATCGGTCAGGTTAAGTGGTGTTCCGTGGGTTCCAAATTTGGGTTGAAAATGGGAAAATTTATTAGGATTAAAAAGTAAAAAAATTACGGCAACTCAAATTTAGCAAGACCTGTTGTTAAATGAATTAATCTACTCATAAAATCCCTAATAAAATTCACTTTGTCATTATGCACTTTAATTTGATAACGTAAATCTTTGTCTAAAGCCAAGTTACTGCGTGATTTGCCAAACAGTTTTAATCTAGCAGTTGCAGATAAATGGCCTTTGGTCGACCCATGTATTTATTTGCAGCTGAAAGACTTTTTAAAATCAGATAATCGTGTTTCAGATCATACTTTTGAGGGTTTAGCATTCCAGCAAAATAGTTTATTTTTAATTAATTTTGGAAAATATGAAAATTGTAAATATACAAGCGGCTCAAAGCTTCGGACATTTTCAAAAACAAATTTCTCAAAACTGCCCACACCAGTTTTTTAAAACTTTCTGAGCCGATAGAGCTTGCAATGAAATACAAATTAGTTTTTTACTTATTTCCCAATTTTCACTCTGACGCCCTCCAAGTATTTCTAAAATTTTGGAACCGTCGCGTTTTCCGGAAGTTACACGATTTTAACTTATTAGCTCTAATAAAAAAAATGTTTCATTCTTTGCATGTTTTTGATAACTCTATAAATAAAGTTATTATAAGCATTTTTGATCCGCGCATTACATATCTATCGCTTTTATGTAGTCAGCGAGCGCGCCCCGTACCTAACCAATGCCTTGAGTCTGAAGCGAGCGGCTTGTACCGGCTTCAGATGACTAGTAGATGTAAATTTTCATCACTTCTTGACGCGAGAATATTTAAAACGTAAAAAGTATGGGAAAGCATCAGCGACCTGTTTCGTCCATTTTTCTTTTATTTTTTGTTTGTTTTTGGTATTGAGTATCTATTAAATGTTACGTATACATTAAATAACCACACAATAGCTGCACGCTACTCCGAAATGCCGCTGACCGACGATAGTAAAATAAAGACTACCGAGACCGTGCCTTTTCGATGCTTAAAGCGTTCTGAAATCCCCACTATTTCATTCCATCTGAGCAGCATTATTTTATAAATGTACATGCAAATGTATTAAGAGTAATAAATTGATTGGCTGTGTCTTAGCTGGAATCATTCGGCCCCATAAGATCGGCCTCCCCCCGTAAGCAAAACGGTGTTTAAACGTTTGTTTGTTTTTTTGCGGTCACGGTGTTTCAAAACTATTCCGCTGTTGTTTCTTTAACTGTAAGTGAAATTTGTTTACATGCTGATACATTTACTCCCACTTTTTGTTTGCCACCCAATTTTTAATGTTAGGCTACGCGGTGGTGTTATAAAGTAAAAATCAATACTGTATGTAAAAGTAGCTTTTTTATGAATTGAAATTTAGAATTCAATTTTTTATATGAAAAGCCATGGGTAGGCACCGCCTACCCTGCCTAATAGGACGGACCGCCACTGGTCAGGTGGTATACGGTTTACGCATATTTAGGCATATCTGTAAGTAATATGTTTTATCGATTCGTCAAACTTGTTACGACATGGGTTTGGTATAAGACATAAGACGTAAATCATAAAGTGTAAGAACTAAACATAAGAATTTAACACACAATGGGTGGGTTCCTGCATGGGTGCATTCGTTCCCCTATAACTCCGATTTTTATCATATTTGGTGTGTGGAAGTTTTTTAGTAGCAGGTAGTGTTTGTAAGGTTTTTAACCGAAGCCAAAACCCGAAACGAAAATAAGACATGTTTCCTTGTGTAGATTTTTTTATAAACATTTTTTGAAGTATTAACAAATAGAGTTATACTGCATCCAAAGGCAAATTAAATGTTTTTCTCCGAATGCTGTATCTTCAAAACCAAGGCTGCAGCGAATTTTTTAAAATGTTGCAATTATTATATTATTTAATAACCCTTAATAAGTATCACAGATACAGTTACACTAGATACAATTTGTGGCCAGACGCCATTTTGTAGAAGGTCAGTGTCAGTTTGTGACGTGTTAGAAATTCAAACAGTGTTTCGCAATTTAGTGTTGATAAAAATTATAATAATTACAATTTTTAGTTTGTAGTATCTAATTGGGAGGTATGTTGCAGGTGTGTTGTGCGGTTGGTTACAAAAAGTCGCAAAAAAAACGATCCAGTTTGCAGTTTTTAAAGTTAAGTTTGAAAAAGAAACCTGTTAAATATGCGATTATTACAAAATGATGGTAAATTTTGGATTGAATACGAAATACGCGGCATTTCAATTTGAAATGTAGGCCTCCTAGAAAATGGCCGACAGGCTTCACTTACTTATTTGTTGAGCAGCTGCAGTCGTGTGTCTAGTAAAACTAGATAGAAATCTCAGAAATCTGTGATAATTATAATCATGTGATGCAAAATAGGTTTGGACGTATGAAAATGGTAAAAACACTAGGTTTTCAATATTTTGGAAATTTTCGTAAAGTTATTTCTCAAAAACTGCCCACACATGTTTTTTTTAACTTTGTGAGCCGATATAATTTGCAGGTTTACACTTACGCCCTCCAGGAGCTTTCAAAAAATTTAAAATCGATTAATAATTTATTAAAAAAAGCAAACGCCAGTCGTTATAAACTTTAAACTGTTTAATAGACTATTTTAAGTAATTTATAATGATAAAATGTAACTTTTAACCATTTTAAAAATTAAGAAAAACATTAGTTGCTTTAACTACGCCTGAGCCTTAGTTGAAAATTAACTTTTCAAATAAACTATTTACAGCGATTTGTAGTCCGAAATCTAGCACCTTACGAAAGAAATGCAGTGCACTGCCGGACGGCGGCGTTAAACTGTGCTTCTCGACATTTTTGGCAATCTATACGATTTCGATAGTTAATTTTTGTATCGATACGATATTTTTAAGTTAATGTTTACGGTGTGATCAGTGGCGCCACTACGTGGGGGGTGTTCTTAGCTTCCCAGAATTTACTGTGCCCCCCCTGCGTGGCCTCCCTTCAATAACACCTTTCAAGATAGATGGCGCCATCAAATCCTTAACATGCTTAGGAAAAATGCAATAGTTTCAGTTTATCAAAACATTCCAAATTTGTATTGGAGTTGATGAACAATCTTTACAATGTTCTAAAACCTCTAATAAAAAATGTTTAATTGTTATAGTAAAATGCAGTGGTGGCTGGTACAGAAGAGCAGTCCCCCTCTCCTAGCTATTTGTTACGATTCCGCAGTTTTCTTCTATTATTAGTGTACCACATCAAAGAATAAAAATTTTGATGAGATCGTTAGTAGCACGAGTTAATATAAATTAGTCAAAATAAAACAAATGTTTTTGGAACTGCAAGTAGCCTGGGCATGTCAAAATATGACATCTTACCGATACAATAACTGACTACAGAGCATGGGTGATTCACATCTCGTTTCAAACTGCAAATGGGAGCACTAAATACAATTGCTGGTTTCGCAGCTGACCGCTATCATCTTATCGCAGCAACATGGCATACTGAAGCCATATCAAACACCACCGGATGTACAAACCACGTTTAATGAGAATTGGAAAAGTTCCGAATACGCAGAAATATGATTTCGAAGGGAGAATAATTCAGACTGCGCTTGAATGTAGCCGTGTTTCACTCAATAAATTCTCGTTGCATTTTAATTATAAGTGTCTTATTGTTTTAAATTTATCGCCAGCAAATTCTGTAAACAGTGTTAATTAAAGAAAATAATTTGATTTGTGATGTTAAAATAACTTTTAAAACCCAAGAACCGCTATTGGCCGCGGCAGAGAGTAAGAAGTGGTTTTAACTCTAAAGAGAATAAAAACTTTTGCTAGAAAGCAGTCAAGCAGACTGTGTGCTCTAGCAATGTGTTCATTCGAAGAAACACCTTTTAACTGCTACTTCAAACTTTAATGAACTAAAGATTAACATTTTGTACATCAGAAAAAAAGACGCATGGTTTTTCTATTTAAAGAAATTAATTAAGGTGGAAATGTAAAACGATGCATTTTTATGCATTTTTTAAAGGATACCATAAAATTTTACGTGTTCCTAAAACAAGTTCAAATAGGCCATTCCCACTTTTGAAAGTAAATGCCTGCGGCACATTTTTCACGTATTTTTTATAAAAAGCCCTCCCACTATGCCACATCACGAGCCGCCATTGGTAAAATGTGATATTAAAAACCAACTTTGTTTTGACTGTTACGGCATAAATATAATTGCATAATTGTTGGTAAACTGTTTTTTACGAACTTGGGTATGCTAGAACTTCACTGAAATGCAAAGTATAAAATTATGCTTTTGTTTAGTTAAGCAAACATCTGCTAAAATTTGATAAAATAGTTTTTTTTATGCTTACAACCCCACAATCAAAATCAAATAAAAAATTTACAATTTTAGCGAAATATAACAAAATATTATTAAGTTGATTATAATTCAGCTTACAGAAACGAATTTTAAATTGTCCTAAAATTTTGTATATAAATTGTCCAATAAAAAAATGTATTCTAAATTGTCAAGTGAAAAAAAATCGTCTCTACAATGTAATCTTATGTTATACAAACAAACATATGTAAATAAAATAGCAATAATAATGTCTAAAATTACTAAAAACTCTATTTTTTAATAAAATAGTTATAAAATTGGTATCACATCTACTTAAGAAGTGCCCCCCTCCTAAGTTTAACTTGCTCACCTAAACAAAATTCTTAGTGTCGCCACTGGTTGTGACTGTACTTTCACGGTTCCTGCTCTTACCCTTGCACTCGTTGCTGGCTGCCTCAAGACGTAGCGCGACAGGTGGCGATAGAGCCAGGAGCTCAGAAGACGCAAGTGCGCAAGGGGTAGGAATATTATGCTACACCCACCGTAAGAGTAAAATGTTTGGGATCTCTCAGTACCGGGCGTAGATGAAATTTCAATCACTTATTCGCGCCACAATATTTAAAACGTAAAAGGCATGGGAAAGTACCACCAGCGTTGCATTTCGCCTATTTTATGAATACAAGTTATAACAAACACACAAAAACAAGTTCCATGCCATATACGGTTCGTGCTAATTCGTGTAGGGTTGACATTACTCGTTTTCGAAAAATCGACTTGTAAAGAAATAATTTAGAAAAATAAAACTGCCAATAATTAAGGAGTAAATAATTTCTATGGTCCCCTGGACAATATATCCGTTTCGAAACCACTGATCAAGTCTTTAATAATTGAATACTTTTACGTGATTCATTTTATAAAAGTTTTTTTCGTTTATTTTTATGCCAAAAGCCACCGCCTTTCAGTAAAATTGAAAAACTTACATCAACACTAAACTACCAAATTGATATGGCTGGGTAGGTGACACAATTATGTTTTTTTTAAGTTATACAATTACGTGCTGCTGAAACACTGAACCTTTTTTCATTACGTTCCCGTACTTCAGTTTTCTCGTACAAAAATTAGTGGATGCTAATAAAACACGAAACTCGTTTAAACAAAATTTAAATGTGATTTGATTGGATGTAGATGCCTTGCGTACCTTGTATTGCCAGAATCGTTGATCTAATATTATCATAGAGTGCGGATTTCAAGCATTTTGCTTATGCACTGTTATTGTGAGCAAATTAATATTCTTTTGTATATTTACGTTTCATGAAAAATGTAATCATTTGGCACCGCTTTTATTTTGCTAATTGTGCTTATTTTGCTCCTTTAACTATTATGTAATAATATTTAAATAACATTTTGTAAATCTCAACAGCCCAATATTATCTGAAAATGTCAACGATATGTTTTTTCAATATTACTTGCAAATATTAGTTAAATATTATCTAATAATATTAGTTAAATATTATCTAATAATATTTAAATAACATTTTGTAAATCTTGACAGCGTAATATTATCTGAAAATGTCAAAGTTATGTTTTTTCAATATTACCTGCAAATATTGCTTAAATATTATGTAATAATATTTAAATAACATTTTGTAAATCTCAACAGCCCAATATTATCTGAAAATGTCAACGATATGTTTTTTCAATATTACCTGCAAATATTGCTTAAATATTATATAATAATATATAATAACATTTTGTAAATCTTGACAGCGTAATATTATCTGAAAATGTCAAAGTTATGTTTTTTCAATATTACCTGCAAATATTGCTTAAATATTATGTAATAATATTTAAATAACATTTTGTAAATCTCAACAGCCCAATATTATCTGAAAATGTCAACGATATGTTTTTTCAATATTACTTGCAAATATTAGTTAAATATTATCTAATAATATTTAAATAACATTTTGTAAATCTTGACAGCGTAATATTATCTGAAAATGTCAAAGTTATGTTTTTTCAATATTACCTGCAAATATTGCTTAAATATTATGTAATAATATTTAAATAACATTTTGTAAATCTCAACAGCCCAATATTATCTGAAAATGTCAACGATATGTTTTTTCAATATTACTTGCAAATATTAGTTAAATATTATCTAATAATATTTAAATAACATTTTGTAAATCTTGACAGCGTAATATTATCTGAAAATGTCAAAGTTATGTTTTTTCAATATTACCTGCAAATATTGCTTAAATATTATGTAATAATATTTAAATAACATTTTGTAAATCTCAACAGCCCAATATTATCTGAAAATGTCAACGATATGTTTTTTCAATATTACCTGCAAATATTGCTTAAATATTATATAATAATATATAATAACATTTTGTAAATCTTGACAGCGTAATATTATCTGAAACTGTCAAAGTTATGTTTTTTCAATATTACCTGCAAATATTGCTTAAATATTATGTAATAATATTTAAATAACATTTTGTAAATCTCAACAGCCCAATATTATCTGAAAATGTCAATGATATGTTTTTTCAATATTACCTGCAAATATTGCTTAAATATTATATAATAATATATAATAACATTTTGTAAATCTTGACAGCGTAATATTATCTGAAAATGTCAAAGTTATGTTTTTTCAATATTACCTGCAAATATTGCTTAAATATTATGTAATAATATTTAAATAACATTTTGTAAATCTCAACAGCCCAATATTATCTGAAAATGTCAACGATATGTTTTTTCAATATTACTTGCAAATATTAGTTAAATATTATCTAACAATATTTAAATAACATTTTGTAAATCTTGACAGCGTAATATTATCTGAAACTGTCAAAGTTATGTTTTTTCAATATTACCTGCAAATATTGCTTAAATATTATGTAATAATATTTAAATAACATTTTGTAAATCTCAACAGCCCAATATTATCTGAAAATGTCAATGATATGTTTTTTCAATATTACCTGCAAATATTGCTTAAATATTATATAATAATATATAATAACATTTTGTAAATCTTGACAGCGTAATATTATCTGAAAATGTCAAAGTTATGTTTTTTCAATATTACCTGCAAATATTGCTTAAATATTATGTAATAATATTTAAATAACATTTTGTAAATCTCAACAGCCCAATTGTTTAAGTTTCTTAAACATAATTTAATAAATTACTAGTTTAATATTAAGTACAATTTTAATCATTAAATAAACGACTTGTATTACTTGAATACAGGTCAGATTTCATAATATTTAGCTTGCAGTTTTTTAATACACATTGCATTCTTTTATTAACGTAGCAAGTATGTGTAATAATAAGTTGGACATTTAAACTTTTACGTAAGCTAAATTGCAATATTTCAAATAACTTTAGTTGTGGACTTTAATATTTAGTGCTAGATAATCATTTTAGACATGTATATATAGGCTGTGATATGTTCAATAAAGTACTGTTTTTCAAGAGTGACAGTAAGACTACTTTGTCGTAACCTGTGCTGAGTCTGGCACAAGGGCTCTTAGAATAAGTCAAACCAACCCTTATTATTGTAACTTGGCACAATAATAAAACGCTACGCAAAAACAGCATCCACGCCTACGCAATCATTGGATCATCTCCGAATTTAACCCCTCAAAATTCACATTGGTCCTTCGAGCCGGATCAACGATACACGTCAAGTTTTAGTACACATCAAGTACTAAAAATCATCAAAGGAGGATTCAAAATTCACATTGGTCCTTCGAGCCAACAAACCGAGCCAGCCCTTGGAGAAACTGTCCGCAGGGAAATTGCCGGAATTAAAGAAAAAATCAACAACGCACGCCAAAAATCAGTACAAGTCAAGTACTGAAAACAAACAAAACTACACATCCAACTAAGCCCAGCCGGTCCTACGTAACAAGAAAACCATCAAGATGGAACAAATAACAAACGAACAGAAACAACTCGCAGAGATGATCCAAAAACTTTTTATCAACATGAAAAAGGATGCAGCATCCAGAAAAACCCAAGAATATCTAGCCAGCCGCTACGCAACACTTCAACAATATTGGGGGACCTTCCACAAAACAAACGACGAATTAACGAAAAAATTGCCAGCGGATCATAACTACATCAAACAAAACTACTATGGCCAAGTCAAAAAAGTTTACCAAGAAGCTGAAAAATACATTCAAGACTTCCAAGAAAAACTGAAAACAACAACAAATCTTCTGGAACATGGACAGCATCCGAAGCATCACTAAGCACCGCACAAGAAGAGGACTCTTTGGAACATTTCTCACTTCAGTGTTCGGAGTAAACGATGAAGTGTATAAAGACATCAATGATTTGGATAAAAATCAACACGAGTTAATAGACGCATCAAATCATCAGGCAAAATTAATGTTGTCTACAATGACAACAATAAATGAAACCGAAGCAAGAATAGCTAAGAAGCTAGAAAACTTCCGAATAAAATTCAACCAAGGCCTTCAGGCAATAAACGACATGAAAGCGTGGTACAAGGCTATTGACATAAACAAGATAAACATTCATATACTATCAACGTATCAAATGGCGAGTAACTACCTTCAAGAAATATCCCAGAAATACAACAAGCTACTAGACGCAAGTTTCAAGCGAAGTCATCTTTTTGAGTTTCTAACACCGGCACAAGTAATCCAGGTCATAAATCAAATATCCAAGAAGCTACCTATAAATCTGGTTATTTTACCGTCTCCAGTCTACAAGATGGACATCAAGCAAAATGAAAGTTACATCAAGATATTTGGATACTTTCATATCACAGAAACTACAAAATACGAGGTGATAAAGGCTACTCCAATTCCACGAAAAATAAGAAACGCAACGTATCTGGCATCGCAATTTTTGGCCATCGATTACAACCACCAAAAATATTTCGAAATCCCAGACTACAAGTTCGAAAGTAGCATTCCAATCAAGGAAAATGTATACTTATGTACGCCAACAGTATTAAGCAGCATCGAAAATAACCCTAACTGCTTAATCGACGAATTATATCAACGTTTGGATAAATCCAAGTGTAAGACACACCACCTAAACATCGAAACAATGGCATGGAAAGAGTTGTACAAAATAAACACCTGGATGTTTATTGCCAATAAACCCATCAGCGCAGCAATCATATGCAACAGCATACGAGAAGACGTGGTTCTAAATGGTACAGGAATACTTCAAGTATCACCTGAATGTACAATAGAAACAAAACAGAATACGTTGCATCCAAAGACATTCAATACCATTCCAGTACTAGCAACATTCAGTAAAGCCATTCCACTGGACATCCCGACTTCCATCGATTTCGCACCTTCAACATTTCAGCTCATTGAAGACGAACCGGTATTGAAATCATCTGATAAGATATCAACGTTAATCCAGCAACAGCAAGATTTCCAAGGAAGGCTGTCAACAAAACACTGGAATACAATACACACACATTCCACACTTATAAGCAGTGTCATCTCCGTCCTTGTCACATCAGCAGTCATTCTTGGCTATGTGACATATAAGAAGTGGGTCAAGGACAGGCAACCAAGGAATCAGCAGGCAACCCTAGAAGAAAGTTTCGAATTACAACCGATATACGCGACTCCCGGAGGAACGCACCAATCACCTACCATCTCGTGCCCCGGGCAGAATGTTTAAGTTTCTTAAACATAATTTAATAAATTACTAGTTTAATATTAAGTACAATTTTAATCATTAAATAAACGACTTGTATTACTTGAATACAGGTCAGATTTCATAATATTTAGCTTGCAGTTTTTTAATACACATTGCATTCTTTTATTAACGTAGCAAGTATGTGTAATAATAAGTTGGACATTTAAACTTTTACGTAAGCTAAATTGCAATATTTCAAATAACTTTAGTTGTGGACTTTAATATTTAGTGCTAGATAATCATTTTAGACATGTATATATAGGCTGTGATATGTTCAATAAAGTACTGTTTTTCAAGAGTGACAGTAAGACTACTTTGTCGTAACCTGTGCTGAGTCTGGCACAAGGGCTCTTAGAATAAGTCAAACCAACCCTTATTATTGTAACTTGGCACAATAATAAAACGCTACGCAAAAACAGCATCCACGCCTACGCAATCATTGGATCATCTCCGAATTTAACCCCCCAAATTCACACCAATATTATCTGAAAATGTCAACGATATGTTTTTTCAATATTACTTGCAAATATTAGTTAAATATTATCTAACAATATTTAAATAACATTTTGTAAATCTTGACAGCGTAATATTATCTGAAACTGTCAAAGTTATGTTTTTTCAATATTACCTGCAAATATTGCTTAAATATTATGTAATAATATTTAAATAACATTTTGTAAATCTCAACAGCCCAATATTATCTGAAAATGTCAACGATATGTTTTTTCAATATTACCTGCAAATATTGCTTAAATATTATATAATAATATATAATAACATTTTGTAAATCTTGACAGCGTAATATTATCTGAAAATGTCAAAGTTATGTTTTTTCAATATTACCTGCAAATATTGCTTAAATATTATGTAATAATATTTAAATAACATTTTGTAAATCTCAACAGCCCAATATTATCTGAAAATGTCAACGATATGTTTTTTCAATATTACTTGCAAATATTAGTTAAATATTATCTAATAATATTTAAATAACATTTTGTAAATCTTGACAGCGTAATATTATCTGAAAATGTCAAAGTTATGTTTTTTCAATATTACCTGCAAATATTGCTTAAATATTATGTAATAATATTTAAATAACATTTTGTAAATCTCAACAGCCCAATATTATCTGAAAATGTCAACGATATGTTTTTTCAATATTACTTGCAAATATTAGTTAAATATTATCTAATAATATTTAAATAACATTTTGTAAATCTTGACAGCGTAATATTATCTGAAAATGTCAAAGTTATGTTTTTTCAATATTACCTGCAAATATTGCTTAAATATTATGTAATAATATTTAAATAACATTTTGTAAATCTCAACAGCCCAATATTATCTGAAAATGTCAACGATATGTTTTTTCAATATTACTTGCAAATATTAGTTAAATATTATCTAACAATATTTAAATAACATTTTGTAAATCTTGACAGCGTAATATTATCTGAAACTGTCAAAGTTATGTTTTTTCAATATTACCTGCAAATATTGCTTAAATATTATGTAATAATATTTAAATAACATTTTGTAAATCTCAACAGCCCAATATTATCTGAAAATGTCAACGATATGTTTTTTCAATATTACCTGCAAATATTGCTTAAATATTATATAATAATATATAATAACATTTTGTAAATCTTGACAGCGTAATATTATCTGAAAATGTCAAAGTTATGTTTTTTCAATATTACCTGCAAATATTGCTTAAATATTATGTAATAATATTTAAATAACATTTTGTAAATCTCAACAGCCCAATATTATCTGAAAATGTCAACGATATGTTTTTTCAATATTACTTGCAAATATTAGTTAAATATTATCTAATAATATTTAAATAACATTTTGTAAATCTTGACAGCGTAATATTATCTGAAAATGTCAAAGTTATGTTTTTTCAATATTACCTGCAAATATTGCTTAAATATTATGTAATAATATTTAAATAACATTTTGTAAATCTCAACAGCCCAATATTATCTGAAAATGTCAACGATATGTTTTTTCAATATTACCTGCAAATATTGCTTAAATATTATATAATAATATATAATAACATTTTGTAAATCTTGACAGCGTAATATTATCTGAAAATGTCAAAGTTATGTTTTTTCAATATTACCTGCAAATATTGCTTAAATATTATGTAATAATATTTAAATAACATTTTGTAAATCTCAACAGCCCAATATTATCTGAAAATGTCAACGATATGTTTTTTCAATATTACTTGCAAATATTAGTTAAATATTATCTAATAATATTTAAATAACATTTTGTAAATCTTGACAGCGTAATATTATCTGAAAATGTCAAAGTTATGTTTTTTCAATATTACCTGCAAATATTGCTTAAATATTATGTAATAATATTTAAATAACATTTTGTAAATCTCAACAGCCCAATATTATCTGAAAATGTCAACGATATGTTTTTTCAATATTACTTGCAAATATTAGTTAAATATTATCTAATAATATTTAAATAACATTTTGTAAATCTTGACAGCGTAATATTATCTGAAAATGTCAAAGTTATGTTTTTTCAATATTACCTGCAAATATTGCTTAAATATTATGTAATAATATTTAAATAACATTTTGTAAATCTCAACAGCCCAATATTATCTGAAAATGTCAACGATATGTTTTTTCAATATTACTTGCAAATATTAGTTAAATATTATCTAACAATATTTAAATAACATTTTGTAAATCTTGACAGCGTAATATTATCTGAAACTGTCAAAGTTATGTTTTTTCAATATTACCTGCAAATATTGCTTAAATATTATGTAATAATATTTAAATAACATTTTGTAAATCTCAACAGCCCAATATTATCTGAAAATGTCAACGATATGTTTTTTCAATATTACCTGCAAATATTGCTTAAATATTATATAATAATATATAATAACATTTTGTAAATCTTGACAGCGTAATATTATCTGAAAATGTCAAAGTTATGTTTTTTCAATATTACCTGCAAATATTGCTTAAATATTATGTAATAATATTTAAATAACATTTTGTAAATCTCAACAGCCCAATATTATCTGAAAATGTCAACGATATGTTTTTTCAATATTACTTGCAAATATTAGTTAAATATTATCTAATAATATTTAAATAACATTTTGTAAATCTTGACAGCGTAATATTATCTGAAAATGTCAAAGTTATGTTTTTTCAATATTACCTGCAAATATTGCTTAAATATTATGTAATAATATTTAAATAACATTTTGTAAATCTCAACAGCCCAATATTATCTGAAAATGTCAACGATATGTTTTTTCAATATTACCTGCAAATATTGCTTAAATATTATGTAATAATATTTAAATAACATTTTGTAAATCTCAACAGCCCAATATTATCTGAAAATGTCAACGATATGTTTTTTCAATATTACTTGCAAATATTAGTTAAATATTATCTAATAATATTTAAATAACATTTTGTAAATCTTGACAGCGTAATATTATCTGAAAATGTCAAAGTTATGTGTTTTCAATATTACCTGCAAATATTGCTTAAATATTATGTAATAATATTTAAATAACATTTTGTAAATCTCAACAGCCCAATATTATCTGAAAATGTCAACGATATGTTTTTTCAATATTACTTGCAAATATTAGTTAAATATTATCTAATAATATTTAAATAACATTTTGTAAATCTTGACAGCGTAATATTATCTGAAAATGTCAAAGTTATGTTTTTTCAATATTACCTGCAAATATTGCTTAAATATTATGTAATAATATTTAAATAACATTTTGTAAATCTCAACAGCCCAATATTATCTGAAAATGTCAACGATATGTTTTTTCAATATTACTTGCAAATATTAGTTAAATATTATCTAATAATATTTAAATAACATTTTGTAAATCTTGACAGCGTAATATTATCTGAAAATGTCAAAGTTATGTTTTTTCAATATTACCTGCAAATATTGCTTAAATATTATGTAATAATATTTAAATAACATTTTGTAAATCTCAACAGCCCAATATTATCTGAAAATGTTAACGATATGTTTTTTCAATATTACTTGCAAATATTAGTTAAATATTATCTAATAATATTTAAATAACATTTTGTAAATCTTGACAGCGTAATATTATCTGAAAATGTCAAAGTTATGTTTTTTCAATATTACCTGCAAATATTGCTTAAATATTATGTAATAATATTTAAATAACATTTTGTAAATCTCAACAGCCCAATATTATCTGAAAATGTCAACGATATGTTTTTTCAATATTACTTGCAAATATTAGTTAAATATTATCTAATAATATTTAAATAACATTTTGTAAATCTTGACAGCGTAATATTATCTGAAAATGTCAAAGTTATGTTTTTTCAATATTACCTGCAAATATTGCTTAAATATTATGTAATAATATTTAAATAACATTTTGTAAATCTCAACAGCCCAATATTATCTGAAAATGTCAACGATATGTTTTTTCAATATTACTTGCAAATATTAGTTAAATATTATCTAATAATATTTAAATAACATTTTGTAAATCTTGACAGCGTAATATTATCTGAAAATGTCAAAGTTATGTTTTTTCAATATTACCTGCAAATATTGCTTAAATATTATGTAATAATATTTAAATAACATTTTGTAAATCTCAACAGCCCAATATTATCTGAAAATGTTAACGATATGTTTTTTCAATATTACCTGCAAATATTGCTTAAATATTATATAATAATATTTAAATAGCATTTTGTAAATCTTGACAGCGTAATATTATCTGAAAATGTCAAAGTTATGTTTTTTCAATATTACCTGCAAATATTGCTTAAATATTATGTAATAATATTTAAATAACCTTTTGTAAATCTCAACAGCCCAATATTATCTGAAAATGTTAACGATATGTTTTTTCAATATTACATGCAAATATTGCTTAAATATTATATAATAATATTTAAATAGCATTTTGTAAATCTTGACAGCGTAATATTATCTGAAAATGTCAAAGTTATGTTTTTTCAATATTACCTGCAAATATTGCTTAAATATTATGTAATAATATTTAAATAACATTTTGTAAATCTCAACAGCCCAATATTATCTGAAAATGTCAACCATATGTTTTTTCAATATGACCTGCAAATATTGCTTAAATATGATATAATAATATTTAAATAACATTTTGTAAATCTCAACACCGTAATATTATCCAAAAATGTCTGAGTGATATTGCTTAAATATTACCTTTTAATATTAATTTCATATTGGTTATTAATATTTAAACAATATTTGGTTAACCTTATCGTAGTAATATTTTGAAAAAAGATGTAAGTAATATTTTTCTGACATTTGAAACTAATATTTGTCATGCAGCAGCGCGTAATATTTAGATAATATTTTCTACAACTTTGGTTGATAATATTGTGGAAAAATATTCTATTAACGATGACTTAATATTACTTACAAATATTTGCTATACAGCAAGTTTAAATATTAGTTTAATATCTGTTATTATAATAATATTTAAAGTTCACAAATATTATTATGATATTTGATTCATATAATAGCAATATTTTGTGCTACTTGTGTGGATAGTCCTAACTTATCTTTCTTAGGAATTTCTCGTTGTATTAATGAATTTACACGTTCTATTTTTATTAATTCGTGGCTGCTATGTTACATTTCAATAAACAAAATATTTTTTCAGTTTCATAAAATTGTTTTGTGAAGTACTTTTAAAACTCATGACCATTCATATTCTACGCTTATGAACCATGTTTTAATTTATTTTACTACAACATAAGCTTCAATTCTAGTTGACCAAATAAATAATAACTACCTGCACAAGCTAGATTAAGGTCAAACGTATGGACGTGTTACCATTTTTAGTTCGTAAATAATTTGTTTAAAAGTTTAGGTATGCCCCAACTATACATTTAAAGGAATAATGCCGAAATTGCTTAATAATTGATTGCATCATAATTTAAATACTGGAAAAATACTATACTAGAAATCCGAACTATAAATATAATCAAAAATTCTAGGTGAATACCAAACAGTACCTATTAAAGAACCAGAGAAAACCGCAACAAAGAAATCATATAGTTTTACAAAATGGGATATTTCATGAAAACACGTTTAGAGTTTGATTTATTTAGACATTCCCAAAGCATTAGTTAGTCATGAAAATTTTATGTTTCGAAGTTTTAATGAAAATACTTGTTTTGGACATCCGGGGCTAAAAAGTGATTAAAAAAAATTAGTGTATTTTGATGCCGTTTGGAATGCGGTCGATATGCAATCGAAATATAATTTAAAAATGAGCGAAAAACTTTGGGTGGACTTTCCTCTACTTCAAAAACATTTACATATTATAATTTCAAAAGTTATAATGCACAACGTTGTAGTACAAGTAGCAGTGGTGCTTTAAAGCGTAAATCGTTAAGCGCTCGTCTAGGGTTCCTAATGTTTAGCGGCTCCAAACGGTTAAAATAATTAATTTTGCAATATTTCACAATTTTATTATCACGTCTTTATAGTAAACAAAAAATTAAAACAGGAAATAACATACTACAAGATAACATGGTTTGCAGCAATTACAATGCAAATAATTGTCACTAATGCAACAGTAATAAAGAATCACACAGAAGTAAGGGACGCAAAACTCCCACTCAACAGCTATTATGTGGTCACAGTATTTACCTCTGCATAGGACCGAGGACGGATGATTCAGCCAAGTTATTATAGTCGCCTTGTGGGCCCCGCATCGTCTCGCAATTTAGAGAACCAAATTTCTTATGAAAAAAATTGCATTCGAAAGTTTCTTGCAAACAGGTATTGGTGTTGAGAAATTCCAGCGATAACCCAGCACATTCATCGGTTAAAACTTAGATGAAAGGGAGAAAACTAACCCCCTAAATGTTTCTGCACGTAAAAATTAAGTGTTGTATCTTATTCTACTATCACTTATGAGCAATTTAGCTCAAACAAAAATTGTTTATCGTACCCTGTTTATTAAATAATTATTTTTTGACCCGCAAAGGTGACTTGCTCATGGCTTTCTATAGATGTTTTTTATGCATACGTAATGGTTGCCACAAGCACCGTATTCTTAACATTCAATTTTAACAAACAGTTATTCTCAAAAAGCTCACTTGAACGTAACCAAAAAGTTAATAAATAGCATTAAAGTATAGGATTTGGCCGCGCATCTTTTACGTTACCTACAGTGGTTAACTTTTGTAACAGCTGCTCAATTAACGGCTCTAAAAGTCGCCGAAATGTTATCCGACAAAGTTGACTTTTTTGTAACCAAAAAGGTTGAAGTTTAATACAATATGACTTTGCATCTGTTAAGCCATGGCTTGCGGTTAAGTTTGAGACAGATTTTCAACAAACGTATTATAAGGTCGTCCAAATATTCTCCTAAAAAATTAACTTTTGATTAGTATTCGTGTTGAAAATATTCCTTCGCATCTTTTAAGCGATTTATCGCGGATAAATTTTAGAGTGATGGTAAAATACTTTATTTGACTTCAACAATAATTATTTATTTTAACCTTATACGTATTTTGACATGTTTACATGCTATTATCAACGGTAATATTAAAAATTAAACAGTTGGCGTTGCTATAGGAGCAATAGAACTTGGTGACTTGATCTTGGTTATCAATGTTTGCAGATGATTTGATTTTGATTTTGAATCAAGAGATCAATTTTCTCATTCATTAAAAGTACAGTTTTTAAATGTTTGTGAATTTTAAATGCATCCAGTATATCTAAATTTCGTTGAAAATCATAAAAGCGTCATTTTTCTTTGGTGTTATTAGATGTCATTAAGTGATCGTGTTCAAAAATAAACTGTGTTAATTGATTGTTTATAGTAAATTGATAAGGGTAAAATATGTTTTCACGCTACCGCCAGTGTAAGTAGGCCTTACATCCATAGCTACAGGGATCGTAAGTGGCTGATAACATTCGTGTACTAGTTACCCTTGACGACGGAACTTAATAGTGTCACTTACATTCCTAGGAAAATAATGTTGATTTTAACTGTTCGTTGATATGGTAACAAGCACAGACAACTTAGAATAATGGGGCATTTAAAAAATAATTCCGATGACAGCTGTCAAAACGAACTTTTAAAAATATGAATAAATTTCTACTTGTAGGCCTACTTACATTGCCGGTAGCGTGAAAAATTTAATAAGTAACACGGTATGTATCGACTAATAACATCCTCGGCAGGCGACAAGCTTCGGCTTCGCCTCAGCTCGTATTCGCCTACCTCGGATGTTATTACGTCCTTACATTCCTTGATACTTAAATAACTATTTAACTACATTTTATTTTAAATTTTTAAATCTCATAAATTTCAAAAGGTGAGTTATCGTTTGAAGAGTTCTATTTTAATTTGAAGTTCATCTAAAAGGACATATCTAGGAAGTAAAGTTCAGTGAACTCAACAATGCATGGATAGCTCATTTTCAGGATATTGTTATATCAAGGAATGTAATATACTCAATTTTCTTTAATTCAGTAAATTTCTTGAATTTTTCCTGAAATATTTTCCGGGTGTTTCCCGTTTACAAGCATAGTAATATTGTTCTGCAAGTTTTCAATAATTAGTTGCAAGGTTTGATGAAATTCCACATCAGTTTGAATTAAATATGATGAAGAAACTCGGAAGAATTCCTAATAATAATTTATTGTTGTAAAAAGGTTACTGCAATACCTACATTCATTGTTATTTCATTTTTGTCTTATTTATTATTAATCGACTTAGAAGGTGGTAGCTAGATTTCACACTAGTATTAGTAACATAAATTAGGTTTCATTATTTTGTTAAAATATCCTTATTTTTTTTTTATTTAGATTAGTTGCATTTTTTCATCACGTACCCTTTTAGTTGAGAATCTCAATACACGCATTACCTAAGTATTTTTTTAGATAAAACATTGTTTCGTTACGAGTCCTAAAACTGAAAGTTGTAAAGTATTTTTTAGTGATGAGCATAATCGAGTGATGTTCATAATCGATTGATTGCTATTCGTATGAAGTTGATAATCGAATGATTCATTCGGATTAAATCATTCGGATGTTTCTAAGCGGTAAAAAGTAGTAAAAACGCTCGCCACTTGCTTCTCAAATGCTCCTACGAAAGAATTTTTGTTTATATCGTTTTTCTCGGGCCTCTCGTCACAAACCTTCAGCTTTGAATAGTACTTTTATTAATTTTATCACATTTCATCGCCAATTTCGGCCTGTTTTTTGAGTTATCTACATCAAAGTAAATACATTTTTCCGTTTTATAAATCAATTTTTTTTTAATACGAGGTGAAATTTTGGGAATGACGGCCATTAAAAGAACAAAATTACCAACGAACAGAATACCCAAAGCCGAAGCCGATAACATGCGAATGTAAAGCAGCACGTAACAGAAATTGTATTTACCAGAATATAATTAAACAGAATATTGGAAGAGATCACTTTATTCATGTTTTTTCGTTTCCATTACTTTTTAGTTAGTTATTTTAATGAATTGTTGTGGCGACACCGAAAAAAGGCTAATTTTTTTGACGTCAATAAACAGCAGTCAAAAGGGTTGAGTATTTGAAGGTTAAGTAATCAAAATCTACCGTTTTAGCAGAATGATAAAACAGTAGCTTTATTACGAAGGAAATGCATATTTAAAAATAATAATAAAACGAGTGCTGTAGTTATTCTGTTGTACTGCGAAAAGTGGTAAAGAAAATTTGTTTTGTAAATAAATAAAACAAAAAAAATAGTTGTATTCCTGCATATACCCTGTGTAAAATTAGAAAAGTTGACATAGAAAAACAACGTTAATGTTTACTCCTGTAGTTGTGCCAATCGTCCCTTCTGTATTTATCTTTTTAATACAAACTTGAACTTGCAAGACTTTAGTAACCATTAATTAACTGTGCCACAAAACCACAAATAACAATCTTAAGTGGTTTATTAAAAGTTGCATAAAAATTCAAATTGAAGACAATTATTTAAATACTAGAATGAAAAACAATGTTGTAAAATTAAAACGTTTTTAAATGACTAAAGTCACCTTTAACATATGAATACTGATTGTTAGCTGCACCCTCTATTATTTAAGTATAGTATGGGTTTGTATAGTATGCTTTCTGGCGTGTGTTTTTCTTCACGATACAAATCGTAATTAATTTTTAAATAATACACTTACAATTCAAAGATCTTTAAACAACATAAATGGTAATACGAAAATTACTAAACAGTTCTAATAGTTACTTAAATGACGTTCGATTGTGTTTTATTTTATTAAAATAGAAATGGGATTTTCTATGTCAGTATTAGCCAAAGTAAATTCGAAGGCAGTCATAATCTATCTAATAGTAAACTCAAGATATTTTTATTAAAATAGTTATTATTCTGTACAGTGTGTTGCCTATACAACAGCAACATTCAACACCAAGCTATGCTATTAAACGCGTTGTAATATTTCGATGCTGCTTCTGTGATTCAAACAGTTGAACTATTTTTTTTAATGTTGGTTATACTGATACAAATCGAAGTTATAAAAATTTAAACTGATTCTGTTTATTGCAATTATGTTCCATAAATATTCTACTCGTTGATTACGCGCAATCGTTTTCCAAATAAGAACGCGCATCGGGTGACTTCGGATTCTGTTTCTATACCGTTCTGTTAAATGCCACTTCTGTCATATGCATACACACCTTCTGAATCTTGATGCAGATTCATGCAGGCCAGTGGTGCACAACTAGTCGTATGGTGGCCAGTGACTGCGCTTTATGTGACTTCGGGCTTGCTGCTTAGTAGCTTAAGCACAATATTGTTTATTTACTTACGCAATATAATCTTTCGGCTTCTTATTTAAAAGTAAAACAATATTAATTTCTTCCAGTCTTTTAAATTTTATTACATTTCACTGTTAATTGCGGCCTGTTTTTTGAGCAATAATTATGCAAAATAATCGGTTTCTCATTTAACAGTAAAGCAACGTTATTTTCTTCCAGTATTTTAAATTTTACTACATTTTACTGCTAATTGCGGCCTATGTTTTGAGCAATATTTTTATATATTGCGAAAGTGGATACATTTTTCTATTTTTTTTAATGAGACCAGAGACAAAAACTTCTGTTTTTGGAACTATTTCACAAAATATTCAGAGAATAACTTGCAATTTGTGCAAAGAACGTTTGAAATATTTTAAAAATACAACTAATTTAAGAGAGCAGGTTTTAGATTTTCATATTTTTGTCATTTGTACTTTTACAACAATATCAAAATTTTAAATTACGACCCTGCGTTGAAATCACCGCGAGAAACAATACAATGCGTGTTTGATATTGTTAATATCAATCAAAAATATAAAATATGCAACTCATTTATCTCGTAATTTTAAGGCTAAGCTAAATACCCTGCCGAGGCGTCTTTTTGTAATCGCACTCCGGAAATTCTATCTCAAATTAGTATATTCGCATCATAATTTCATAATAGAATACCACGACTGGTGACGTCATCGTATCATGTATTTGCATTGGACATTTGCTGTAGGCTACTGTACGGGGCATCGCTTCTACGCCCGTTTCCGAAATAGACAAACACGAATATATTAAAATCGCAAAATCATTCGAGCGGTTTTATGTCTTTGCTGGAGATATCTCGAGATATTTCGATAATCGAATGGTTGGATCATTTTCATTTGTAATATCCCAGTTTTTTGTAGGTACTTCCTATAGTGTGGCATGACATTATACCCATGTTGTAATTCGGTTAAAATTAAAATGGGCTGTCTGCAGAATTTAATCACTTATAACACCCATGATATCAGATCAAGTATTTTATTAATAATAATTATTTTTTATTATTAAAAATTATTTTTTATTGTGTTCCCGAGACATTTTTAATAAATACATACTAATAGAAAAATAATCAACTTTTTCACTACGTATTTTCGGTGTAGTTTATATTAGCTATTTAACTAAAATGTCGTAGGAACATAAATCAAAGATGAAAAATATTTAAAAAAAAAGGAAAGTGGGCGAGTGCCTTTTCAGTGCATCGGCTCGTCGGGAATCTAAACAAGGTAAGGTCCCCTCGCCCTAAAGGCGAATGTGCATATCATTTGACTACCGCCGCTGGTATGGCAAAATTGTCGTGGTGTTATTGCTGATTATTCCAGCAATACTGTATCGATTATTCACTTTGTTGCATTTTCCGTTTCAACAGCCAATAAAATTAGATAAGTTTAACCCGTTTACCGCACATAATTGTAAAAGCAGTAACACCACAAGTTTATTAAAAAATAATCGGGTTATTTCTATTTCATAGACATGTTGCATAGCAACAAATGTTTGTTGTGGTTGCAAATTATACCAGAGTACAAATTTTCTTATCAAAATAAACACAAGCTTTCCCCCGCTAGCCACCGGGGTGCAGAAAAGGTACATAACGTTGGTTCTTTGTTTATAACTCTATTTTTTTGTCGTACGGAAAAAATAGTTCTATATAAAATTAAATCTCATAAAATTCTCTACAAAAAAAGCACTATACATCTTTTTGTAGAACCTAGATTTTGAGAGCCACGCGAAGTTGGTCAAGCGCAGAAAAGGTTGGATATAAAACAGGATGTTTACACCCCGCCCAACTAATTGGGGATTTACATTGACGCCCGACATAACCTAAAAGAAAACAAGTATTTTTTAAACATTTTTGAAACTTACAGCATCAAAAATTTAATAAAACATGTTAGAGCCAGCCTATTTTCTGTCAGAAATCTTTAATTAAGAATTTATCTTACAATGTTGTTTTCCCATGAAACCGTTGTTTACTTTTGAGAACTACAAACAGACAAGATTCCAATATCTATCTCTTCTTCGTCTACTTGCGTGTTTTTACAATTTTTACATATACATTTCTTGCAACAATTTACATCTTCTTCAACACAAATGCAATTTTAGCTAGTGCAGGGTGCAGGTGCCGTTTATACAGTAAAGAGCTTGTAAATTTTTTTAAGTTTAAAGGGAAAAACGCTGTCAGTGAGAACAGGTGAAGAAGTTTCACTTAGAACTGCGTGCTTGGCTCACACTTCTTTTTATACGTTAATGTGACACAGAACAATATTTTTGAGGATAAGAACGATAACTTTATAGCTAAAATGCCTATAAAGATAGAGATGGAGACCTAATGCTTATGGTTATGTTTAGATAGTTCCGGAAACGACACCGTTATGAGAAAGCAATGTTTTTGCGGTAAAAAGTTTATAATGCCCCTGTCCCGGTTTTTAAAACCCTATTACTAGTTTACTGCTTTCCATGAATTCCAACAAAGTTTTCGCGGATATGCAAAGTTGCTTAAAAAGCAATTAGTTTTTGTTGATAGAAGTATGAGTTTCATTGAAGCCGTTTACAACATTTTCAAGAGTCTAAAAACTTTCCAAAATAGGAAGCGAAAGTTGGTGTCGTAATAATCATAGAAGGGCAAAGTGGTATGAAGGAACAGAAACATTCTTGTAACGGTATTTTCGAAACAAAAATTATTAAACATAACAAATCACAAATTTTTAAAAATCGTCAAAAACTTGTTTCTATTTTTATTAAATTATACTAGCGGAACGCGTGGAATATGCCTTACGCTTTTTTAAATAATGAATTACCTACTGAAGCTAGTGTAGCGGACCGTGGATCGCAATCTTACTTTTATGAATTTTATAAAGATTGCTTTAATTCTATATAAACTGACTTGGGAGGAAAGAGGAAATTTAATTCGCCTAAATATTGCTGCACCTAAAAATTAAGTACTCAATTTTATTCTACTTTTAATCCTGACCACGTTAGCCGTAAAAGAAAGGGGCATGAATATACGTTTTTCAAAAATTCATAGTAGGCGTCACAGATAAATTAGTGGACCGAGGCGCAAAACAAATAGTAGCTCATTCCTAGTTTTTGAGCAGTATTTTTGAAATATTTTCACTACACAGTTTTGGGTCTGTTTTAGTACCAAAATTAATCCCGATCCGTCAACTCATTTTTTGAGAAAATAAACGATGAAATCGTAAATTTACAAACCCGCAGTCATTTTAAAGCTAGAGTGTCCAGAAAAAACTTTAGATTTGTCTTAACACCCCCTATCATATTCTGTTCTCACATTTATAAATTTCAGGTGTGAAAAAAATGCTACTAAAAAACATGTATAACTTTCGTTTCCGGTTTGAAAAATAAAACTTAATAACATTAAAGGGGAATTACACTAGTAACGCCCTCTATTATGTGCGGCGAGAAAAAGTTGCAAAGCAACAAACCGGCAAAGTTGCGATCGGAACCTGCTAAGCAGGTATCTGCGATAGCACCGGCCTCTAAGCACAAAACACAGAAACGCCCGTGTGGCAAGAAATAAGAAAGAAGAGATTTGGTTTCAATTATGGCTAGAATAGACCACTACATGTTTCGTTCTTATTTGAACTCATCAGGTAGACATAATTCTAACCATAATCGAAACCAAAAGCAAACAAGCAGATATATACCAGAAAGTATAACATTAAAGGGGAATTACACTAGTAACGCCCTCTATTATGTACGGCGAGAAAAAGTTGCAAAGCAACAAACCGGCAAAGTTGCGATCGGAACCTGCTAAGCAGGTATCTGCGATATCACCGGCCTCTAAGCACAAAACACAGAAACGCCCGTGTGGCAAGAAATAAGAAAGAAGATATTTGGTTTCAATTATGGCTAGAATAGACCACTACATGTTTCGTTCTTATTTGAACTCATCAGGTAGACATAATTCTAACCATAATCGAAACCAAAAGCAAACAAGCAGATATATACCAGAAAGTATAACATTAAAGGGGAATTACACTAGTAACGCCCTCTATTATGTACGGCGAGAAAAAGTTGCAAAGCAACAAACCGGCAAAGTTGCGATCGGAACCTGCTAAGCAGGTATCTGCGATAGCACCGGCCTCTAAGCACAAAACACAGAAACGCCCGTGTGGCAAGAAATAATAAAGAAGAGATTTGATTTCAATTATGGCTAGAATAGACCACTACATGTTTCGTTCTTATTTGAACTCATCAGGTGGACATAATTCTAACCATAATCCAAACCAAAAGCAAACAAGCAGATATATACCAGAAAGTATAACATTAAAGGGGAATTACACTAGTAACGCCCTCTATTAAGTGCTTAGCAGGTTCCGATCGTAACTTTGCCGGTTTGTTGCTTTGCAACTTTTTCTCGCCGCACATAATACAGGGCGTTACTAGTGTAATTCCCCTTTAATGTTATACTTTCTGGTATATATCTGCTTGTTTGCTTTTGGTTTCGATTATGGTTAGAATTATGTCCACCTGATGAGTTCAAATAAGAACGAAACATGTAGTGGTCTATTCTAGCCATAATTGATACCAAATCTCTTCTTTCTTAAAACTTAATAGCTGTACAATTTTTCGTTGTACGTAGGTATACCAAATTTTGTTAAAATCGGTCGAAGAGTTCCTGAGATTTCGCGTTACACATGCACACACAGACCGCCATTCTTTAAAATCCACTGTTTTGTATTCCTGGGGGCCAAAACAAGTATTTCCGTCGTATTCGAAAATTTTCGTGATCACAATACATTTCCATACTGAAAGTATGAGAAAGTACAAAAACGAACGGATTCAGCTTGTTCCTTTTAAACTAGAGTAATGTACACGCTGTAGTTCTTTCACGTGAACATAATGTTATGGCTACTTGAGTTCTCAATATATAAGACAATGATGGAGTGTGGAATGCGTAGCATGTATTTGTTTATTTTGTAAAATGTTTCTTTTTTTGTTGTTTCCGGTAGCTTTTTAATAATAAAAGCAGCTAAAAATAGCAGCACAGTCTCAGTAATAAAATTTGTTGGTCAGTTGTTGAAAAAAAATGTAAAATATGCTGTGCGAGATGCTCATGTCGGGAGCTAAATACACATTTCCGACCGGCTAGAATCATAAATAACCAAATTATACCAACAAAAGTGGCAGCAAGTGGCAAAACAATCAATATACTGAGACGACATGAAAGCGGCCGCATTTGTGTAATAGTGATAATTAATTTTTTTCGAGATGGAAGAGTTAGTCGTTTTGTTATGGTAAGAAAATTACGAAATTAATATATGTATAGTTAAATAAGTTGGTTTTTTTCTCAAATGATCTAAATCTGTTGTGCGCTTTCAATGAATTTTTGAGGTTAAGAGGGTCGTGGCATACTCTTGAAAACAGAGTTGAATGAAATCAAAGATATACGACAGATGCAATTTAACTGAAAACTGAAAATTGTTATGAGGGCTGAATTAAGGAGAAGTCTAACGAGGTTGAAGTGTAGCGCCCCAAGAACTGACTTCTGCCGTAAGCTCAAACATAATACGCGACGACAGTTTCTTACATCACAATACAGTTTATTATTATTAATTTAAGAAATACAAGCATTTTAATATGAATTAAACATGTCAATGTTTGTCGGAGTTTGAGAATAAAAACATTTGTGGCCATTTTATATTTTATATATTTAATGATTATTTGTTAGAAGTTAGGAGGTAATAAGTTATTACCCATTACCAAATATTTCTTAATTACCGAACTCCGACAAACATTAAAAAGTTTAATGAATATCGAACATTTACGCAATTGTTTATTCTGTTGAATCCAGTAGGCCAGTATATAACATATTAATCGAATATACACAGCAAGTTAATAAAAATACCGGTTAGCTGTGTCCGCGATAGGGTCAGCGTGTTAGTTGAAACAACGGTATCAGCTACGTGTATTGTTTACTGAAAATCTACTTTCGCCATTCTTAATGGAATAATAACTGACTCCAGCGGATCTAGAGGCGAAGTTGATAAACATTCCCCCAAGCCAAAGTGGAAACTATCGTGCCGAAAGCTGAATGGTAAGTGAGTTAATGTTGTCTTGTAGCAGGTCAACCCTCTTCTGAACTAACGGTTCTGGAGAAGTTGAACTACCTTCGATAACTCTGAAGCCAGGATTCGTCGGAAATAACTAGAAGAACTGAATTTAATTACAACAATTAAACAAAATAACCCCTCTAAAGCGGTACGTCACTAGACTGATTGAACCCTCCGAAACGGTACATCCCGTGGTGTCTGGATTGACTGTTGATTTTTCCCGATGCCGGCTGAGAAGCTTGGTCGGGTGTCCATCGAACTATCTATTGATATAGGTATGAGACGTATTTAAATACTGACGTTCGCTTGCTGTGCTGGCGAAGGCAACCCTTAGGCCTTCAACTTATAGCCAAGCAGCCAACATCGCCTTGAAAGTAGCCATCGCAGGCTCTAACTACTCTGAGATGAGGCTCTCACGTTCAAGCGATTTCCATCAAACATGAGTTGTGGCGGATTTCCCTCAAGAGCACACCACACTCCTATTCTTGTCCCAATTCGATGAATTTCGTTGAACAGAACTGGGAATCATTTTCGTGACATGTAGCCACCGAAATTATGGCTTAAGATGAAATCAGCAGAACTCCATCCGTAAAAAACAAATTGCAACCTCTGGAAGGGGAAACCCTTTCAAAATTGAAAAAGATAATTGCTTGAGTGCCCATCAAAATTCTGAAGCGCTTGACTTGAGCCTCCAAACCAAATCACGGTCCCCAAACAAGCCCGCAAATTCAAGGAAACCAAAATAGGGATTTCTCTTTCAGACCAATGACACATACGGTTCAACCTAGAACTGTGACGACATGACTGCAAAGTCTACAGGAATCCCAAATTAGAAAATTTCTCAAATTTTCAAAAGTTTCGCAAAATTAACGAAATTTTCAAAATTTTAAAAACATGAGGAAGGTTCCGTGGCGGTTGACCCACAGCTTTTTTAGTTAAACAACGTGATATTCCTGTTTCTAGCCGTATTTAATGGCAAACTATTTCCGATAAAATTAAGTCAGCACTTTCTGCTTTCAAAAACACTTGTTGTGAAAGTCGTAGGTTAAGCAGGAACGATGAGTCACTATTTGCATAGCTAGGTTGTTGTACACTGGAGTATTCTCATTTAATAGTAACTGTTGCCGCCAGAACTAAAGTCTTTACAAAGTACAACGAATATTTTAAACAAAATAGATAATTGTTGCTAAAAATATTATGTAAGTAGCTCTACTAACTTGCCAGCCCGTTGCAATTATCGGAACCATTACCAAATTTCAATTCCCCAAATCAAATGATGTCTAATAAAGAAAACTTTTTTTATCAATCTTGACGTTTTTTATACAACAAATGTACACTGCATGTAGAAGTGAAGCCAGATATCATGGGTAGACTAAACGTAATTTCCTTAAAAGTTATCGCTCTTTGATGCTGTTTTTCTTCGAGTACTTGTTTATAGATGAAAACGATTGTTTATTATCTTTTATCACAAAGGAAGTAAAAACATTTTCAGATTGAATTTAAAAGTTAAAAGACTTTAACAAATTCCCCCACTTATCCCTGACTCCGCCTTACAGTTTATCTAATTAAGTGTCTTCTCAAAAAAATGTCTTTAATATTAGCGACTTTTAATCGCAGAAGAGCAAAATATTTCTTTGAAATTCAATAAGTAAACAAAAACCATGGGCGTACTCAAATCCATTAAGTTATACGTAAAACATATCGCAAAATAGAACTAATTTTTCGGAAAAGAATTCAGAAAAAGTTGTTGTTGTGTATTGCAATTCTTAAGTTTTTTATTCAATGTTGGTTTTCCGTCTCTTATAGTTCAAAATTTTCTTTCGTAGAACTTTTGTATTAATGAATTTACACGTTCTATTTTCATTAATTTGTAGTTGCTATATTTGGATTAAAAAAATATTTTTGCAGTTTTATAAAATTGTTTCGTGAAGCACTTTTAAAACTAATGACCATTCATATTATACGCTTATGAACCTTGTTTCATTTTATTTTCCTATTACATAAGCATCAATTCCAGTTGACCAAATAAATAATAACTTATGTACACATGCTACATAAGGTCAAACATATGGATGTGTTACCATTCTAAGCTCGTAGACAATTTGTTTACAATTTAATATATGCGCCAACTACATATTTAAAGCAATTTTGACAGAAATTATTATTAATTGATTGCCTCATAATTACATACTGACTAAATACTACACTAGAAGTCCGGACTATACTCATTACCAAACTTAATTTAGGTCTTTGTTTTTTCACGGTTTGTTTTGTGTTTCTTTGTTTCATACCTACAATCTTAACATTATCAACAATATTTCTTAAATTACCTTGTGCTTCTCGTGTACAATGCTGTTTATAAAGGAGAGAAGTTACAAACTTGAGCGACGCAAAAGGTAGCGAGGCGATATCGAGCAGGTTCGAAATGGTCGTTAGAACTCACCACAGTTTCTCCGGGTCGTTGATGATTTACGAGTACTGCTTAGAACAATATAAAGCCGCTTGTTACTGTCCGACATTTGACATTTGCAGCCCACCTTGTCTGCAGTGTATTAGAAATCTCAACGAGCACTCTAACGATTGCACTAAACTTTTATGGGGACGAGACTCGGCAGTGAAAGTCACAGTCTCGAGCCGTGCTATCTGATACAAGATAAATGTTATTTCGTTTTTACCGAGATCATTTACTTATGTATACTTTACTCAGTCTAGGCGATTTTTTACTAAAGTCCTTCGTGAATGCAAACAACACCGTTTTTCTCTTCTTTATTCAACCGTTTAGGGTTTCAAGAAAACGCGGAAATGCTGTTGTTGACTCGCGAGTCATCTATTATAAAGCGAGACATGCTTGTCACATGCTCTACTCGTATAAAAATAAATAAAGTACGTTTATTTATTTATGGATGTATCCATATCACATGACAACCGCAGAGCACTCCAAACGCGATATTGTTGATTTTCTTTTGCCTTAATACCAGAATGCTTTCCTTTTTCGGAGAATTTATACTACTTAAGCATTGATTAAGAAAGAAAAAGAAAGAAATTCTGAAGAAAAAAATCCCGATATTCAAAAATTAATAAATGACAAGTACAGGTTTTTCTATTTTAATACACATTTTTTAAGGTACGTTCAACAGTTTACTAACCAGTCTTAAAATAACGAGAGTCCTGCGGAGAAATGCTCGTCTCGTCTTGTTTCTCGTAACACCATTTCTCGTTTAGAAAATGTGCTATGAGAAATAAAAACTCTCGTTTTGAAAATTCGGCACGAAACAAAGCGAGAAATTTCTTGTGTTCGGTAGATAATTACAATAGTAAAAAAATAACCAGCAGCACCCGTGGACTACGCCCGCCGTTTTTTTTTCTGTTTGGTAACTTCATACCAGGCGTTCGCTCTCCGAATGTTTCCTCTAAGTCAGTCTTGGAAATGAGAACTCCTTCCAGAAAGAAAATCTCGTGAAAAACCCAAAAAAAAAAAACCAGAAAAAAAAACCTTAGAAAGCCCGGAAAAAAGGATCCCGGGAAAAAATTTAAAAAAGAAAGATCCTCGAAAAAATTTCTTTTATAGACTCAGAAACAGCACATGTGCCTTAACGTAGATTTTAAAATAAAAAATTACTCATTAAAGAAATCTTGTTCGACATTTTCATATATTTCCCAAAAAAAAATTCGCCCTTGCTCATATAAAAATTGATAAACTAGAAAAAGAATAGTATCTTTTCAGGGATAGCTTTTTCTTAATTATGCAGTGATCCACCGTCAAGAAAAAACACGTGCTTTTGTTTAAGATTGAAGTTGAGAATTATTTTGCAGGTTTGTTCCGGAAAATGATTTTCTGGAGCATGTTTTTACCGGAGCCTGTTTTAGACAATGTTTCTAGCCGAGTATATTTCCCATCAATGCTTTCTTAACAAATTTTGTTCTCGGTTTCGTTTCGGGGATGTTTTCACCGTAAACCGTAAATTGATCCCCTAAGCAAACAGTTTTTTTTGATCGCATATTATTAGTGTGACCGCATTTCGGGAAAAGGCAATGTATGGTCTATTGGTTTAGTCTATAGCGTGCCGCCGGCCGCCGACGTTGCATCTTAGGCTGCGACAGCCCTGGAAATTCAGAGCGTTTATCGTTCTTCTGTATTGCGAAATATTGTGTAATGCAACGAATTTTTTTTTTTTTTTTAATAAGAATAAACCAGCACAACATACAGAATGTTATACATGGTTAGTAGAACAAGAATATATATACAATAACATAAATTAACAAGAATGGTTTTACCCTGACATGATAATCTAATTTACAATAACAGTTAATCACTTATGTCACTACTCTCCTCTGACAGCAGGATATCCTGAGGGAGCCTCTTTTTCAAGCGAGTGAATGTGGACTTTCGCCCAAGGCTAAAATGCATCGCGCCAGAACAATTAGGTATGTTTGCGAAAAATTTACGAGTAGTGTTACGAATGTAACTGGCTATCGTCTTTACGCCAAGTTCACAATGGATTTGGTCATTTCGCACAAACCACGGAGCATTTACCGCAATACGTAAAACCTTATTTTGGAATGTTTGCATCTTTTTGATATTCGTTTTCGATGTTGCACCCCACACTACACAAGCGTACATTAGCACTGGCCGCAATATGCACTGATATATTATCTTCGAACACTTAATGCGTAGGGAAGATTTCCTGTTTATAAGCGGGTAGAGTAAAGCAAGCCTGGCATACACTTCATTTAGCTTTTTGTTAATGTGGAAGTTCCAAGTTAGACGTCGGTCTAGAACACTCCCAGATATTTTACTGCTGAATCAGAGGGATTCCATTCAATATGTTGTCCATCAAAAACAATGTTCCGAGGATTTTCAGGTCTTCGAAGAGTGAATATTTTGCTTTCACACTTACTGGCGTTTAGTTGAATATTCCATTTTGCAAAATACTGCAGCAACTCATTCAGTGATGTCTGTAACCTCTCTGCAGCAATATCTATGTCTGTATGTTGCGTTAATAGTAAGGTGTCATCCGCAAACATAGCTAGCTTTGCCGGAGTAGGCGTTGGTATATCATAGGTGAATATATTAAACAATATGGGACCCAGCACTGAGCCTTGCGGGACACCAGCACACATTTTCTTAGTGTTAGAGTATGAGGCGTTTAGCCTTACTTGGAACGTTCTATTACTTAAGAATGATGAAATCAAGTTTATAGTATAAGCAGGTGGAGAGATATGAAGTAGTTTGTACATAAGCCCATTGATCCATACCTTGTCAAATGCTTTAGCCGCATCGAGAAACACAACACAAGTATGGTGTTTCTTTTCATATCCCCGAATTATGGTTTCAGTGATCCTAAGCAGCTGGTGTGAAGTAGAGTGCTTGCTCTTAAATCCAAACTGCACCGTTGGTATAGTGTTATTGGTATTTAGGAAGTTGTTCAATCGTTTCTGTATAATTTTTTCCAGAACCTTTGAAAGCACTGGCAGGAGACTAATTGGACGATAGGAGGCGACTTTTTTTGGATCTTTACCATGTTTATGGATCATGATCACTTCAGCGTGCTTCCACATTTCCGGAAAGTAACCTTTGGATAGGCATGCGTTAAGGATGGTCGTGAGAAATACAATCGCCTTCATACTTGGGTTTTTTAGCACAGTATTGGGGATTAAGTCATAGCCAGGTGTTTTTTTAGCTGGCAGTTTGCTTATGATAGTTGCTACCTCTTCCGGAGAGGTATACTCAACTTTCTCAAAGTCAATTTCCATGGGTAGGTTATTATTGACAAACAGATCCACCTCTTTAGTGAATTGCTTCCTTGATTGATCATTTCCTAGCTGGAAGGTATTTTCGAGGTGCTCAGCAAACAGGTTGACTTTATCTTGGCCACTGCAATAGTTACTATTATTTTCCCTAAGGGGTGGAATGGTGTCTGTGTGTTGAAGGATTCTTTTGGTTGCGCGCCATAGCGAGTTATCGCTTGCCCCCAGTTCCGAGATATATTTTTGGTAGCTTTCAATACGGTAATTGTCTAATTCATAGGTGACTTGGTGGGTAAGTTGGTTTAATAAACGTTTATGAAATTGTTGTTTATGCCTTAGCCATAATCTTCTTGTGCGGTTCTTCTCCTTTATGAGTTCTAATATGTACTGCGGTAGTTGATAGTATTCAGACTGTGGTCGCTGTTGTGCTTTGCGAATAATGGATTTATGTACACAATTCACAATAGTCGATGTGTATTTAGCGATATTGGCGTCTATCACTGCTTTAGAAGACGGGCCACTCGGTGGTTTAAGGGTACTATCAACATTATCACGAAACGTGTCCCAATCGACAGGCCCTGTTATCAGCCTTGGTACGTAAGTTAGAATTTGTGGATTTTGAACAAATGAGGTAACCACAGGCAGGTGATCAGAATCCAGTTCGTAATGTACTTGTTGGAAAAGTGGTTTGGGAAATTTTTTTATAAGGCCAATGTCCAGAATGTCGGGTAAGTAGTCTCTCCTATATGGATAGTGAGTTACTTCATCAGGGGCCGAAACTAATATTCCATTTTGCGAAGTAATGTTGTAGAGGCGTTGCCCATTAGGGTTGTTAACTCTGCAACCCCAAATAGTATTCTTAGATTTAAGATCACCTAGCAGGAGAGTAGGTGTGTTTAGATTGAATAATGACTGAATGTCTTCAGCTATGATCCTTCTGTTGGGTGACAAGTAGGCAGAAATTATCTTAATTGTTATTTTATTATCTAGTTCGAGCGCTGCTTCAACGGATTCAAGGTATACTAAGTCTTTGTAAGGCAATGAGTAATGGTTAAGGTTTTTCTTTATCATTATAGCTACGCCTCCAGATGCTATTGTCGCTACTCGGTCGCGTCGATATGTTATATATCCAGGTACGTTAAATTTTTCTGTTTCGATTAGATGTGTCTCGGTGATGCACGCAACATCTATATTGTGGGCTGCTAGAAAAGCTATTAAAGTTGATCTTCTCTTTTTGACTCCATCGGCATTCCAATTAAGGATTGTTAGCTTTTGTATAGTGTGGGAAGGATTAGGGGCCATTGAGGAAAAGGGGTAGGACAGTATTAATTACAAACGATTTAATTTTATCCAAGTAGGGTGTGATCAATTTTATAAGGGTTCTGAGGATGCTGTCTATGGGTGTATCAGGGGTATGAGACTCTGAAGGGAGATGTTCGGTTGGTAATGTGTTGCGGGCAGAGCTAGCGTAAGTATAATAATTGGAGGTGTTGCGAGTATGTTCACGTTGGTTTGGTTGATCTTGTTGTAACGGTCGCCCTGTATTGTTTCTTTGCTGGCTTTTGCTCTTGAGTTCTTGGTAGTGCTTACACCCTCTGTAGTTAGCAGGATGCCCTTCACCACAGTTCACACATTTTGGCGATTCATTTGGTCTCTTTGGGCAATCTTTGAAATGATGGTTTCCTAGACATTTGACACAGCGAGGATCCAAGCTGCAGTAATTCTTAGTGTGGTTATATCTCTGGCATCGGGAGCATTGAGGGATATCATTAGATTTTCGCCTAGGTTCAACAGTTACTATAGAATAGTAGAGTTGGTGTAACTTGAATATCTTTTTTGCATCTTCATTGCGCGTAAGGTCTACAACGCATATCGGTAACGGTTTCTTAGGTTGTCCATGGTTAGTGCCTTTAGTTAAGAGGCGCACTACTTTTAAAACGGGTAATTCGACTGCCTTAAGTTCAACTTCAATTTCTTCTTCCGTTATTGAAACTGGTACGTTTCTAATAACAACTGATAACGGGCTATTGGCTTGATTATGAAATGTGTGGAATTTTAGTTTATTATCTGTATAGAATTTTGTCAGCTTGCGGTAGTCTTGTTCAGTAGTTAAATTTATTCTCAAGTAATCGGTTCTATAATCAGTTGTGAAATTATTTCCTATTAATTCTTCAATGTCTTTAATGATTGATTGATGATTATTTGCTTGATGCAAAAATATAGGAGGTATTTTGTTTACAGGTTTTGGCTGAGTAGAGTTTTGAGAGCTGCTGGCTGTGTTGTTACCTTGGAGATTATTTTCGAGCTGTTCGGGCAGATAAAATTTGTTTTGGCTTACCAGTAAACTGGAATCCCACAGGTATTTCTTTTGGAGATTAGGTTCTGGTGATAGATGATCATTTTTTCTTTTATTTGATTGATCATTGTCTGTTATATCAGTATCGTTCAAAGGCATGTTTACTAGCCCCCTAAGGGGCTAGCTAATTAATTAATTAATCACTGTTATTCTTTAACCATTAATCACTGTTATTTAAAACAAGTACTTAGATATGAATTCGCTGGTAAAGTTATCACAAGCGCCAGGCGCTGATAACCGCACACACACTTCCGAGACACGGACAATGTTAACACGTCTTAACGTATCGAAAGCAGAGCGAGCACTAACGAATTTTTGATAGTAAGGTTGATGTTGTTATTAGTGAAATATGAGATTGCTATATTAAAGGATTGCTATATTAAAGGATTGCTATATTAAAGTCACCGCGCGCGGTTCTGTATCTTTAACGCCAACTCTCCGCAAACTGTTGAAATCTAGTCCTGCGTCATCCTCTGTTTGTGTTTAAAATAACAGCAACAGGTTATATTACAATAATGCAAAGAATGACTAGACATCCAAGTTCTGTGAAATATTATAGCGGTCTACCCGACAAAGAAAAATGGTTTTTATATAGTTCTCTCGAAATGTGTGGTTTTCGTAGTGGGAACACCTCACCACTAAAAGTTGAAACAGGTGGAAGCTTGATCGTGAATTGTATATTAGTTCTTGTATATTGAATAAAAAAGTATTCATTCCCAAACTTCATAAATCGTGAGAAAAAAATTAAATAAATTTTGGAAAATTTTTCTTTTTTTTTTAATTTTAATTTGGCAGTTTCTACTGTTTTGCAAATATTTCATCATTATAACGGTTTACCATTTTAGCCCCCCCCTCCTCTACAGCCATTACGATTACAAATTCAATACTAAATTGCCAATTCATTTTTGAGTAACTAAGCATTAAAAACAAAGTGTTCAAAAAAACTGAAGGTTGCCGTCCACGAAGCTAAAAAGTTAGGACAAAGAAACATTCAATTTTTCTGAACGCTCAGGATCAGTTTGAAATGCCAATTTTTCTATTAATTTTTTTGAAAGCATTAATCCAAATGTCATTAAAATTGATGCAGTAGTGCCATGGGTCACACACAAACAGCCCTTCTCCCGCACTTTGCCTAGTAGACTTGGTTTTTACTTATTTTATTATAGTTTTAAAAGCACTTAAAAAAACTAGCGTCTAGTCTCTTAGCAACCAATCGATCCTACCAGTGAGTGAATGCAAATTTGTCTTCGTATTTTTTGCTTTAAAAATGTAACTGCTCTTACTCTAAACCTCGCGTAAACAGCAAAACGTTACAACGGTGTTTAAAAAAAAACTATAAAATAAAAAAAAATTTTTAGTCCCAACCGAGATTATATCCCACAACTACTTATGCACTAAAAAAACAGTACTCCCGAACACCCACATATCCATTTGTGCCACTACAAACTTGGCGGTTATCGCTAAAAAGTGCCAATTGAATGCGTGCGCAATAGAAATGCACCAATAAAAACTCTGACCTTGGTGGGATCGATTGTTGTCTAAGAGACTAGACGCTTGTCTTAAAAAATGGGTAATAATTTCCGGTAGTGATTGTTGATATTCGCTTCGCGAGTTCCTATCACTTCACACTCTAATACCGGTTTGTTGCATTGCACTTGCAACTATCCTCGCAGCACATTAGAGGGCATTACTTTTGTAATTCCCCTCTAATAAAAGTAATAATTTCTTTGCATATAAATACAAATGTATTACTTCCATCATCATCATCATAATGTATCCTCATATACCTGAAGGTGTCGAGGTCTTTCACTCCGGGTAGGCTCTTCGCTTGTGTAGTAGGAGGTAGTGGTAGCTGTTGGCCTTTAAACCACCACGGTCCTGAAGCTTATGCCACCCTTCATGCACATTCATTCAAGCCATACGCACATGTGTTTTATTTTTATGTTAATGTTGTGTGTGGCTTTGTTACTTGTTCTGGTCAGCCAGTAATCAAGGCAAGCGCCGTTAATTGTAACCCAACGTCGAATGGTTGCCGAGCTCGATACCGATCCACAGAATTACAAAACAATTTTCTGCTTCTTCCGGGATTCGAACCGAGGACTCACGCATTGTGAGCCAAATCCTCTTACCACTGGACCACTCGGACTGTGTATTACTTCTATATTTTAAAAAAAATCGTCGAGGACGATATCAATAAATTAGAAAAAAAGTTAGATAGAAGTCCAACCCCTGCTCTATCTGAATTAAAAACAAATAATAGCAAAGAAATGTCTAACACATTGCGTTCTGTTTTTCAACACTTTTTTCGGTTGTTGGAGTTTTAATAGTCATAGAGCTTGTGATTTACTTGGTCACCGTCTTCTAATTTCTTTTGCTATCATAGACGCCTAACCCATGGGGGCCAGGAGGAGGGAGTATGGCCTCATGATAGTAAGTATGTGGAGGCTAGGTTTTCGCGCGAAGGTACGCAATAAATATTTTTTGTTTGTTGTTTAAATTGAGCCTGCATAAAGAAGTCGAGATTTGCGTAAATGCCTATTAGGTAAATATGTCTTTGACAAATTTAATCCCAGTAATTATGTTAGGCAAATAGAATTTATTATGATTATATTATTAATTGGTTCTGAGGCGCCAGTTCTTACTGAAGTTACTTTAACTTTGTAAGAACCTCGTATATCTGAGAATTTAGAAAATAAATGGACTAAAAACTCCCTGAATAAAAATACAACAAAAAAAATTAAAAAAGGTAAAAAATACCCCGAGAGGAATCCTACAAATTCGCCCTTTTACAAATAAATCGATTAACAACAAAAAAAGATACATCTTTTTCAGGGAAAGCTCTTTTTTAATTTTACAGTGATCCAACAGCACAAAAATACACGTGCTTTTGTTTAGGAGATATTTTTCCAGTAGTAGTTTTTTTCGGGTAATGTTTTTGCTGGAGGATGTTATTGAGGAGCTTTTTTCATCTGATTTCTTTCGGAGGGTGTTTTTCTGTAATTTTTCACAATCATTGTCTCCTTAAACAGAAATTGGCCTCTATATGCAAAAGCAAAGTTAGACGCCACTGTTTGTAATATAATATAGTCTAAGAGCTACCCCGTCTTTTCACTTCTGATCTCGGTCTTCCCCAGTTCAAATCTTACTTTTCCCATACATTTTTAATATACTTCCATATACCAGATTTAAAAAAATTAGACTACCCTTATGAGACTTAAACACACGAAAGTACCTTCATAACAAATCACCTACGCACTTATAAGAGAATTTGATTGGATTTTTGCAGAGTTGGTAAAAAATCGGATTTTTTATTAATCAACGAAACGCTTTTTTGTTATTCTATTGGGTTGACTTGGGTTTTTTGCCATAATTCTCATAATTCAGTTTGTTCCACTTGTTTAATTACATCAGAGGGAAGTTGACTTAAGACAATCAACCGTATAACCCCCTATTATTATTATTTTTCAATGTTTTCATATTATTGCGCCTCAAAATAAATTCACTAGATTTTAAAAGCTACAAAAAAACTACGATTTTTTTAAATTGTACGTACTCAAGAAAAACACTGAGAATCCCAATTAAACCCACCAAAAAGCTTTGTAAATCACTTTTTAACAGACACGCTAATACGCGTTACACGCACTGATAGGAATAAAAGTAGAATAAGCTTATAAGCGTATAATCTATACGAAAAACTTGTATGAACAAAGAGCAACAAGATTATATGGTTCGTTTTTTTCCCTGCTTGTGTAGGCAACGTGTGCTTTCCTCAATCCATCAGTTTAATATGGCGCTGTCGATTGATAATAGACACAAACATCCCTTCAAGCACCTGGCTCTTCAATTGAAAGTAATCCTTCGCTTCTTTATCTGTAATTTACTTGACGCTTCCTTACAATTTGACATCACATTTCACCAAATGTGAAATGCAAGAACGCTAGATTTGGATTTTGCTCATTAAAATTCATTGAATACTATTTTTTGTGCTAAAATCCTTTCTAAAAGCTTTATCTTTAGAGATTTGCTTCTCAAACGCTGTCCGTATGTCCTTTAATCATTTCAGCATAGAGTTCTTGTTATTCTCTGAGTAACAATAACAAATTCGTGATGCGGATTGTCACACCTTAGAAATTTTTCTAATGAAAACTTTGGTAGGCTTTACAGACGACAGCTAAGATTATATCATGTTTGCCCAAAAACCCTGCAATTTATTTCATGGCTTCCAAAAGTTTTAAATAAATTGGTTAACAAGGCACTTTTCCGCAGTATTGTATAACAATATTCGACAAAACATTTACAATTGTGTAACAGCAAGATAATTTAAAAGCAATTGTCTAAGTGTCTTATGTCGTAAAAAGAGGAAACAAAGAGAATCTTTCGACGAAAGAAATTTTCGACGAAAAAATAAATAACATTATTATTTATCAAGAAGAAGACAAGAGAGGATAATGATTAAAATCTTATAATAAAGTAATAGAAAGGAACGTCATTTATGTTATTTTTGTATCATTTTTCTGTTAAACTAAACATATTTTCAAGCGATTTTAAAACAATTTCAGATAATTTTATTACACATTTTAAGGAATTTACCATAATTTATGGCAATTAAAATCAAATTTGATTGTGGAACTTTTATTTCGTTTTAAGTGATTGCAATCAATTTCAGATAATTTTTAAATAAATTCAGATAATGTTAAATCGTTTGAGGCGATTTCAAAGCTGTGTTGTATTACTCGGATGTGTTGGACATTTCAAATAATTTAAGATAAGTTCAAAGTTTTTTCTATAAGAGCTTTCACGTAGTTTGAAAATTATTTTATGCAACGTTCTTAATTTAAGATTTATTTAAAAATAGATTGAAGTAACTTTGATTTTACTCGAGTAAAAATATTTAAGGAAAAAAACTACGGAAGATCCAGGAATAAATCTAAGGAAAATAATTTAAAAAAAAAATTCTAAAACCAGTAAACCAAGTGTAAGCACCCCAGGGAGCCAGGATGCAAGGGATTATGGATTGAACTGAGTAACAGACCCTTATTAGCTCCTTTAAAATTTCCAGTTTGCTAGATTAAAAATTTTAAAATGCAGAACTGGCATGAAATTTTTCTTATTCATCATCATCACTTATTCGCGAAAATAATCACCTAAATTGTAAATAAAGAATTTTAATTATAAAAATCATGAAAATACGTTTGAAATAACAAAATCAATTAAAATTTTAAACAATTGATTTCTATAATAAAAAATAGATTGTTGTGAATTCAGTAGATTCTTTTCGTACCCCTCATTTCTGTCTAAATTTTTTTTTGTAGTTTTTGGTTATGTTTATAAAAAATTTAAGCCCAATTAAAAATAACATTTTTACCGTATACAATGCAAGTCAAAAAACTTTAACTTACTTTTCTATTTTGCATGTTTTTAATAAAAAGTAAGTATTGAAAGTTAATAGTTGCTTTTTCTAAAGAAATTATCTATTTTATATGTGACAGTAAAGCCAAAAATTGCGTTAAATAACAAATTCTCTACACAACATCGTTGCCTAACAATAATAATACAATCAACAACTACATTTTACATTTTGGATTTATTTTTGTGTTGTTCTCTGGATTTTTGCCTGGAATTTTTCCCTGTTTTTTTTTTTCCTTGGATTAACTTGGTTTTAATTCCGTGCGAATAGATGCGCCATTGGTAACAGTGCAATAGAATATCCAGTGGTTCGGAATTCACCTAAAGCTGTAAGTTCCTTCTATCTAAATAATACAGTTATAAATAATTACCTAGAGACCGTAAAAATCCATTAGCGTCTAGCCCCTTGGACATACAGCCGATCTTACTTCACATGACTGGCGCACCTCCTCTGCATGCAGCTGGAATGTGTGTAAACCACGACTTCGTAGTGGCACAGATGGATATGCGGGTGTACTACTTTTTTACCGCATAAGTAGTTGTGGGGTCGAATCTCGGTTGGGACCAAATTTTTTAAAACACTGTTGTTGCGTTTTGCTGTTTACGCTAGGTTATTTGGTAAGAGCAGTTATATTTTTAAAGAAAAAATACGACAACAAATTTGCATTCACTCACTGACTGACGGCATATTAACACGCAAGTCTGGTAATAAATTTAAAAAAAAGGATTTGTTGTTTTCTATTGAATGCAATCCATTAGCAATGAAAAAATCGGCTTTAACAATGCAAATCTCGATGTAAATATCACACTAGCCCATAGGCGACCCAATATTAGATGACATTGCGCAATTCAGGATCGGCGGTATGTCTGAGGGGCTAGACGCTAGTTAAAAATCCTAAGCAGCGTCAACCGTAGAAAAGTGGTACTGGTGAAAAATATTATGTATTTTCGAGTAAAACTAACCAATTTTTATTTTTCGACACTTTCACTACCCACGACCGACGCGACGTCACGAAAATTTTCGATTTCGATATTTTGACGGAAACACACATTTGGTCCTTAAGGAAGCCACCAAAACTGATTTTTTTGCAGTGTGACGGCTTCAAAATCGGCATGAATATGTTAAATTGCAACAGGAACAGTCTTTTATTGAGAAAGCAGCTCTGGAAGGTTTGCTTTTGGTCGTTTACCTAAAGAGTTTAATTGGATAATCGCCAAAATAAAGAAAGGGTCAGCCAAATAATGAAATCGATTTTAGGTTTTAACGAATAAATATAGTTTACAATTAACAAATACTAAAAACAAAAAAATCCAAATTTTCATACAATTTTTCAAAACTCAAAATTTTATTAAATTTTCAAATATTTTGAAATTTTCTTTACATTTTCAAAATTTCAGATTATTTCAAAATGGTCAAAAAACGCTGCAGAGGTGTCTGTGTGTGTTTCTGGACACACTTTACAGTGCAGACGCCTTAACGCAAAAAATCGAATTTCGTTCAAAGATTGGTAATTTCACTGGGATGAAACCCCAACAAAATAAGGTTGGTCCGTCAAAAAAAAGGGGGAGGAGGATTTTCTTGTTTGTTAACTATGTTTTCCCTTATTTTTTGGTAACAATTGTACCTATAGATGTGGTATGAACACAACATTTTTGTTACCTGTAGCAACAAAAACTCTAGCGCCCGCGCCGCTCTCGTTGCCTAGCCTCGTAATAATAATCGGACGAACATGAAAATAAAACTGGAATTAGAGATTAGAAATAAAACGGAATGCATTTCCAAACTCAAAAATTCATAGAAGGCGTCACAGCGAAATCAGTGTATTGCCACACAACCAAATTATAGTTTATCCCTAGCTCTGAAGACATAAAGAATACAGAAAAAAAGCTGTCGCGCAACCGTCACAGGACCTTCTGCGCATTTATTGTCATATTATAAATTTTTTAAATATCTTTGCAATGTTCGTTATTTTTTGATTTCTTAAAAAATTTAAAAATTTTTGGAAATTTAAATTTCTAAATTTTGAAAAGTTTTAACGTTTTGCAAATATTTGGAGACTATCCAATGAAGCTCAGATAAGCGACCAAGAGAAAACCTCTTAGAAAGAAGTTCCTATTGTCATTTAACATGTTCATATCGATTTTGAAGTCAATTCTCTTACATTGTTGATAAAATAAATACTCGATGGTGCAGGTAGGGTGTGATAGTAATATGGCGCTACTTCAATACAGACGCGCTCGGAAAAGAACTTTAAAGTAGTATTTCTACACATGTCGAATAGCTGATCTGCGCAAACACAACCACCCCCTATTGCCCCTCTTTTCAAATTTACGCATTTCGGTTTCTAAATCGGTATGAGTATGTTAAATGACAATAGAAACAACTTACGATTAAGAAAACACCACTGAGAGGTTTATTTGTGGTCGTTTACTTGAACAGTTTAATTGAGTAATTGCCGAAAATACGGCTAATAGCCAAAATTTAAAACAATAAAAAAGTTACCAAAATCTACGGAATTCTTTTAAAATTTTTTTAAATATTTTAATTTAACCAATTTTTAACATTTGAAAAAGTTAAATTTTCAAAAATTTTCGTATTTAAAAATTGTTTAAATTTATATTACCAAAATTTCCAAATCATTCAAAATTTTGAGTTTTTTTATTTATTATTAAATAAAATAACAATTTTTTTAACTTTTAAAATTGTGATTTATTTCAAATATTTTGTATATATTTAATAAATTTCCCAATTTTTCAAATTATGCAAATGTTAAATTTTCCAAAATTTTAAAACTTCAAACATTTTTTTATCTATCAAAAATTTATAAAAATATTGCTATAGTTGATATTATCTAAATTTCAAAAATATTCAAAATGTTCAATTTTTTTATTTATTATTATTATTTATTCATTTCCAATAATTTCAAAATTTTTTGATATTTTTAAAATTTTTTAAAATTCCAGATGATGTAAATTTTCAAGAAAAGTAAATAAATTTTTGATATTTTAAACAATATGGAATAGTTTCAAAATTGTTATAATTTTCAAAAGTTTATAATACTTTCAAAAAGTTTTTAAATTTGTAGCGAAACTTGAAAAAATGTTATAGTAATCAAAATTTTTCAAATATTTTTAAAAAAAGCCAAGTTAATAAATTTTTGAAAACATTAACATTTTTTTTGCACAAGTTTGTCAAAATTTGCGAAATATCGAAAATATTCAACAAATTCGATAAATGCGAGGAAGATCCTGTCCCGTGGTGGTTGTCCGACAGGTTTTTTTGCCTATTTTTCATGCCCAAGCTTATCTTGTTTTGTGCTTTTTTAATCCTCTCAACTTTAACCTATAAACTGGTGCAAGAACTAGGTTTACAAATAAAAACAAGCAATCTCTCATAAGTTTTCACATTTCCATGATTTGATATTAATCCGTGAATACCTTACAGAAATTATATTAAGAAGTCGTAATAAAACCTTGATATTTCAGTCATATGTATCGTATGTATCATGGTACGAGTGTCATGTGGAATAATACAGACGACCGAATGTGTATACAGGTTGACTCATTCGACTTTCTAGTTTTTAAGAGTCTGGCCGTTGTCTGGATCTTGCCATAGATTTAAGATAAGATAGACAGCTGCTAATTACCGGACCACAACATTTTAACTAGTCATTTGTTTACAAGATTTAAAAATAACTTCTAAAATTGCAGCTGTTTAAAAAATAAGCAATTTATTGCACAATATTTAAAACATTTGATTCACTTAAAAAAATTGATTTGGAGACTGATTAATTAAAGTACATGGCATAGAACTCGATGTATATTATATATTTTTTTTGTCTTTTTAAAAGAAGGAAAACTATTTAGCCATCAGAGCTTACAGGTTAATATACACAATGTCAACAAGCTATAGAAATTCGACCCAGGGCCGCATTAAGTAAAAAAAATAGGGTAAAAAAAATAGGGTAGAAGGGATAATTATAAAATTATAATCTTAGACCGCTTTTAAACAAGCAACTTTCTACAAAAACTGAACTTTGGTGTCTGTATGAAAAATTGACTTTACTAGAATGAATTAAACATATATTACATTTAAGATCCCCCCAGGAGGCAAACTCACGTCCCGCATTAAGTTAGAGTTTCGAAATATGCAATGATTTTAATATTTGAACATATTCTGTATTTCTGACCAATAAATTAGCGGATCGTGTGTAAAAGTAAAGAGTGGGGCGTATTCCACGGGTTTAGTTAGTATTGTAAATTGATTCGCGATTGCTTTAATTCTTGCAATCGTTAATTTTAGCGTTTGCTATTTTAACTGAAGCTCCCAATATTTCGGTCAATGAAGTGTTAAATGTGCAAAACTGATCGTCTACCCTTGCAATTAGCAAACATGATTACAACTATCTAAAGAAAATATTTTTTAAATTGTTTTGTATACTGTAAGGAACCGCTTAGTTTTAGTATAAGAAACAAACAGACAGACATTATTTCACAGAAAAAATCAATATATTGTACCCATTATTATAATGCTTAAAATTCGTTTGTGGACTTGTTACTCTGTTGTTTATATTCAAATTGTAAAAGTCTTCAAATGATTTTATTATATTAATTGTCTGTTATTGAAAGGAATTATATCAAATGTACTGTGTGAGGTTTGCGACCCGCCAGAATGGAAGTAAGCCGTAGATAACCAAATTATAGCAAGATTAGTGAAAGCAACATAAACATTCGCCGAAAACAACCAATAAACTGAGAGGAGATGCAAGTGCTCGTCGTCGTGTTGTCGGGAGACAGATTAGAAATTTAATATATAGATGCTATAAAAATAGAAAACTATAAAACGTTTATAAAACAATAGATTGCAAAATGCATAACAGCAGTTAGGTTAGATGCTAGCAAAAATTTGCTAATTGATCATTGCTGAACAGATACGATACAACCTTAGACGCCGAGTCCTCTACAACTAACATAACTAACAATGTTCGGTAGTTTATATGTTTATTTATAATAAACTACCGAAATAACCACAAACTGAATATTTAAATAATTTTAAATTTTAAGGAAATAATATTTTTAGGGATTTACTGAATACTCGCTGTGGTCACTGGCCGAATACGGTATTGCGCCTGTGAGAGAAATATTGTTGTATAACATTCACACATAGACTTACCACGTGTTTCAAAAGCGCTGATATAAGAATCTATCCAATCCTTCTTTAGGGGTTTTCTACTGGCGCTGAGGTATGAGGCACCGTGTGCCTGAATATTATTTATAAGTGCGTATTTTTTGAAAACATTTTATTTTTTTTTTCTTGAAAAAAGTTTTGAAAGGATTGCTCGCTTGGAAAAAGTTGTGTAGAAAAATATTTCTCTCTGGAAAAAAGTTCTCTCATAAAACTATTTCTCTCTGGAAAAACGTTCTGTTATAAAAATATTTCTCTCTTAAAAAAGTTCATTCATAAAAATATTTCTCTCGCTACTAAAAATTTCTCTCAGAATCACAGTTTTGGTATGATACAAAGAGATGGCGCTACTGCATTCCGACTGGTGGGTGCCTGGAACATCCAATGTTTTAGAGCCGGTACAAGTTTCATTTTGTTTCACTTTGAGTAATATAGGCTAGAATGAGTCAAAGATTGAGTACTGTTAACTAATATACTTTGTTGTTTTATGTATAAACCATGTTTACTCTTGCTGTTTCCGTCTTTCTCTGTCTATGTTCCAGCTTTATATGAATTTTATTATTTCCCTGTTCCAAGCAGTAGACAAAACGAAATAGCGCCATCTCTTTGTATCATACACAAACCGTGATTCTGAGAGAAAAATAGTTATGCGCAACCTTTTTTAATAAAAAATGTTTTTATGAGAGAACTTTTTTAAGAGTGAAATATTTTTTTGCGAGAACTTTTTTCCAGAAAGATATATTTTTGCTAGAGAACATTTTTCAAAAGGGAAATTTTTTGGTGAGACTATTTTTCCGGAGAAATAATTTTTAAGAGAACTTTTTCACTGAGAAAATTTTTTTCTAATAGAACTTTCTTTCCTTTCTTTCTAATAGAACGTTCCTAACACATTTTCTAATCAGTATATTTTTTTTTCATTGAAAATAGTTCTCATTTAATAAATAATAATATCCTATAGCGCGTGGGGCGCTGTATGACATCCAACACTCTTAATGCTAAATTTTGCAAAAGATATCGAGGCAAATTTTCAAACTTCAAGTTGATGTTAATTTTGTCAATTTTTTTTACCAATTCGGGTTCGCAATGATACTAAATTTTACATAACATGAAATTTTGCACTAAATTAAATTTAACATTGGCAATCGCGGTAGGTATGTGGATTAAGTGCTCGCAGTCTTATCCTTTCGACCTGAGTTCGGACCTAGCTGTACCGGACTTTTAACGGGTATTATAAATACAAAGTAGCGGGAACGAGCTCGGTAGTTAAGTTCTTGCAGGCAACTCGAAGATTCCCTTAAAAACAATTTAACACCGACTTGTTTTAAGAGCGGTGGATACTTTTTCAATGGATTTAAAAATTTCATTTATAATATAAATTTCGGTACGTAGTCTGCAAGTGGTTTATTTGGCATAAATGCATGTTATGGGTTACTTCCGGTAATCGAACACCAACCATATTCACTGAGGCGGCAAAAAAGCTTTGTTTACAGCGGCGGATCAGCCTAATCCGGCCCTGTATGCATTCCTTCTTTCGTATGTGGTAAACCAATCAACCATTTGTTTAAAAAGGAAAGTGATTAGAAAGGAACCATTTGATCCACAAAACCCACATGAACTTAAAACATTGCCAAAATGCATCATGGGCATGGTAATAACGAAAAGTTTCGAATAATAAATCTTCTTTCGTAATTCTGTGGTGGTACCTAACATCATAATTACGGGCTGCACTGAAAAGTGGCCTTGTCACGTGCAGACATGCATTCCTTCTTTCTCACCTCCAGACGGACCGTCTATGCACCATGGCTATTTTTAGACGTGGAAAGTCCTTTACAGGTTAACAGAATTACGTAATATGTTTTCAAATGCTGGAATGTGAACTACAAATGGCAGGTTTATTATTACAGCGGAATGGCCACATCTGCGTTTCTTTCACTTATTTGTGTTCAAAACATCCAGCACCAGATCACCACAAACTTCCGGCTAACGTCTACTATGCGGAATTTCATTCTGGTAAGTATGCCAAAGCTCCGGGTTCCTGAACAGTTGACATTCTAGAAAACTAACTTTGAACTTTCTACCGGAAGAAAACTTTGCGGATGAAGTTAAAATCTTCAAATCGTAGTTAAAATTTGGTACCTCCCAAATCTTGTTGGATGCAGTTTTTTTGTGTTTGTCTGGAGAAGAGATGCGAAATTGAGTGAATAATGATCAAGGTCCGCAGAATGACGTTGCATTTTTTAGTACGAAAACAAATTGTTTGCAAAGTTAACCGTATCTGGAGTCTGATACTGCAAGGGTCAGACTAATGACTGTGCTAAAACATGATCTGGTCTGAGTGAAGTTTGTTTCATCGTTTTATGTCTGGAACAACCAGACGGGGAGATCTGGGACAGAACTGTTCGGATTATATTACCGGTGTATATATTACAGGTTCCAATCCATTTAGGTCAAAGCTGACAGCGTAATATTGGTTGGCCAGACAGACACGAACAGGTATCTGTGCCGCTGCTGAAATGCATTTAGCCAGACAGCACGACTCAAAAGCCAATACTGAAATCTGCATCGGGAAACTTTCCCGGCTTGCATGCTGTTATGAGTCGCGACATAAAGCTTATGCATAAGCGAAAAACAAAAACTGCATGCATTATACGTGTACGTTACAGCTACGTTCAGAATGATAAGAATTTAGTGCCGAGAAATTCAAAGAAAGTTCGGTATGTTAACGACAGCGAAGCATTTTACTTATAAACAATAAGAGCAGATGTTGTGTCGACGGTGAATAACGATTTAAATTAAGTACGTGCCTGAAAATAAACAAAATTGTAAATTCCTTCATTTGAGCTTCTCCCACGTCGTCCTTGCTGAAGACTAACAATTAAAGTAATTTATTTTAAAAAGTCAACTTTAGCAAATGTTCGTTTCAGTTTTGTTATTATCCCTTTCGGTAGCAACAAGGTGGTTTTATGTAAAACCCCGAAGGGGTTTATGACTAACATAAAAGAGATTGTAATTTAATGCAAATGTACAACTAAACCGACATTTTTACGTCTAAAGCTTTAAAATAAACACATTGGCCTTCTTATACCACATTTTTAGAGCCATATACAGTAATCCTAGGCGTGGGATATGGTGTTCGTGTGGTTGAAATGAAAAATTGAATTGAGAAATGTCTACCGATTAGATATTCTGTGGGTTACGAATCGGACAAAATTGGGGATGTTTTCTGTGTATGCCAATGTGTCTGCAGACATATTTTTCGGTTTTGTAGTTTTTTTCAACGTTATCTTCTCGATATTAAAACTAAAATAAGAAGAAAACTGTAGGAACACGTGTGCCAAGTGTTATAACAAAGAAATAATATTTAAGACTAAAAGTTACAAAATTTCTTTCTAATGATTATCAATCCTACAGGTCTTTTAATACACTTCCACCCGCAAAGAAATACTAAATTACTAAATATACCAAGATTCATCCCCTACTAGAGCACAACCACGCTTCACGAAACTACTCGATACTCGATAGTACTCCCCATCTTCTTAAAAATTAAATTAGCAGCATACAGATCCATTTAACGGTTCTTTTAGGTGAAATTACTTATAATAGACAAATTTCAATTATTAAACAAATTGCATACAATAATGGTTATAATACTCAACTTATTGATACACTAATTAAAGAGCAAAATTATAAATTAGCTATTCAGAAAATGTATCCAACTACTTCATCAGATAAATTTAAATACGCCTCAATTCCATATTTTGGCAATCAATCAGAAAAAATTGCCAAAATTATAAACAAAACAAATAAATGTAAAATAACTTTTAAAACAACAAAAAACATTTTAAAAACTTTGTTTAATGCTAAAGAAAAAACAGACAATTTACTAAACTCAGGCATCTACAAAAGAGATTGCTCGCACTGTAATTCAGTTTATATAGGACAAACAATTAGAAATTTTGGTATTAGGTATAAGGAACACGTACGTTGTTACAAGTATAAACACTCACATAAATCCAATTACGCTAAACACTTATTTGAACACAAACATTCAATGTCATCTTATAACACTATAGAATTTTTACACTTTTGTGATGACAAACGTAAGTTGGATATACTAGAAGCATTTGAAATTCATAAATATTTAAAATCTGTACCTTTAATGAATAAACAAATTGATCTCTTAAATTCACCGTTATTAAAGGTTTTGGAATGAGAAATCAAGTCATCTAGACGCAGATATAGAAAACCAAGATCAAGTTATGAAGATTTATTGTTCCTATAGCAACACTAACTGTTTACTTCTAATCTTGCTTTAGATAATGACGTGTAAAAACGTTGAAATACGTATAAAGCTAAAATAAAAATCCCATTAAAGTTAAGAATTGTTTTATTTACAATAAACTAAAAATAAAAGTTTCTAAAAATGTCTTAAGATTTTAAGATATCCATGATCAATCTTTAGTGCATTTCAAACTTCCAAATAATATTTTTTAAATGACATAAAGCATTTATTTTTCAAAAATACCATCTTAGTATCTCGCCTTAGCATCCCCAACAAATTAATAAAAAGTAATGTTTTAAAAATTTTGAGAATCATCCATTCATTACTTTCCCTATGTCGGGTGTACCAGCATTTTTTTCGTTATTTATTAAGATAATATTCAAATTTGGTAAGATAAACACATGCATAGAGCTCCTATTGTTTGATGTAAAATACGACTTTCTGGCACTTACTGTTTCGCCGGAAAAGCCACCAACTTTCTTATTTTAAATAGAACACCCTGTATAGTTTTACATTTTTGGGTTCGGGATGAAATTCTGCATAGTAGTGTTATTTACCAAAATGTTTGGTTTCATAATAAAGTTTTGCGGCAAAAATAAGTTCTTCGGTCTAGGACGGCTAGGCGTGGCCGTTTGGGCGAATGAACGTTTAAGCGCAGAAACGTTTAGACGCGGGGACGTTCGGCCGCAGGAAGATTTGGGCGCAGATACGTATCAGCGCCGGCCGTTTCGGCGCAGTTAAGGAAATTATTTGATTACGTCTCACTCCGGGTTTGGCTTATTGTTATGTTCCGGGTGGTAGTGGGGCTATTGACCACTATGCCCCCTCTGCTTACGCCAAACCCTTGGCATTACATTCACTCGTCCATTTGCTCATCCATCTGTACTTTGAGGGGGATTCCAAGCCGGGACCATCCGGGACTACCTATTTGCGTGCTATTCCGAGAGCACGAGGTGCCGCGTTGACTCGACTTTCGGACACCCATCCAAGTACCGACCAGGCAGAGATATGCTTAACTTTGCTGATCGCACTCCAATGGTTATTTTAACAGCGCCAACTTGGGACCCTAGCTAGCAAGCTACAACTAACAAGCAATATAAATGTAAAATGCTGGAGACATGACCAAACTCCAGAGCCTCGATTAGCCTCTGGACCCCTTCTGTTCGTCTCTCTCCTATACTGTGCGCACGCATTAACGTAGTACTTGAATGGATGGAGAAATCGTTTTATCTATGCTAGCTAACAGAGACCCTCAGTCGGAGAAAGAAATAGTTGATCAGTAATGCAATCTAACATTAACATACGCTTAAATACCATCACTGCTTATTTATCTATTAATTAGACCTCTTCTACAATGTCTAATACGTTATTAAGCAGTACAAACTTTAAAGTTAAAACTACAAGAAACCTAAAACTAAGATAAATACGAAATGAAAAACTATGTATAAGTTTTAATGTAACTCGCTCATGTGCATTGGCGTTTTTATAGCGATTTGTACAACGAACTTAAACATGACATAACTGTTTTCTGTTAACTCATATAATTCAAAATACACTTTCAGTGAGAACACGCTAAAAAGTTTCTTTTAGAACTTGCGTGCTCGGGACACATTTATTTCTTTAAATAAATATTGTTTAAACAACGACAACGCATTTTTTTTTAAATTTTGTATGGGCTTGCTTATGGAGCTACGGATGTGCTATAAGTTGGTTGGTGTTTCAGTCCGCTAATTTCTCTATGACACGTTCTACGATTTTTTGAAAATTAATAATTGGTGCCCCCTATTTAATAAACAGGAGGACGATAAAGCATTTCTGTTTAAATTTCTCATGAGCGATAGTAGAATAAGATTGACAACTTAATTTTTAGGTCCAGCAATATTTAGGAAGATCCCTCCCATCCAATTCCCTAAAAATCTTTTTTCGAGTAATAAACCTTTTGCGAACGCGGACTAACGATGTTATGCTGAAGCAGCCGGGGTTATAGGATAACTAACATATATGAATGTCAGATGAGGTGCTTCGATCATTTTTATAAATATTACACTCGCCTACATCGCCACCCTTTAAAAACGAAACATGCGCAATCATATAGCGAATAATCTATTGCACCACCCCTTGTGCACTCCACCACTTAAAAGATTTAGAAAAATTTCGAACCAGCAAAAGTTGAGACAGGTAAAACGGATCCGGATTTACTATGTAGATAGATAAACAGATAGATGTTTGCGGGTTTTGATGTACTTGTAAACGTCACGTACGGTAATCGGGACCATAAAGTAGCGCTACCGGCGGAATGTATTAATTACATTATTATATTTCTTTTAATAAATTTGCTAAAAACTATTTGTAAAGAATTACGTGGGACGTAGTCCACGGATTCTGTTCGTTTCTATAAGTGCATATATATGAGAAAATCCGGATTTAATATATAAACTAGCGCAACCAGTGGGCTATGCCTCACTTGTTTTTTGTTTATTTTAAATAACAAATACTCTAATTAAGTAGGTAGAGTAGCAGATCGAATTCCTTTTTTATGAATTATATAGCTACTAGTGTTACCCCAGCACACAATGCACTGACAGACAGCGTTGACAGAACCGGCGAAATGTCAAGTCACGTGATGAATTACTTCCAATAACGACACGCGACGTTATTGCAGATGGCGCCCCAAGTGACGCGCGTCTAGCCGACGTTCATATATATTATAAATTAAAATAATTATTAATAAAAAATCGCCGTAGAATAAAAATATAAAAATGTTTCATGTTCCATCTGTGGATAGAGACCTTTCATTTAAAACAAAATGGTCCAAATTGGTGAAGCGGTAGCCGCTGGAGGAAGGGGAGAAAAAAACCCTGCGTGCTTTTATATATGTATGGATTGTTGTAATTGTACATATTAAATCCGGATCCTTCGACCTGTCTCAACTTTAGAAAAATACAGCTACAGCTGAGATTATACAAGTCAAACAGGGCGCGGTAGTTCTTATTTTTTTTAAGGTTTCCAAAAAAACCGTAGGGCTTACAGGTACAGTTAATTTTTCTTAAATGCGCACTGTTAGTGTATACTTACGAAGCAATTTGATACTTGCATGTTTGTTATTATAACTCTTGTTCGTAATATTTGGCTCAAATTTAGTTTCTGTGGATTAACTTTTTGCCAATTTATTGTTAACTATAACATCGTTCATGCACGATAAACGGTTCTTTCAATCTCATAGCTAAACCTAAGTTGGCCGTATTTATTTTAGAAATTTATCAGCAAATATCGCTTGTAATGTAATTGGTCAATAGCCTATTTGTCCAATTGCTGCTTTTCCTTCCGAATTTAATGTTAGGAATAAATTATTACTCAGTATGTGAAGCTATACACAACTCTTTATGTAACGCTAAATTGCTGGGTTAACAATCTAGAGCTTAACACTATCTCTTCTTAAATATAAACGAATCATCGTTTTAATACATTTCTTGCTGCTACTTTCGTTTATTCAGTATTGATACTGTTTTTAAAAAGATGCTGCAACGCCACCTAAAATACGCAAATAAAGAAAGAAAATAGACAATTAACTTATACGAATGCGTAGTTTGGTCTTAATAACCTAAAATAGGCGGAAACGTTTTTTGCTATTTTTAATTACGTAATATTTAGATATACCTTTTATAAAGGCTACACAACAACACTGTCAACAAACACATTACCACAACATAAAGAAATTAGAACAAAATTCTAACAGTTGCAGATAGAAAAAAATATTATAAAGCAGCAATTCTAATTTTGGCCATTAAGCGTGATTTTAAAGAAATTATTATTTAGTTTTTCTTTCTCTGGTATACGTCTGTTGGCATAGCCGACAAAATACTGCGTCATATTTGTGTAGCAAAACTTGTTCATATATCTTTTAAAATGTTTTTCATGTACTAAAAGGAACGCGCAACATGACAAAATATCATGGGTGGATATTTGTGCATTGACCAATCCATTTCGATTGTAAAATCATCAAATAATCGTATCCGGATTTTTATTTATTGAGGTAACCAATTTATTGATGCTACCTTTGCTGATTTCCCAGGAGTGCCTTTCAATGCATCTTTTATATTTTCAACTGTTTCAATTGGATTTGGCGAACTAACACTTTTTACCTAATTTTAACATGTAAGCTCATAAGCTGCACCATCTGCAACGAGCAATCGTACCCGTTCACGCCTAATTTGTGTAGACCATAATATTTCTAAGGTTGTTGTAAGGTTACCAGTGTTGTGACAGTGTATACTACAAACAGTGGCGTAACTACCGGGGTTCCGTGGGTTTTATGGAACCAGGGCCCGAAAGTTGTAGGGCCCGCCAAGGGTCCGTCCTTTTACAACTATTTCTCCCTAAAAATAAGCAATTATCATTTTTTCTTGTTCCACGCCCAACTACTTTTTTTCAGCGGCTCTCTTTCGAAGACTATCTCGATATATCGGGATGTTAAAAGGGTATACTGGTAAAATAATAAACCGGGCGAGTGTGGGGGTCCGTTACCACGGCAACCGCCTTGCTATTGGATACGGTTAAACTAATTTTAGCCAACTTAAAATTAGTTTTTAGGTTTGAACTTTCATATTAGGAACTGCACGCTGTGATTTGTCGGCTTGCGGCTCCGATGCGATATTGCTAGAATTTGTTTTTATAACAACGCTGTCGTTTTCAGCAAATTATGTTACAATAATACAAACAAATAGTATACATCCAAGGGAACTTATATGTATGGAATACTGTAGTTGCCCGCTGCGCAAAAGAATCTGCGCTTTATATAATGGACACGTAAATATGTGGATCGTAGTAGCGAGGAGCCTTTAGCATTAAATGTTGAAACAGGTGGAAGGAATCCGGATTTACTATAAAGAATAAATAATCAACAGGCAAACCGTCTAATTGTGAAAAAAAGAAATGTCTTTCACCTGTCGATTCTTGTGTTAATATAATTTCTGATTATGTTCAAATGCTTTCCTGCGACTTTTTTTTCGTGATTTCGTGTTTTTCAGAAGAGATTCGTAAGGCTAAAAAAGTATAGTTACAAAACAAACAGACTTCAGCAAACGTGTCAGTTGTAAAGTAAACTATGAAAAATTCAAGTAACTCAAGAATTATTTAGAGGAAATCGGTGTAAATGTAAGGGCGTAAAACGGTCTTTAAGTTACAATATTTTTGCAATTTTTATGAAACGAAAAATACTAGGAATAGGGTTAGGATAATCATGTACCTAAAAATTGCAATATATGCAAGCAAATGTGCAATAAAAACACCGAAAATATGCACTTAAATATGCTTTAAAAGTAATGCCCATTTAATTAAAGCAGTAGACGAAGTGATACGAAAAATGGCTCTTTTATTTACAAAACAATACATACATTTATAGAAAATGTGAAATTATTAAAAATTACAAATATTACTAATAAAAGGATGAAAAAATAGGCACATAAGATCTTGAAGTTGTGATTGCTTAATAGTAACATAGTATAATAAATTTTTAAAAGTAAATTCGCGCCTATTACCAGTAAGAATGCTTTTACACTCCGAGAAAACCCTTTCAACATCATATGATGCAATAGGAGCAGACTGCAGCTTGATAAAACCTGCAAGTTTTAAACTCCCAAGCGTGACAGCAATGGTTGAATTATTTTATTTTCTACCACGACACTTAAGTACATTTCTAAGCTGAGCACTGTTTTTTGAAAGCTCTGATGTTAACTACTTTATAAAAAAACATTTCTATTTTCTTAAGTACATTCAGGACACGACGGAGTTGCTTCAAGGTTTTCTCCTACAGATGCTAATTTTGAAAGATTTGCATGATGCCTAAAAATTTTTTTGCTTTCAAAAAGGCTAAATATTTTACATAACATTTGAACTCTCATATTTTGCTTTAAACTCCTAGCTAAAAGCTAACATATTTCTATTTTATGCAAATCAAAACGGTCGTTCCTAGAACTATGCAGAATCAATTCAAAAACTTAAAAATATGCATTTATTGTTAAAACGGTCAAAATATGCAAGTACTTAAACAAATATGCAAATGCGTAGACTAACTTTGCGTAATAACGCATTTTTAAATATTGTTGTTACGTTGACACAAAATTTCTTAAAGTTTGCCTTTTTCAGAAATTCAGACAAATTTTTGGTAGAATTGTTATGCGGTATGTCAAAGGAACCACGTTAACAAGACAGAAAATCCAATTTTTTTTACATTTTCGCGAAAACTGTAAGATGTCAAATACACGGAAATTATTTTTTTACATGAATGAAGCTATCAAAACAGAATTAAAAGTTATTGAAAACATCATACTTCGTTACTGACAGTTATTAAAATATTTGTTTAGTAACATTTCAAGCAGTGTCGTCAGTTTGATTTTTTTAATTAAATAACAGCCAACTTGTTTTTCAGTTCCCTTTTCTGTTTAAAAAAATTTTTTTCCAAGACCGACGCAAGAAAAGAGCTTTTTGACTTTCTGATTCTTGAAGGGATAATTTCTTTCTGCATTTCCCAGAAGAGTGAATAAACCCAAGTCTGCTTCTGATTTGTGGGATTGAATTATTTAAAAAAAAAGAAATACTTCGGTGATCTAATAGCGTAAACCTTCTGGTTTCTATGACGTACAAGTTCTAAATATTTGTGTACTTAAATTTACAAAAGTATTAACTATATATAGATAGATTAATTGCCATTTTTTTTCACGATACCAGAAAGGCTTAAAGCGTCTCTTCATGAAGACAAAAGTAATTAAAAATAATGGATATTTCTATGTTTTAAAAAATAACTATGTGTTACATGCCGAAGTACATAACTACAAATTTAAAATATTATTTACAAGTTGCTTATACTTGACTTGATTGTAATTTGTTGTTCCGTACAAAATTTTTATTAAAAAAAAAACTGCAGAAACAAGCATCTATAAATCGAAATGCATCAAACCCACAATCTGATCTGCTAATATTAAACTTAAACTTGAGATTTCGCTAAGAATCTGCGGATGTAGGGTTGCATAAATGAAAGGCGAAGGCGCCAACCTAATCAAGTAGTCAAATTATTCCAGTTGCTTTTCAGCATTCAGCAAGGAAGGGTATTTATGGCGAAAGTGTTGAAAAGAGGAAACGCTTTTTAGAAAAGACTAGATTGGAAAATCAAAAAATTGGCCTTACGTCGACAAAATTTGCAAAGCTCTTAATCGATTTTTGAGAAACTGCCGTAGGCGTAGTAGACAGCTTTGTTGACCGACTTTTTTTTTGAATTAAACTCATTTGAGAGTTATTACAATTTTTCTTCAAAAAAATATTCTGTTTAATTTCAAACTACTTTAAATTATCTTTTAAACTATTATATCACACATTTTTTCACAATTTTTGCTAACGTTCTCATTAAAACAACAAAACATTAAAAGTAAAATAACAGCTTAAAGAATTAGGTCAAGTGGAGAAAAACCTAATGTTTTGTTAAACTGTATACACATCAAACAGCAGTAGATTGTATCTGTATTTAACACGAAACATTAAAGCTCCTAAACGATTCCCAAGCAAAGCCCTGCGCAAAGTTTATGGCCAAAAAACACGTACCTATCACTTTTGCAGGTTTGCTTAGGGATCAGAGGATCCGGAGTTGAGCTTTGAGGTTTTCAGGATATTGTATGCTGAAAGTTATTTAGATGTTGAATGTAGCTGAAGCGAAAGTACGATAATACTGTCGGTGCAATTTAATACCTAACATTCCTGTGAACATCGGAATAATATCTGCTGAAGGTTTTACAAAATATACCTATTTATAGATACCAAAATATAACGTTACTAAACGAATAAAAAAATTAATTATGGAAAAACAAGAATAGATACGATAGGCACAAAAATAATAAAGATTATAAAAAATTAATTAGAAGATATAATTAAAAAATAGTTTATGGTAATAAGGTCTAGCTTTACTTTGTTAAAATTCATATTAATATATGAACAAAATACTATATTACTTCAACAATATTTCATTATTATATTCTTGTACATTTTAGCTTCTTCTTCTTCTAATATTGTTGTCGACAAAATGATTTTATCAAAGAATGTCAATATTCGGCTTTGTTACTGAATTACTTACTTTGTAGAGCCCTTTACTAATTTAATAATGACTAGTAGAATCCGTGGGCTTTGCCTCACGTTTTCTTTGCTTTTTTTTAAATAACAAACAGGCTAATTAAGTAGGACCGCTCATCACAGACAGTGCCATATTAAACCGTTTGGAGGTCCTTAGGAATTAGGCAGTAGAAATCTCGGGGCCTTCCTCGCAAATTATCTCCTAACAGGTTTTTAATTTTACCAACCAACAATTTTAATAAACCAATTTTATTACACAAAAACAAACGTTAACAATTATTAATGTTATTAAACAAATTAACATATTATGTTATTAAACAAAAATTATTAAATATTGTTAAACAACTAATAATTAAAATTATTTGTTTCAGTCAGTATGTAATTTGTAATTTTCTCATGATCAAATTAATATTAATTTGATCCGTCGTCGCGGACCGCAAGGCCCCTAAAAGGCGTGGGGCCCATAGGCTGGCGCCTACTCTGCTTATTTGGTAATCCGGCACTGATCACAGACATTTTCCAAAATCACATTTTTGGGTTCCTGCGGGTCAGTTAAAATCCGGAAATCAAACATTTTTATGACATCAATACTTCCCAAGTGGAGGTATAAGAAAATAAAAATAAAAACGTGTACTTGTGAAAACGTACCTACTGCTGTTGCCATATTTCTTACACTATTAAATGCTAGGAAGAGTTCATACTACATTAATTTTTAACCGCAGACTGCAGCATTCATTTGTGTGGTAATTTCTTCTCGGCTGTATGAAAAACAGTATTTCTGCAAAGAAAAGCGGCTTGCTATAGCACATTGTTCCGCATGAATAATAAAGGATCTGACGAAGACGAAGCCTTATGAAATGAAAAATAAAATAATAACCAGGTAGTCGTTACGGTGTTTGGTGCAAAGTGCAATCAATACCAACATTGAAGCCTTGCACGGTGGTTATTTCTTAACCACAACCTAATACCGCGGATAAATGCAATTAAAGCAAATCAAGCGGGGCAAAAAATTTATATAGCTCCCTAGCTAATAACGGCTAAATACTCCGCCGGTCAATCAGAGTGAAGTAAAGAATCTGAAAATTACATGGCAATTTCTATTGTCTGATGAGAGTAAAAGGAAAGACGCAATAGCTGCCTTGCGGTGGAGTAGCGCAAATCGATCTTCGTAAAGGGCTTTGTTGATAGATAAATTGTTGAAGTCTGGACAGAAGGGGCTTGCACAGCGGTCGGATCAGAATGCGGTGTTTCTAGTTGCTCTTGCTTGTCTGGGCCATGCACAGGCACTGACCTACACTAACCTCTACTGGCTGAGCCTATCCTAGCTGACGCTGGTGCAATTTAACCCACAGCGGTACCAAAATCCCCGTGTCTTCCGCAACTGACGTAAATTCAGCACTCGCATACTCGTAATTATGATCATACATTTAAATACAGAGACAAAATAAAGTGGTAAAGCAAAAGATTTTAGTAAATTTACTAAAATCAGGCATCTACAAATTAAATTGCTCGCACTGTAATTCGGTTTATATAGGCCAAACAATTTGAAATTTTGATATTAGGCACAAGGAACACGTACGTTGTTACAAGTATAAACACCCCCATAAATCCAATTACGCTAAACACTTATTAGAACACAATCATTCAATGACATTTAATAACACTATAAAATTTTTACACTTTTGTGATGACAAACGTAAGTTGGATATACTAGAAGCATTTGAAATTTATAAACATTTAAAATCTGTACCTTTAAAGAATGAAAAATTTGATCTCTTAAATTCACCGTTATTGGACGTTTTGGCATGAGAAATCAAGTCATCTGGACGCAGATATAGAAAACCAAGATCAAGTTATGAAGATCTATTGTTCCTATAGCAGCACCAACTGTTTACTTTTAATCTTGCTTTTGATAATAACGTGTAAACACGTTGAAATACGCATGAAGCTAAAATATAAAACCTGTTGAAGTTAAGAATTGTTTTATTTACAATAAATTAAAAGATTATCACATTTTCCAGTCACCGTTTTTAAACAGGGTGCGTTCTGCAAGTATCAAGAAAACAAGCAACTTTACAAATAGTTCACAAAACTAAAGGGGGCTGCCTATTAGATAAATTGCCCTGTTTATTTAAAAATTGTTTATATACTGAAATTGTAACGTTGAAATTTTGTGTAAAATTGAAATTGGAAATAAAAGTTGAAAGTCTCACTACCGTGTTTGTATTTTAGTTTTAAAAATTAGCATGCTATTTGTTTCGGTTCGGCCTAAGGAGACCATCTTCAGGCTGGAATTGTAATAAGAAATGACAAAGGGCCTTAATTACAACTTACCAGTAATGTTATAAGACGAGAAAAATAATTTAATGTACATTTATAAGGATAGATGTGGGCACAAACAATTAGTAATAAATAAAAAATAGCAGAACTCGTGAGGTACGCCCCCAATGTTTTTCTTGATAACTTTATACCCGGCGTTTGCCGGCTCCGAATGTTTCCTCCGCTGAGTCGTTCTGAATAAGAGTTGCTTCCGGAAATATAATGCGCGAAACGAATCGACAAGAAGCTCGGAAAAAAAGTTCCGAAAGAAAACCCGAAAGAAGAAAATCCCGGAAAACCGCCCCGTAAAAAGTTTGGAAAAGAAAAGTCTGCGTAAAATCTTCAGGAAAAGCATCAAACCAATCACTTGTTCTCATTTTCAGGCAAGTGCTTTAACGGAGATTTTGAAAAAGTTTTTGTAACTAATAAAAAATGCGCTAAAAAATGTTCATAATATTTGCACATAATTCCAAAGTTAAATTCGCCTTTATTCATGTAAACCAAAAATGTAATAAGATAAATAATAAATTACATACAGCTTCATGTCCCCCATCACTCCACGTGTTTTTAAAGTAAATATTGGTCCGCAAACATAATAAATATCTAAGCTGTCTCGAGTTGCAAGGCAAATGTTACTGACTGCCTCCTCACTAAGAGTTCATATTAAACAGTTTTGTAGTAAACACGTTTTAAATATAAGCGGAACTTCGAGCTTCCAATTTATGTTAATGAATTGTTTGTTGTAGGCGGGATAAATCATACACATTTCCAACTCGCTAGAATTAAAGTAAGCCATAAATAAATAAATTATACCAACAGAAGTGACAGCACTCAATAAACTGCGTAGCTATGCAAAAGGCCCGACTTTATATGATATAGTCAAAAAATTTTTCCAGATGTAACCCAAGTAGCACACTAAAGTTGGGCCAATGTTGCCTCTGTTATATTGGTGTTATCTCTGAAATGTAACGCTTGTTTATAGTGGATATATATTGGCTACCAAGGTTTAACCAATATGTGAAGTCTAGTAAGGTAAGATATCTGAAAAGTTTATTGGTCCCTTGTTGGTCACTCTTTTTGGTTACACATTGGCAGCCAAGGTTTAGCCAATATGTGAAATCTAGCAAGGTAAGATATCTGAAAAGTTTATTGGTCCCTTGTTGGTCACTCTTGTTGGTTACACATTGGCAGCCAAGGTTTAGCCAATATGTGAAATCTAGCAAGGTAAGATATCTGAAAAGTTTATTGGTCCCTTGTTGGTCACTCTTGTTGGTTACACATTGGCAGCCAAGGTTTAGCCAATATGTGAAATCTAGCAAGGTAAGATATCTGAAAAGTTTATTGGTCCCTTGTTGGTCACTCTTGTTGGTTACACATTGGCAGCCAAGGTTTAGCCAATATGTGAAATCTAGCAAGGTAAGATATCTGAAAAGTTTATTGGTCCCTTGTTGGTCACTCTTGTTGGTTACACATTGGCAGCCAAGGTTTAGCCAATATGTGAAATCTAGCAAGGTAAGATATCTGAAAAGTTTATTGGTCCCTTGTTGGTCACTCTTGTTGGTTACACATTGGCAGCCAAGGTTTAGCCAATATGTGAAATCTAGCAAGGTAAGATATCTGAAAAGTTTATTGGTCCCTTGTTGGTCACTCTTGTTGGTTACACATTGGCTGCCAAGGTTTAGCCAATATGTGAAATCTAGCAAGGTAAGATATCTGAAAAGTTTATTGGTCCCTTGTTGGTCACTCTTTTTGGTTACACATTGGCAGCCAAGGTTTAGCCAATATGTGAAATCTAGCAAGGTAAGATATCTGAAAAGTTTATTGGTCCCTTGTTGGTCGCTCTTTTTGGTTACACATTGGCAGCCAAGGTTTAGCCAATATGTGAAATCTAGCAAGGTAAGATATCTGAAAAGTTTATTGGTCCCTTGTTGGTCACTCTTGTTGGTTACACATTGGCAGCCAAGGTTTAGCCAATATGTGAAATCTAGCAAGGTAAGATATCTGAAAAGTTTATTGGTCCCTTGTTGGTCACTCTTTTTGGTTACACATTGGCAGCCAAGGTTTAGCCAATATGTGAAATCTAGCAAGGTAAGATATCTGAAAAGTTTATTGGTCCCTTGTTGGTCACTCTTGTTGGTTACACATTGGCAGCCAAGGTTTAGCCAATATGTGAAATCTAGCAAGGTAAGATATCTGAAAAGTTTATTGGTCCCTTGTTGGTCACTCTTGTTGGTTACACATTGGCAGCCAAGGTTTAGCCAATATGTGAAATCTAGCAAGGTAAGATATCTGAAAAGTTTATTGGTCCCTTGTTGGTCACTCTTGTTGGTTACACATTGGCAGCCAAGGTTTAGCCAATATGTGAAATCTAGCAAGGTAAGATATCTGAAAAGTTTATTGGTCCCTTGTTGGTCACTCTTGTTGGTTACACATTGGCAGCCAAGGTTTAGCCAATATGTGAAATCTAGCAAGGTAAGATATCTGAAAAGTTTATTGGTCCCTTGTTGGTCACTCTTGTTGGTTACACATTGGCTGCCAAGGTTTAGCCAATATGTGAAATCTAGCAAGGTAAGATATCTGAAAAGTTTATTGGTCCCTTGTTGGTCACTCTTTTTGGTTACACATTGGCAGCCAAGGTTTAGCCAATATGTGAAATCTAGCAAGGTAAGATATCTGAAAAGTTTATTGGTCCCTTGTTGGTCGCTCTTTTTGGTTACACATTGGCAGCCAAGGTTTAGCCAATATGTGAAATCTAGCAAGGTAAGATATCTGAAAAGTTTATTGGTCCCTTGTTGGTCACTCTTGTTGGTTACACATTGGCAGCCAAGGTTTAGCCAATATGTGAAATCTAGCAAGGTAAGATATCTGAAAAGTTTATTGGTCCCTTGTTGGTCACTCTTTTTGGTTACACATTGGCAGCCAAGGTTTAGCCAATATGTGAAATCTAGCAAGGTAAGATATCTGAAAAGTTTATTGGTCCCTTGTTGGTCGCTCTTTTTGGTTACACATTGGCAGCCAAGGTTTAGCCAATATGTGAAATCTAGCAAGGTAAGATATCTGAAAAGTTTATTGGTCCTTTGTTGGTCACTCTTGTTGGTTACACATTGGCAGCCAAGGTTTAGCCAATATGTGAAATCTAGCAAGGTAAGATATCTGAAAAGTTTATTGGTCCCTTGTTGGTCACTCTTGTTGGTTACACATTGGCAGCCAAGGTTTAGCCAATATGTGAAATCTAGCAAGGTAAGATATCTGAAAAGTTTATTGGTCCCTTGTTGGTCACTCTTGTTGGTTACACATTGGCAGCCAAGGTTTAGCCAATATGTGAAATCTAGCAAGGTAAGATATCTGAAAAGTTTATTGGTCCCTTGTTGGTCACTCTTGTTGGTTACACATTGGCAGCCAAGGTTTAGCCAATATGTGAAATCTAGCAAGGTAAGATATCTGAAAAGTTTATTGGTCCCTTGTTGGTCACTCTTGTTGGTTACACATTGGCAGCCAAGGTTTAGCCAATATGTGAAATCTAGCAAGGTAAGATATCTGAAAAGTTTATTGGTCCCTTGTTGGTCACTCTTGTTGGTTACACATTGGCTGCCAAGGTTTAGCCAATATGTGAAATCTAGCAAGGTAAGATATCTGAAAAGTTTATTGGTCCCTTGTTGGTCACTCTTTTTGGTTACACATTGGCAGCCAAGGTTTAGCCAATATGTGAAATCTAGCAAGGTAAGATATCTGAAAAGTTTATTGGTCCCTTGTTGGTCGCTCTTTTTGGTTACACATTGGCAGCCAAGGTTTAGCCAATATGTGAAATCTAGCAAGGTAAGATATCTGAAAAGTTTATTGGTCCCTTGTTGGTCACTCTTGTTGGTTACACATTGGCAGCCAAGGTTTAGCCAATATGTGAAATCTAGCAAGGTAAGATATCTGAAAAGTTTATTGGTCCCTTGTTGGTCACTCTTTTTGGTTACACATTGGCAGCCAAGGTTTAGCCAATATGTGAAATCTAGCAAGGTAAGATATCTGAAAAGTTTATTGGTCCCTTGTTGGTCACTCTTGTTGGTTACACATTGGCAGCCAAGGTTTAGCCAATATGTGAAATCTAGCAAGGTAAGATATCTGAAAAGTTTATTGGTCCCTTGTTGGTCACTCTTGTTGGTTACACATTGGCAGCCAAGGTTTAGCCAATATGTGAAATCTAGCAAGGTAAGATATCTGAAAAGTTTATTGGTCCTTTGTTGGTCACTCTTGTTGGTTACACATTGGCAGCCAAGGTTTAGCCAATATGTGAAATCTAGCAAGGTAAGATATCTGAAAAGTTTATTGGTCCCTTGTTGGTCACTCTTGTTGGTTACACATTGGCAGCCAAGGTTTAGCCAATATGTGAAATCTAGCAAGGTAAGATATCTGAAAAGTTTATTGGTCCCTTGTTGGTCACTCTTGTTGGTTACACATTGGCAGCCAAGGTTTAGCCAATATGTGAAATCTAGCAAGGTAAGATATCTGAAAAGTTTATTGGTCCCTTGTTGGTCACTCTTGTTGGTTACACATTGGCAGCCAAGGTTTAGCCAATATGTGAAATCTAGCAAGGTAAGATATCTGAAAAGTTTATTGGTCCCTTGTTGGTCACTCTTGTTGGTTACACATTGGCAGCCAAGGTTTAGCCAATATGTGAAATCTAGCAAGGTAAGATATCTGAAAAGTTTATTGGTCCCTTGTTGGTCACTCTTGTTGGTTACACATTGGCTGCCAAGGTTTAGCCAATATGTGAAATCTAGCAAGGTAAGATATCTGAAAAGTTTATTGGTCCCTTGTTGGTCACTCTTTTTGGTTACACATTGGCAGCCAAGGTTTAGCCAATATGTGAAATCTAGCAAGGTAAGATATCTGAAAAGTTTATTGGTCCCTTGTTGGTCGCTCTTTTTGGTTACACATTGGCAGCCAAGGTTTAGCCAATATGTGAAATCTAGCAAGGTAAGATATCTGAAAAGTTTATTGGTCCCTTGTTGGTCACTCTTGTTGGTTACACATTGGCAGCCAAGGTTTAGCCAATATGTGAAATCTAGCAAGGTAAGATATCTGAAAAGTTTATTGGTCCCTTGTTGGTCACTCTTTTTGGTTACACATTGGCAGCCAAGGTTTAGCCAATATGTGAAATCTAGCAAGGTAAGATATCTGAAAAGTTTATTGGTCCCTTGTTGGTCGCTCTTTTTGGTTACACATTGGCAGCCAAGGTTTAGCCAATATGTGAAATCTAGCAAGGTAAGATATCTGAAAAGTTTATTGGTCCTTTGTTGGTCACTCTTGTTGGTTACACATTGGCAGCCAAGGTTTAGCCAATATGTGAAATCTAGCAAGGTAAGATATCTGAAAAGTTTATTGGTCCCTTGTTGGTCACTCTTGTTGGTTACACATTGGCAGCCAAGGTTTAGCCAATATGTGAAATCTAGCAAGGTAAGATATCTGAAAAGTTTATTGGTCCCTTGTTGGTCACTCTTTTTGGTTACACATTGGCAGCCAAGGTTTAGCCAATATGTGAAATCTAGCAAGGTAAGATATCTGAAAAGTTTATTGGTCCCTTGTTGGTCACTCTTGTTGGTTACATATTGGCAGCCAACGTTTAGCCAATATGTGAAATCTAGCAAGGTAAGATATCTGAAAAGTTTATTGGTTTCTTGTTGGTCACTCTTGTTGGTTATATATTGACAACCAACATATGTCCAACATCAAATACTGACATTGGCTACTTATTGTATAACAGACATGGTCCAATCTTGGGTGTAAATATTAATTAGTTATTGGTTGGCATTACGTGCCCAATATAAAATATTATTGTTGGATGCTTATTGGTCGTTAATATTGGTGCATTATTTTCTGCGTAGTTTTCCTATATGGGGGTGTGTCACGGGAGATGCACACCATTGGTATCTCGAAAACTAAAGAACTACGAAGTCGGTTAAATTAGCAAAGATTTACAGTTTTTTTTTCGCTGATTATGAAGCTGTAATAAAAAAACCAATTAAATGTCTAGTTTTAGAGATATTTTTACAAATATTTTTTTAATTTTTGGAACATTCTGTGTATTTTTGTATATTTAGTAAATTTTCTATGAAAAAGTTAATAAGCACAACCAATCAATTTGAAAATAAAAAGATAAGCAATTTTCTACAGAAAACCGTGTTATTATAGGATATAAAAAATAAGCATTATTCAATGATTATTGCTATTATTATTAATGTAGAAAATTGCTTATAACTTTATTTTCACATTTAGGCTAGTAGTGCATTTGAACTTTTTTATAAACAATTTAATTTTCCATCGAAATATGCAAAAATACTATTTTTAGGAGCTAGCGTTTAGTTGTGTTTTTTTAATTGCAGCATCGTAATCAGCCCAAAAAACATATTTTTTGCTCATTTAACGGACTTCGTAGCTCTTCTAGTTTTCGAAGTACAAACGATGTGCATCTCCCATGCCACATCCTATAAGTGCGAGTAAGCTTCAACTTATAATGTTACAATGTAAGTATCAGCTATATAAAAAAACAGCCTTAAAAATTTTGTATATTTAATTTTTTATACGTTTTTAAATAAGAGTAAGTATATTTTTCACGTCTTTGAATTCAGCATTTGCTGTTTCTCCTTCTGGTAGTTTCTTTGATGGGGTTAGACATAAGTTTTTGAATGAAATACATATATGGTTTCTAAAAGAATGTGAATGCGCCTCTAAAGTTTATTTAGAATTAAACAATTACATTACGCATTAACTGTTGTATGTAAACTAGCAAAAATGCAAATAATAATTCAATAATTTATTTTAAAAATATTAAATATAAAAAAAATTAATACATTTTATAAATTATTGTCCACCTCTGCGTTTTCAGTTTTCCTCCTTTTACGTCCCCAATCGCGATCCTTTGCGGTGCACAAAAATGTTCCCACCCTTCCTAAGAATTCCGTATCCGTAATACTCGGGAAACGTTTACGAATTGCTTCTGTAAACAGAAAAAAGAAGTTATTTTTTAAATTAGTGCTGTTACTTAAATAGAAAAACACCTAAAACATTTGCAAATTTGCTATAAGTAAATATATTCTGTAAACCATGTACTAGATCAACGTACACTACTGCTATAAGATATTTTGCCGTAAACTACAAATATTGCAAAAAAAATTGCGTTTCTAAACGATATACAGAACCAGCGAGAAATATTTGGGTTATGAAAGAAGTATTATATAAGAATTTTTTTAAATGCTTTTTTTTGTCTTGATAATATTAGTATTTTGAAATTTATTTTCACAATTTTGAATTGTACAACTAATAATACAGCCAATTTTATTTTCTGGTCTTTGCCCTGAGCTGACCACTGAGCCAATAATCAAAGATAAACTTTTAAGAAATAACGGATCGATATAAATCTCTCAAAGGCCAGACATCTTTATCTATGAATTATGCATAAAGTAGCAATAACAAATACACTATATATAGTTTATACTTACTTGTAATAATAAGCTGTTAACACTTTACACAATTTCAGTCAAAACACTTAAGTAACTAACTAACTAAACTAATTAACTTGTACTAAAATATCAAAAGAACACTTAACTAACTAACTAACTAGCTTAAACTGAAACTAAACTAAGAAAATGAAACGTTGCTCAACGAAACTTTTTGTTTAAACAAACACTGAAGCAATAGATAATTTAACTCTAACTTGTGTCGCTAACAGTAGAGTAAAAGCGCAGGTAGCAAAATATGTACCCTTTCTTGCAAAAGGATTATGTAACAGTGGCGTCGGCAGTAGTACTGTTACAGAGCCCAAGAAACATTTGCAATTTAAAAAAATACAAATTCACTTATTTGCTAAAATTTTTTGGATTTTTAAGTTGTTTTGTGCTAGTCATTTTTATAAAGTTCTGTTCCGGAAATGCTAAGCCACCCTTTTTTACGCAACCAATTTTTTATGAGAATGCTATGAAGCTCATATTGTTTTTTCTGCAATACTAATTTAATAGTGCCGTTTATTTTTGTCGAGGCGTTTTTTATTCTTTAAGGCGGGTCCACATTAGTAAAAATATACGTTGTGTGTTGAATGTAGAATTCGGCACAAATATTTGCGCCGCAAATTCGCTGCAATCGCTGCTTAAATATTTACGTCATGCGCCGTGCGTCCGCGATCAACACGTGTGTGTAGTTTGTTGTCGTTGAAACAACGTGAACGTTTATTTTATTCTATTATGAATATGAATTTAAACAAAGACGATGTTCTTCTTTTAATTCAAGAATACCGAAAACATAAGGTTTTATGGGATCCAAAGGATAAGTGGCATTTCAATAAAATTAAAAAATTTTTTCCTTGATAAGATGGTGCATAACAATGAAAGCAGCACATTTTCTTTTCATTATTATCAATGCATCAGACATGGTAACAGTTAGTTGTTTTAACAAAGTGAAAATATTATAGTGGGATTTAAATTAACTCCTATATTTCTAAACACCAACACACAATGACAACATTCGCCAAAATCACTGCGTTCGCGAAAAATACGTCCACACTAGAACGACGTTGCGGCGCAAATCTCTTTGATGTCTTGAAAAAAACCGACAAGGAATGGATCGCGTGTGTTGAATGTTGCGAAAATTTTTGGGTGCGTTCGTATGCGGCGAACACGTCCACACTCGCATAAATTTGTAACGCACACACAAATTTGTGCCGAATGCAACATACAACGTATATTTTTACTAATGTGGACGCGCCTTTAGAGGATGCGAAAAAAAGTGCTTCAGAACAAAAGTCTAGAAAAAAGTTCCACGAAAAAGTCCCCGAATAAAAAGTCTCCAGGAAAAAAAATCTCAGGAAAAAAGTACTCAGGAAAAAGTAATTTAGGTTTTATGACAAAATAAATGAGCACATCAACTGGTTTTGAATTTGCAATCAACTTGTATAATAAAATCAAAAAATACGCTAGAGCTCACAATCATTTCAATTTAAAAATACAAATTAATTTTGTATCTCGACAAAGGATAAACTTATTCTATGTTTAATAAATTTCTGTACATGTCATAGTTTTTTTCTGAAACTTTTATGGGAATTTTTTTCCGGGACTGTTTTCCAAATTTTTGTTCATAGAACTATTTTCCCGGGAACTTTCTGTGGTTTTTTTCGGATACTATTTCCTAGATTCTCTGAATCTCTTGATTCAAAAAATATCTTCTAGTAATGTCATGGTTCCTAATACCAGTACAAATTAATTACAAAATAATAAAACAAATATTACAATTTATTAGAGTATAATAAAACAATTGAGATAATCGTTTTATTTTTATATTAACCGTACTGAATTAGTAAGTTGAACAATTCTAATAAGTAAAATAATAAATTGTAGAATATATGTTTAATTTGAACCTGTGGTAACGCCACTGGAAGCAATACAAACTCTAGTCCGTTGGTAAATTTTTCCAAGACAAATTTGTTTGCTTGCAGCCCTTGGTATTACTCATTTCTTAGAAATATTTATTCAAAAGGTGTTTTTGTTGTTTGCATCTTATGACGCACAGATATTTGTGTAACTGAGTTATAGCGTGTAATTTAATCGGTGGTACTACTTTTTGTACATTTACTCTGAATGCTAAATATATTAAAGATGGCATGTGTCAACCTTTATCAAAGTAAAGTAAAAAATATTTTGTCCAATTTTTTGATTTATCTATGTACATTGAAAACAACAACACAAACCGAAAATTTTAGTAAAATATTATAATTAGTATTTTTCTATAAAATAATATGTATATGGGAATTATAACCATAAACGGATACTTGTTTTATTATAGCTGTTAACATACTAATAAATCCTTAAAAACAGGCAAGAAATTAAAGTACATTCCATAAAGAGGGATTCACGAATGACGTCATAAAATTTTCTATTTACCGTAGCCATCTCTAGAATATGCGAAATTGACCTTAATTTGTATATATGTTAGAATACTTGTTCGGTCGCTAATATTATTCTTACGTCAGAATAATAAGGATTTAAAGACTGGTGAACTTTTCAGTGGTTTGTAATTGAATTTATTTCAAAAGTTATAAACATTATTTGCTTGTTTTGGAATTTCTTACAAAAATTAAAATATAGAAAACAGTATGACTGGAAAATAAATTATAAAAAAATGTTTGCACAAAAAAAGCCAAACAACAAAACCCAGATAAAGAAAATTGCAAATGTTGGCAGTATCTCAACTAGTGTTTATTGGTTTCTTATTGTCTTTATATCGCCTTGCCATTATAATTTTAATTACAAACCTTGTTCAATGGTAAAATATTGCTATGATATTTAGAGGTGTTTAATTTGACTGGGGTATTGTGGTTGCTGGAAGGCAATTTTTGGATTGTTTGTTGCAGTTCAATTTGCATTTGGAGATTTATGAAGACTTGTAAGATTTTAATGTTCTGACTTATAAAACTCAGGGTCGCGTATTTTTGCTAGAATTCCTGTTATAATTTCTAATAATTGTTATTTTTCGTATGGTACTGAAAGAAAAGAAAAACACAATCAGATTGATACGATTTGTATTTATGTTAATTGTAATTAGAATTTAATTTAGAATTGTTAAAAAGGTTTAGTTTATAAAAAGTTTTAGAGTTACTTGATTTTGTGCGTTGATATATGTCAGTTTGGATGTCAGTGTCAAGTTTGATAAACGTATCAAAGAATGATATACTCATGGACATGAGATTTACTTGTTTGTGATAAAATGAAAATCAAAGAAGGAAGGGAAAGAATAAAAGAATTTGTTTGAGTTAGTAACGGCTCGTCTTGGTAAATAGATACAGAGAATTTTGATCCTCTGGAAATCTAAAGAGAAAGAACGGGTTTAAAAGCTATATAAAAGTAATTTTGAATATAAAAGAAGAGGATACAAGTGATTGGCAACGAATTATTGAAAAACCAGAGTGAATGCAGATGATGTACCACGATCAAAACTTAGCCTAAATATAGGTGGACCAACACTTGGATTTTTGTACTGTTATTCCTGTGGTTATTTGAGAAGCCAGCGGAGCGTAATAGAGATTGGATGCTCAGCGTTGTACCCGGACGAAGAATATCCTAAGAAGGTCACACTAAGATAAGTGTTCTGTTTTTAAAAAAGACGATAGTAGTTAGTAAAACTCTTTTTGATTTTTCGGAAACCACATTTAGAAATTCTTTTAAATAAAACCTGTTTCTTGTTTTGTAACGTTGATTTTTGTTTTGTGTTTTATCCTTTTCTTATTTATTTATTACTAAAAAAAACTAAATAGCTAAATAACGACCCTGAGAGAATTAATAAGAGTCTCATACGAAATATAATTGCAGTTGCGTGTATGACAGGCATTTAGGGATTGTTTTCCTGGTAAGTACAAGACCACGCATATCATTGCAATATATTGGCTTTATAATGGCAGGCAATATTGGCAACTGCTAGTATTACATTTACTTGTTCGTTATTGGTAGAGTATTGTAAGGTTTTACTGCCAATAGTTTGTTGATTATATATTTGTTTTATATTGGTTAACCAATATAGTTTTATTGCGGGATTCCATACATTGGTTATATATAGATTTTACCTTTGCAAGTTTATATTGTAAATGGCTTGTTGGTTATGTAACTGTTTCATATTGGTTACCCAACATGGTTTTATTGCGGGATCCCATACATTGGTTACATATTGGTTTTACCCTGGGATACCAATGTTGCTTGTCCCAGGTAGTTTTAACAGTTTGCCAATATTTGATTACCCAACATGGTTTTATTGCGGGATCCCATACATTGGTTACATATTGGTTTTACCCTGGGATACCAATGTTGCCTGTCCCAGGTAGTTTCAACAGTTTGCCAATATTTCAAAATATACCTTGTATTTCCAATAGTTATCCATTATATATTAGATATAAGATGCACGATAAAATGTTGAGCCAATGTAGAACATAAAATAAACCTTGGATAGATATTGGATATATATTGTGTGCTACTTGGGAATCGTCTTGCTATGGTGAGACAGTTGCGGATTTCACATAGATGTTATGGTGAGACAGTTACGGAGTTAGTATAAATCAAATTAAATTGGTGTTACATTAAAGCTGCAACAAAACGCAGAGTTTAGAATATAATCTAAAGTAGACATATAATATATACCTGTGCAAAATATTGGTACTCACAAAATTGTAATTGCCGCTCTTATCGTCCGCAACACATTACATTGTGTAACAAGAAAACAGCGTTAAGTTTCATCGTTCGTTGCTTTCCGAGGTTTTGTTCATCTCTTTTATGTTTATTTCCTAATGAATACAAGAGAGAGTTAAAGGAATGCATGGAGCGCTCTGAATGCTTAAACCGAACGCAGCATGTACTGACTCATTAGCCATACCGGGCCAGGTTCAGGAAGTCGGGTCCACAAGAAATATTTAGAATAAAAATTGAATATTTTCAGCAGATCAGAACATTCAATTTTACGCTTACAACGGTTCAAAATTAAAAGACAATAGAAACCAGATATGTAATAACATTCTTCCAACATTTGAACTTTATATTTTTTAAATAAATTTTAAGAATAGGTTTGCTTTGGTTTTCTGTTTTATTCTTTGTTTTAGGCTTCTTCTCACGTTTCCTCATAATGAAAAGTTCTAATTAATCTCTGCTTTCTCAGGTTTCCAATAATTGGTTGAGGTCGTGCTACTAAATTCTTTACGCTTTCGTGTGACGTGATTTTTCAAGCAACATACTAACTTTTTTTTAAAATTGGTAGCCAAAGTCTGTAGTGATGCAATCAAAGGGCATGGAATTTTGTAGTTTTCATTATCGCTTATATTGGTATTTATATTTTGCAGCGTTTTTACGTAGACTAATAAGCTACAGAGTGTTTAACAATTTGTTCTGTGTTAATTAAAAAGCAAACGTAAGTTCACACTTTTACAAGATTCTCGAAAGCGATTTTTTAATATAGGCTGTCTGTAGGATTCATAAAATGCATGCCATAAAAAGTATCATAGATAGCTATTTATTAGTGATAGGAATTTCGAATGAAAATAATCGAACTATTCGATTAAAGAAATATATCGAGATATCTCGAGCGAAAACAGAACACAATTCGAATGATTTTAGGTTTTTAAAATTTTCTATTTTGTTCATTTCAAAAGCCGGCGTAGAAGCGATGCCTCGTACAGTAAGCCTACAGCAAATGTCCAATGCGAATACATGATACGATGACGCTACCACTCGTGGTTATCTATTATGAAATTATGATGCAAATACACTAATTGAGATAAAATTTCCGGAATGCGATTACAAAAAGACGCCTTAGCAGCGTGTTTGGCTTCGCCGTACAATCACAACGAGATAAAAATGTTTTGACTTGATCATTTTATATTATTGATTGATATCAAGAATAGCAAACAAAGCATTGTATTGTTTCTCGTGGTCATTTCAACGCGGAGTCGTAAGTAATAGTTATTTATTGTATGAGTGGATTATGAGGCAAATAAAACTAGCGAAATAGTTTAGGCACAAGGCCGCAAGGCCGAGTGTTTAAATTTTCAAGAGTTTTATTTGCAGGTAATCCGCAAATGCAATACAAAATTTTTTCCACAATTTACAATATTGTAAAGGCATAATTATGTGGATCACTAATACCGACATATTGATCATTTTGAAACATCGAATTAAATTATATGAAAGATCAGAGTAGCAAGTTGTCACTAATCAAAATTGTCATAATGATAAATTAAACGGCTTAAACCACATAAATACAAATAATATCAATGTGAATGTGAGTAAAAACCGACAATATTTTCTCTTTTAATGTAAATATAAATGTAAATGTTAACAAGGAAGTTTAAATATAATTTGATTATGTTACGTGTCTTATGGCGTAATTATAAGACCCATGTGTTTTATTAATACCATAAGACGTCTCTCGATAGTAGGTAGAATTATGCCTCTATAATACGTAAGTCGTGGATAAAAATTTTAAAATTGCTCTAACAAATACAAATCAAAAACAATTAAAATATACAGAAATGTATTAATATTTTGAATAACACTCATTTTGTCGTATTTGGATGGGACGTAAAAGAAGTAAATGCCCTCTTAAATTGGTTGTATTTGTAAAGGACTTGAACTTTGTTTTGCACAAATTGAATGTTGCAAAGTTATTGTCTGAACAGTTTCAAACAACAAATGTTATTGTCATTGGTCTCATTTAAAAAAAATTAAAAGAAAAATGTATTCACTTTCACGAAACGCAAAATTTCAGGCATTCCAAGTTAATGTTTAACAAAAACAGTGTTTGTCTAGCATTACATAATCACAATTTTTTGAAGGCCAAAACAGAGGCTATGTTCTACTTTCCTTTATCAGAGACTCACCCCTCAGATCCCCTAAACCGCCACCTAGATCCGCCACTGCCGAAGGCTAGTTTACAAAAGAGTAATGATACGAAAAATTTTTGTCTAATTTTTCAAATTTAATGCAAACGTTACTATGTATTTTGCGTTCCTTCAACACGAATATTTTCACGGGAATCTAAAACTCGAAAACTTTCATGTACTAAATTTATTCCCCATCTTACATTATAATTTATCGTAATAACCTAAATTCCTACAAGCATCAAAGCAGACAATTTGCCCTGCAGAATAGGCTAGTTTTCATTTATCCAATGACATAAATATTTTGTATTTTAGAACACAGGGTTCAAATTCGACCCTCACCATTTGGATTTCGCTTATATTATTATTATAAGAGATAACGAGTCGGTTAATTTGCTGCAAAGTTACGAAGTTGATTAACAATTTAAAAAGAAAATTAATCTAGTTGCTTTTGTTTCAAAGATATAGTCAAAAAACAAAAAAAAAAGATTTTTGTTTTTTGCCACCATCTTCTTTATTAACCAAAATTTTGTAAATCGGTAAACATTTTTCCATACCAACTTTTTCTTCTGCATATTGTTATCTAATCAGATGTGATACACCACATTCCGTTTTTCTGGAACCATCATCAACTTAATTTATTTAAAAAACGTTAATCTATTTTTGGACATCATTTTGTAGCATTGATAATTCTGATTTTAAAAATGTATACCAGTTCAGCATTCACATTTCATTTCGATACAAAAATATGCAAACTATAAAATTATTATTGCGTATCAAATATGTGGTAGTTTATAATAAGCGAGATCCCAATGGGGAGGGTAAAATTTGAATAACCCTGTATATAGAACTCTTTCTCTTGCTAATAATAAACATGGTTAAGTAACTAAGTCTGAAAGACTCCGAGTCTCAATTAATTTTTTTTGTCATTTCGATGTATACCGAGTGTAAACGAAACATGGTTCACCCCCCTTTTTTCTTTATTTATTAAGCTAAATTAATAAAATTTGGTATGAATAATATATCCCTAAAATTCAAGTATTTGATGGTATTAGTAATTTTTTAACACTTCCGATTTCGCCTAGTATATTTTTACATATTTGGAATTTGGAGGAAATTCTGCATACGATTGGGTACTTCTATTGTTTTTTGTTGCCAACTTTAAAATGTTTACTTATTTTTTTTTGTTTTGCGTCTAGAGTGCCATGACAGGTATAAAAATGTTCCTATGCAGCCAGGCGTTACCATAAAATTGTTTTTCCACTACTAGCATTAAACGATATCATTATTTAATTTGTTTTAGAGCCAAGAACATGAATTTCTTTCCTATAGTGGTTACTAATATTTCATTATTAACTACTGGTTAATAATGAAAACAATTGCTATCTAGTACTCACATGCCTATTTAAAATTATGAACTTTTATGTAAAAATCTTTTGATTTTACTGGAAATAACTGTTCACCAACAAACACTTTCTGCACCTTCCCTAATTTCAGGAGGAGTGCAGTTTTCACTCAAATCATCAAAATTGGACATTTTATAACCACTATTATAAAATATATATTTTACATAAATGTCAATTGAAATTAACTATTCTCTTGTTTTCAAGCAAGGCTGCTTTATTTTTGTGCATATTTGCATTTGTAATTTTATTTTTTTATTAATGTAAAATCAATTAATTATAAAAGGAATAAGGATGCTAGTAGTGGAAATAATAATATATAAACCACGGTAGAGAAGACTTATCAGCCTCGCAACTTATTTCCCTCGATGCTTCGCATCTCGGGAATTAATTCTGCTCGGCTGAGAAAAATGTCTTCTCTACCTTGGTCTATAATATACTATTATTGTTGTTTGCTGTCCGTATCCGTCAATCCCGGGCGCTTCAAAAATTCAGCTAACAGTTTTTTGAGAAAATGTCAGAAATTTCAAATGGAAAACTATTGGTTAATACTGTTTTTCGGAATAAGCACCTCCTAAGGGTGGCAATGAAACCTATAATTCGATACTTTATTACATTTTTAACCAGTAAAATTAGGTTTTAATTAGTTTTTAATAAAGACGTAACTACGGTTTAATTTAATTTAATTCTACATTATTATAAATGAAACGTTTTCAATTGCTGTTTATTTGCTGTCTACTTAATTTGTATTTGTTTTTGTTAATAAACTGCTTTCCTCTTTTGTTTTGAATGATGTGATGTTCTTTTGTTTGAAAGTATAACGACTTTAGTAACCGGAGTTACTTCCTTAGTTAACAACTAATTAAAACCTAAATTTACTGGGTAAAAATGTAATAAAGTATCGAGTTATAGGTATCGTTACAATCGTTACGTCGATTCGGTTTTCTAGTTAGATAAAATTTATAACAAAACGGGCAGAACTATTTTGAATCACATAGAAAGTATTCAAAAGCGAGATAGTGTAAAAGCAATCCAATACGTGTTTAAGGCTACAGTGGAGGAAGCTGCGAAATTACATTAACGATCTTGAATAAATAAATGGTAATAAGATTGTTATTTAGAGCCGAGTAGTGTGTTCTTTTAAATAATCTAACCAGAGAAGAAAGCGTATATCATACAACAGTTATCAAGTCAAGGACCACAACAGTAATTGTGAAGAAACTAAGAACAATGTTTGTTTTAAGAAAAGTAGAAGTTTCAAATTTCTCAATCCCTTATATACTAGTATAACTTCAAATTGACATTTAATAAAGATTTTTGTAACGTCATATTTGGTTGCGTGTTTCTGTTTTATTCATTTTACCCTATTTTTTCATAAAGCTTAGTAACAACCCTGAGATTTAAAAAAATGCATTAAAAATAATTAGTAATTGTGAGCTACAAGCATTCAACAACTGTCTTCAGGTGCTTTGGCGCTATATTGTTATAGGCTCTATCATAGCAATATATTACCCATACGCCAAATTTAATTCGAAGTCTTAATAAATAAAGAAAAAAAGGGGGTTGACCACATTTGTTTACACCAAGTATATTAACACTACAACTCAAAAGATTTGTGCAAAAACATCTCATATTTTTTTAAATTATTTGTTAAGCGAATAATTAAGAAAACGATTAAAAACGGCCTAAATTAATCTATGTGGTATTAATTAACGCTGCTCTTCAACGGTAGTATATGTTTATATTACACCTCATTACCCGATTAATAAATTTAGCATAAAGAGGAGTCTAGGGAGAAATCCATTCCCATAATCATTCCTCCGTGAATACACCGCTGCTACAATATGTTTCCAAGGAAAAGGGAGGACTGTTAAGTGCATGTTAATAATAATATGGAGTTCCGTCAAGTAATCTGGTCGGAGAGTAACAATTTCCATTAATATACCAAATAAATGTTTAACAAGAAAATTATGTTTGCTAAGTGGCAAAGGCAACGTTGATAAATGAATCTTAAACAACTAGAATCATGGACGAAATATTAATAATACGTGGGAATAATTAAAACATGTTTTCGAGCACATTTAGAGAAATGATTAATTACGACAAATCTGCTTAAATATTCTTAATAGTAATGCAAATACGAAAATGTTTTGTAATTTAAAACTGACTTACGGTTTTTGGAAATTTCAAATATGAGTTAATTTAAAATATGCACATTCATTCTAGTAGAAAATTAAATATATATGATACAGGAAAAAACTTCTCTACACAATCAATCAAATGTTAATTCTGAAAATTAAAGCTTTGTATCTGTATCTGAATCAGGTATCAGGTTATGTAAAAAAGTTCCATCCCCTTTGGCCATTTTCTGCTGAGACAAATCAGTCCGATTTCCTATTGGTATCGATCAAAATAAACACAACGTTCGGTCGAGATGAGTTGAGTAAGTTAGAGCGACTTGTGGCGAGACTCAAAAGAGTCGTTTCTGGTTTCTCGTCCAAGTCCGCGGGTGGTGCAAAAGACATGCAAGTGGTAAGTAACAAGTGGTGGTGCAGACAGCAGCCAGACGACTGTTGTACAAAGTCATTGACCGGTTGAAGTGCACCGACACCAAGCAACGTCTCTGTCCGAGCACCATAGGCTAATCTCGCGAGTGACAAAAGCATCAAAGCCGGTTGCTTCAATGCACCTCGTAGCGAGCCGCGCATCCCATTTACGCGGAAGAACGAAAAAAACGCTACCTAAATTCGCGGAAGATCAAAAAGACAAGGCCAGCGAGTTTTCAAACGGTTTTTCAACGAGGGAATTAGTATACCTTTGTCAGACGTTATTTAATCAGTAATTTCCTGTTTCTTGTTAGGCCCTAAGCTTCGCTAACTTCTTCTTCTCGCCTCAAGCTGGATACACCGGGAATTAATTTTCTTGAGAAATAATTCTACGGTCTAGGAAAAGCTGGTCTAGCCAGTAAAGAAATAAATTTTCTAGTACTGCTAAATTACCTAATAAATTATTTCGAATGCATTACATTACTTCCGTGCATTCGCCTTATTATTAACTTTTCTAAGGAAGATATTAAGTTTTCATAAAATAAAATTTGCTTTTTGAAAATTACATACATAATCCTTAATTTATAGCTAATGTTGAAATATCGTGGACTTGTTGCACAAAGAGCATTACCCACGCAGTACGAATAATTTGTTTTTATAAACATTTTCACCACATTAAAAATTAATACACAGACATGTTCGGTAAAGTTTTCAGAAGTAATACGTAAGTATCAGTTACAATCCCAATAAGAAGCATAAATAAGCCGAGGATAAACGAATATACAAAAAAAAATGAAATACATAAACGATAACAATAAACATTTAAATTATTCAAGTTTTCGAATATAAAATAGTATTATTCACACACTTTATCATAAAGGGTGGTTCGTAAATAATGGGCCAACATGTAACCAGTGGCGGCTCGCGGTGTGGCATAGTTGCGGGGGGGGGCAGAGCTGAGTAGTATTCGAATACAAAGTACTTTGAATACTATCTTTGATTATTGATACGATGCAAGCTACTTTTCCACAAGAAGTAGTTGCATTTAAATATTTTAATTTTTCTAGTATTCGTATTCGAACTATTTTTTCTTTGCCTGTATTGTGTATTCACTACAATTTTCAAGATTCTTTTTATTCGTGGTATTTATTTATAAATATCGTATTCGAATCCAAATAAATTTATATTCCATTTTGGCAACTGAATTAATTATTCAACGATAAATGAATCTAAAATTATTTTTATTTTATTAAAAAAAAACGAAGTATTTGAAATACTAAGAAGGAATGAAACTATTATTGATGTTTCACACAGAACAAACATTTGTATTCCAGTGGCGTTCCGTGGGTTCAAAATTTGGTTAGGCAGTGCAAATGCACAAACAACTTAAAATAAAATTTTAAAAACTAAAAATTTCCTTTTCAAAAATTAAGCTCGCTATCTTGATCAAATATCAAAAAACAACAAAACATGTATTTGTCTTTTAAAAGTTGGTTTATGAGATTTTCCATCTTCGCTGCAAACGAGCACACTACTACGTATAAAATAAATACAAACTTTATTAATGTCATATAACCTGTCCTGCACGCTGCACCTGATTGCGGCTGACTGATATACGCATAAAAACTATAGCAGTGTTGAAAAATAAAACTATCAGATAAAAAAATTTCTATTACACCAAATTTTTCCAATGAAAACCCCCTTGTATGAAAACATTAAGAAAACCAAAAGAAAATAAATACCTTAAAAAGACAAGTTTTATTAGAATTATGTGTACTATAATTTAAAGTGACGTACAAATAATAGGTACGTTGGTAAACGAATATTGTCTAATGGTAAAGGACTAATGGCTCAAGAAGACTCAAAAGGCAAGAATTCGTATAAATCTGCAGATTCGGCTACCCATGGTATATACGTCTGGCGGGTTATTATTTGGGGGAATTACCGAATTATAACTCTATCACAATAATTAAAACAAATATTTTAGGCCTCAGACGCAAATGTATTGCGGGAAGGGGCCTTTTAAAAATTGTTTGAGTAGACCGTATGTCGCTACTCAGTACAAACAGTAAATTATGATTTGCTTCAAGTAACTAACAACAAAAATTGAATTTTTTTTTTGTTGAGCCTGTGCACGGCTCTGGTGAGTGCCTTGTGCGCCTGTGCGGTAATCTACCACTAATGACTTTGTAGGCTCTCAGCTAGCTTTTATTGCGCCTATTTGTAAATGCACCACTGCTGGGGTTCCCATCCCAGTAGTCGAAACGTGTGGCGGATTAACAAATAACGCTAAATTTGAAGTAATTAAATTATTGGGTTATGACGAATAAACACATTTTTTAATTTTTATTATTGAATTATGAAAAGTAGATTTTTAAAATTTTTTTTGCAATGATTGAAAAATCACCAGAATCTTGCATTGTTGCAATAGTTTTATCCAATCACCAAACCATTTTTTAAAATCGTCAGATCTGGTGATTTTTTCGCTAGACCTGGCAACACTGAATTACAGGAACAGGCGTGCCTATGCGATAGTAACTGCATCTCGACATACTTACTATTTCTTTGCATCTGATCATTGTATACGTTTACCAACGTGCATCCAGACGTATTAACAATAACAGATTGGTCGATTGTTTCGTGGCTGGGAATCACTGGAAGCGAAAACCCCGCCTTCGCGTATGCAAAACAGTGTCTAAAGGCAACGGTCTATTTATTAAGCGCCCCATTTTTAATGTTACGCGGTGGTGTTTAAAAGTAAAAACTGTATGTAAAAGTTGTTTTTTTTTTATTAAAACGTTGAATGTGAATTTTTTTATTTGGAAATTATGGGTAGGCACTGCCTACCTTGCCTAATAGAGCAGACCGCCGCTGTTGTATTCCAAAGACAAGTTGGCGACTTGTTCAACCACGATTGTTAAAAAATTTCCTACATTTTTATTATAGGGGGGTGTCTAAAAATGATCTAATACGACATTTTGATGGAGATGCATGTTTTTAAAAACTATGGGTGTTCCGAAACGGTTTGTGTGATTTTGCTTATAGAAAACCCAGCTTTTTTTTTTTCGAACTTTCTAGCATCAAAATGGCGGTCGCTAAAATATTTAAAAAAATTGACTTAAACTCGTTTCTTAAAAACTAGTTGGCAGATTGCTACCAAATTTAGTATTATAATTGTTCTACGTAGACAAGGTTTCCTTAATTGGGACTACGGAGACTGGGTGAGTGACCTCACCAGGTGAAGTGTAGCCCTTGAGATGAGTCTTAACATCTCGACGGTAGCCCGCTCTCTTGAATGGAACTCTGCTATCTGACCGGGGTACCGAGAGCGTACCAGCCCGTCTGCTGCCCTGACGTGCGCTGGATGGCAAATGGTTCGACAGGTAAAAGGGGGTCGCCGCTCTCTGACCGGGTAGCCTCGCATTACTTGGTGAATGGGGGTCCGGCGGATGAAGGTGTTCCCCGAGGATGGAGAAGCGCGGTTGCGCGAGCCTTGAGCTCTAGGAGTGTAAACAAGCTAGCCCCAATATGGGTCTTAATACCTGAGCGGTAGCTCTCTCAGGAATGGAAACCCCGTTCCCTGCTGTTTTGGCAGTTGATGGTGCTTTCCAGGATGGAGTAGCTGCTGCTGCAAAGGGACCTGGGCCCTAGGAGTGTCGCTTGCAGCCAGCCCTCAGTATGGGTCCTAATGCTTCAGGCTCGACCGCTGAAGTTAAAACCCCGCTCCTTGACCGGGTAAATAGGTGTTCCGGCAAGTGATGGTGCTTTGTAACGATGGAGCGGTGTGCAGCTGGCAGCATGATTGCTGAAGTGGAAACCCCGCTCCTTGACCGGATTAATAGGTGTTCCGGCAAGTGATGGTGCTTTCCAACGATGGAGCGGTGTGCAGCTGGCACTGGAGACTAGGATTCTAGGGGTGAAGCGCACTTTGCCTGATCACGCCACTATCTAAGTGTCGACTCAGAGGGTTCGTACTTATGTACACCCGACGCTGTTAAGGTGCCGGCCACTATGATCAGGCCGGTTACCGACCAGTCTGGGCGGTGCGTAGCTCACCAGTGCTGGGACCTGCGAGGTCCTAACTGGGAGGGGTAGCGCTGCTTGGCATGCGCTTGTTCCGACCAATCCAACCAGTGACTTTCTTTGACTTGTACCACGGGGACCAATGCCGAGCCTGCGAGGGATTCACATCCCCCGTTTTTGGTCACGGAGTAGGACTCGTGGTGGCAGTGGTACAGCCTAAGTGCAAGCTAGGGCCGTCTTAGTGCGGGTCGACGGGTGAGCTGCGTTTCAGCTCGGGCACTGATTTGCAGAATCAGTAGAGATTTAGGTAATCTCCCTCCACCAGTAGGGTCTTAGGGCTCGCAGCCTGATGCCATGAAATCAAATGGTGTTCTACGTAGACAGATTCTTACTATGTACCAGAATTTTTGAAACCATAAAAACTATAGTGCAAAGATTATCTCAAAATATTGTAAATTTAAAAAACATTGTTGAAAAACTGGTCACACCTCCTTAATTTGTTTGTGGCGACTTCTATGAATTTTTGAGTATTTTAATTTTAACTCGTATTTACTCAAAAACGAGTTACCAGATCACTATGAAATTTGGTATTGGTTGCCCTGGTGATACACAATGTTACTCTGAGAATTTTTAATATTACTAAAATTATGAAGTGATCAAAATTTCTTATCGCAGTTCACAAAACTTAGAAACGCGATTTTAAAGTCCCCGTCCGTTAGTTTATCTGTTAAGCTTTCTAGGAATTTTATAAGAACGAAAATTCATGTTCCTTTATTTAATAAACGCGAGACGATAAAAAAATGTTTTTCGAGCGAAATTGCTAATGAGTGGTAGAGTAGTATAACATTTACAGCTTAATTTTTAGATGCAGTAAAAATTAGAGGAGTTAATTTTCTCCTTCCCGCGCGAATTTTGGCAGAGGAATTTGTCCTTTCGTTTTTAGTTTCTTTAATCCCAAGGAAACCTTTTCCAACAAATAAAAAATCGTTTTTTTTTCTCTTTTTTTCGGTTTGGAAATACAATAAGACATGCCCATAGGCAGCTCGCGCTAACTGAAGGGGTAACTTTAAGTAATGCAAACTAGACCAACAACATTACTCTGAACCAGCCATCAACCGTGGTTATCACTGAGGTGGGGGGTTGTGGCTTAGATCGTTGCAACTCCACGTCATGTTATGTCTTTTCCGTTGAAATATATCGACAGGTATCTGTGCGACCTGTTGCATTTGCTCTTTGCAGTTGGTATCCATGAGGGTTTGTTTTGTACCGCCACTGCTGTGGGGCTACAAGGTTGTGCGTAAATATTTTTAGAGATATGAGCAGGAAAAGTTTGTAGAATATTGCATTGGTAAATTAAATATTCGTTTCGGTATTCATATCAAATGAATCGGTCTGTTCGAATATTTTGCATTCGAATACTACTTGGTAGTCTTGGTATTCGAATACTTTGTATTAAGGTGCTAAGAATGTGTCGATTTTTTTACATTCTCATTATACTTAATTATATTCAAACGACATGCGCTGTTTAATTGACACATTATATTTATTTTGCCAAGAATTGAGAATTCGACAAAATTATGCAAATGTTTTTTACTTACTTTCTGCCTTTTTACTTTTTCGCCTAAATGCTTAACGTCGGCGATTCCTTTTAAAATCCAGGCAGGATGATTTGCCGGACCGTTTATTATGAAACAAACGTAACAAAACAATGCGTCATAAAACACGACGACAACTTATTGACAGAAACACGTCTACATTCGATTGCAATCTGAATTACTCTCCTTTCGAAATTATTTTATATGCAACTTTCCAATTAAACGTGATTAGGTCACTCAGTAGTGTTTGTTATGTCTTCAGTATGTCAAACTGCTGCGATAAGGTTATAGCGGTCAGTGTCGAATACTGTCGCTCACACCAATGAACAAACTCACTCACACGGAAGCGCATAATCTGCCGTCGTTACCCTATTAAAACGCTGTGAATCCCCAACGCTCCGGCAGTTCCGTTATTGTTTCGCTAAGACCTCACTTTTTTTTTGATATGGCCGGGCGTCTTGCATCAACTTCAACGTCTCACTCTACTTGCGATTTCAAACACATTTGTTTCATTGTGACTAATTCCTACTAACTCGTGCTGCTAACGATCTCAACAAAATTTGTTTTTTTTTAAATTTACAATTATATAAAAATTTTAAACAATAATTATAGAAAAAAACAATACAAAATCGTAACAAATAGCTGGAAGGGCAGTGCCACATTGCCCTACTTGTACTAGCCGCCACTACAAGTAACAATAATTTACTAATATTAGTAACCCAACAAATAGTTCGACCACTTTGTATTTCATAAAAAATGTCGTACGAACATAAATAATAACTAAAAAACAGATATTTCATGAGAATTGAACCCGAGATCGTCGCATTGATAAGCGAGTGCTCTACCTCAAAGCAACTCTACCAAGCACGTAGTTTACTCGTATTTTATGAATATTAAGGTTAAATTTTGTAGAGGGAGGCTAACCAAACTAATGCATGGTTAAAATCTAAGTACCTTATTCCGTGAAATACCCTGTCCAATTACTTTAAAATCCCGAAAGGATAATAATAACATAGAAATGTGTTTCTTCAATATGTTTACAATATTTTTTATTTGATTTTATCTCCTGTCATTTGTTGCCTCATTATTTAAGAACCACCCTGTATTTTTATTTTCCCGGCTAAGTGTTGTGTTCGTGACTACGATTCGGACTCAGTCATAAAATAAGCTTATTTGATAAAACTTAGTAATTAAGTATACAGTACCCATGTAAGGTGTAATGATGTCGTTTAATTAGTAATATTAATAACAAACGTCTTTTCGTCACCAAAATCAACTTAACTACAAGATCGTTTCAAGTAGTAAAGTGTCAAGTGTTACAGAACTTCCGCTAATTAAGTTGCTTAGAATCATGAACTTAGATCAAGACTATAAAATAAACCAAGATATTGCGGAAAACCTTGTTTAAGCAGTTTCGCATTGGATACATTATACTTTGTGGGTAATACTGGGTGACTGTATAGTATGATATAAGCAGTTATGATATCCTTGTTTGTTTTTAGTGAAAAAAGAACTTAAACAGATGTATTCATTTAAGTACAATTATTCCAAAAGAAAATTTGTAAATTCGTGATTTTGACAGTAATGCGTGTTTTTGGATCTCAAAACAATGATTTAAAAAATGTCTGTAGCTGGGTATATACACAGGGTGTTAAAGAAAGATGGCTCACCCACTGTTTTTTCTTTAGTTCTTAAGATAAATAAATAAAATTAGTACATTATATTAGTGTTAGGTTTTATAGGCCGTAAAAATCATTATTAGGATTCACCGGATGACATTAACTTTCTTATTTCTAATGGAACACCCTGTATATTTTTACATATTCAGAATTTGGATGAAATTCCGAGTCTGTCTCATCCAATTAAGTGAAGTTTTGACATCCTCTTTGTTTGCAATTTTTTGTTTACCCATACCGATTCTAACCAAGTTACATACACCCAAAAACTAAAATATACAACCTAGAAAACATACCCGTTGAAATATTGCCTTTGAAAATTTACCTAAAGGTATTTATTAAAATAACTTAATTTTTTTTTAATAAAAGGGTGGCGCACACGCGTATTCTTATATTCTTCAATTATTTTAATGACTGATGGCTTTAGAATGCTAGCTTTTATTTAACATTTTAATATAATGTTTTTGCATAAAATTGTTGAAACTATCTTCAATCTAGCAATTTAAAAAAAAATAAAGAAAAAATTACAAGTAGCGCAGCAAGTAAGTTTAATAAGTAAAAAGCTGTTGGACAACCGTCACGGAACCTTCTTCGCTTTTATTGAAAATTTTGAGAATTTTTACAAAATTTAGATTATTTTTGAATTTAAAAGCTATCTTTCATTACTGACAATTTTATGAAAATCTAATAGACATATGAAATTATTTTTGGAAACTTAAAATATTATTTTTGATAATTTTTGAAAATATTAAAATTTATTGTAAATTTTATGTACCTACATTTAAAATTTTATAAGAAAACTGTAGAGTACATACAGAGGCACAGACACCGCTACAGTGCCCGCTTTATCGGTCTCCCAAGGCCCTAAAACCTGCTTCTTAGTCGAAAGGTTTCGGTGAGAAATGTTTGCTATAAATGAACCTTTTTTTTGGGTTTAACTCATATATCACGAGTTTTTTCGCTTTGCGAAAAAACTGCAATGTTGGCATAAATCCTTGGAGACGAAAACATAACTTTCCTATAGATAACCATAAAACGAAAATTTGCAATCAATTGTTTAGAATCGATTTGAGTGGGTCACAGAACTCGTAATAGTGAACAAAAAGGGAGCGAAGCACTTCGCCCAAACTTTCCGGTAGTTATGATGCACCACCCACATACATACATATACACGCACATACCTATCCACCTACAGACGTATTTTGAACACCATTTTTTGGGGTTCTTGGAGGTCCAAAACGTGTATTTCCGTCAAAATTTCCAGTTCGGAAATTTTCATGAAATCATTACTTCTTTATACTAAATCATACGAAAGTAAAAATAATTGAATTATTTTAGTATAGCTTTAGTATTGCAAATTAAAAATAGGGGAAATTCCTATTTCTAAAAAATATTTATATATCTATCAGCCTATAGTTTATCAATTTTCATAAATGTCCAGTTTTTCGGCAGTGTTTTGGGAATACACTGTCTGTTGCTAAATATATAGGATCGCGCTAGGCGAGCTTAAAATAATAATCATATATCACTCATAAAAAACATTATACAAGAATGCAATGGTGTGTTTGATAATGTTAGGGTAATGTTTACAACTAAACACACTTCAATAATTCTACCATTTGGAGCCCTACAAACGAATGATTCAAAAGCAACTAACTGAACCCGCGACGTTTGCCTAGCGCTGTCGGCGAGTCATATTTTACTCATAAAAGACGTAATACAAAAACATATATTTATCTTATTACCAAGGATTTAACGCATTACAACATATAACGTAACTCTAAAACGTCTGCACTGACAATCGAGATCCCAGCCTCGCCACGTCAGCAGCCAGAGTGGTGAACATGTCCCTGAAGAAGGGTTCACACCAAAAACGTTTGGAAAACCATACACAAGCAAGCGTATTTTCATGCAGGTTTATCACAGTATAATTAAGAAACAGCTTTCCCTGAAAAAGATACGTGTTATTATTTGTTGTTGAACAATTTATATGAATACGAAAAAATTTTATTTTGGAATTATATGCAAATGTCTAACAAGATTTTATTACTGCGTATTTATTAGATCCAAAAACATTTTGAAAATATCTGTAAAACACACTCCCCTAGAAATAGGGAAAAGTAATGTTTACCTGACACATTTCACGCTGTTTTAAAGAAATTTTTTATGGGGCTATCAAATGACTTTTTCGGGGGATGTTTATCCCGATGATTTTACGAGGGTCTTCCTTTCTTGAAATTTTTTCAGGGGCTCTTTTAAGGGCTTTCGTTTTTTGTTCGCAGGATTCTCTTTTCGGGAGCAGCTCTTAATCCCGAGACCGACTCAGTTTAGGAAACATTTGGTGTTAGGAACAAACGGAAGGCGTAGTCCACGGGTTCTGATGGTATCTATTAAACTTTAAACTTACTTTTAGCTACGCTACGCAAAACTTTTGTTGGTTACTTTACTAATATTAGTATGAGCTCATAATATTTAAATTAAGATAAATTACCTACAGAAGGTAAGTTTATGCGAATATATTTTCCTTATTCTCGTTCCTTGTTGCATTTTTCCGTTGCTGTAAAGCAGGGCTATAATAAAAACAAAGGAAAAGAGCGCATCTTGCTTTCGTACAAAGGCCCATTTTTGTTCATTTAGACGAAATACATACATTCGGCCATTTTTCATCGTCGCATACTTCGAAAAATAAAAGAAGAGAGGAAAACTTTCATCCATCAGAAACTTATCTGACACTTTAACGGGCACTTACTGCATTTATTATGGTTAACACGGGTTGCTAGTTCTGAAAGGTCCAAATATGAGAAATTCTACGAACAAAAGAAGCGGCATTTTTCAGGTTGCAATTTCCCGCAAAACTTCGGCTGGAAAAGTGAAAACCCGCTATAGTGGCTTTATCAGGCAATATATTAGAGCCGAACTGCAACGAACAATAAAACCGCACGGAACATAAATTACTCAAACTTGCGTATAAATCAGTAAGCTCGAGAGATGATACCGAAGAGGCTTGCTTAATCTACCATTTGCATTTGATATTTGTCATTTACACGCGGATATGCAATACCTTCCTTGTTAAAATGTTAATAAATTTTCCGCTGTTTTAATTCCTTCTCATATCTCCGCCGCGACGAGAAACATTTACAGTTACAGAATATTTATTTGAAAATTTTCAAAATTTTGTAAAATCTGCCATTTTTACATTTTTGAGATTTTCAATAATATTTTAACATCACATTATTATACTTATTAAAGGCTATTACATAATATGGTAATTTTTATCGTTTGGATATGTTCTTTTTGAATAATCGTGCATTAAAGTCAAACATTTTACATACTATTTGCGGAAAAAACATTTCATTTGTCTTTAGATGCACTACACGCTGTTTGCACAATTAAAACAAAATAAAAAAATTGATACCAAAAACATGTCTAGTTTAGGTTATTGCTTACGGTTCCGGTTAAAAACCTTACTAAGAACTACCTCTTACTTAAACACATCAAATTCGATAAAAATCGGTCATGGAGTTCTGAAAATATAGGGGAGAAAGTCGTTACGCAAAACTGAGAAAATAAGTTCACAATTACCAGAGAGCAGTTTGATACAGGTGGGCTGTTCTTATCGGTTCCTTGTACCAATAACTATTTATTTTTTGAGTTTCGTAACTTCCTGGTTAGACACTAATCTGAAATTCGACTTTCCAATTTTTAGTGTCAACAAGCAGAAGCCTCCCCCCCACATGTTGGAATTGTTGCTTGACTATACCTAAATCATAAATTTCCAAACAAACGGATTCCTCAGATAAGAAACATTGGTGGCCAACTTGATTCCTGACCTTACTCCTTTGGATTTGTTCTTCTACAAATACTCAAAAAATACCGTTTATAATATTATCAAACAGATGGTCACAATTCAATAAGCTTTGGGATGTGGAAGTATATTAAAAATTCGCCGAAAAAACAAGCTTTTAAAACAATCCAAACCGGAAGCGTAAGTTAGACAAGTTTTTTGGTAGCATTTGTTTTAAACCAAAATTAAAAACGTTATAGGAATCTGATAGAAGACTTTAGGGTAAATTCAACGCTTTTTTCCCCAAACTTTCTAGCTTTAAAATCGTGTCCCAGTCCGCTAACTTCTTTCTGACACCTTCTACGAATTTTTTAATATCGAAAATTCGTACCCTCTTATTTCATAAACGGAGGGCGATTAAAAATTTTTGTTTTTCACAATTGCGCATAAGTTCTCAACTTAGTTTTTACATACGGCAATATTGGGGGGAGGTGAATATTTTTCCTTCCACCCAATTTTTGGTGAACAAATTTGTCCTTTCGTTTTTCGTTTCTTTAATTCCAAGGAACCGCTTTTCAAATAAATCAAAAAATCGATTTTCTTTACAAAAAACGTTTAGCATGCTATCAGTTTACTTAACAATATCACGTTCTTTCCATTCCCCCTCCTCCTCTATCTATCTCATCTCCCCCCCCCCGCTTACCCTCTCCCCTCCCTACCTACCTTCCTACCTTATCACCTTCCTCACTTTCTTTCTCCTTCCTCCCCCTCCCTCCTTGCCTTTATTCCTCCCCTCTGTTGATGTTATTGTAGTCGATGTTGGGGCGTAACACAGTAATTATAAAATAAATTTAAATATATGATAAGTAACAATATCTAACGTATAGGAAAGTTCAAGCTAAGTGCTTTGCTCATTTTTTCTATAATTATAGAACAATTTTGTTACGAAATTTGAGTACAGATTTACGAATTGCCTTGTATAAGCGATAACAAAACTACAAATCTCTTGTGGCCAATACGACACTATTATTTTAATTTCAAAAATAGCAACAAAGCAGTATTTTTACTAGACTTGGTTTCAATAACAGAGACTTCTTTTAAGTACTTTCTTTGTCGTAGACCCTGTATATCTGTACGCCAAATTGCAGTTTAAAACATGCATCAGGCTATTTTAAGAACAGCAGTTTTTTGATATTCTAAAGACCAAAATGGCAGTAACTAAATGAGGGTCAATTTGTATAAAACAGGGGAAGATGGTCATTAAAATTAATTCAACAGTAGACACGGTGCACCAAAAAGGAAATGCATATGTTTCTGGTTAATGAGGCACCTTACAGCTTGCCCACATAGCAGGTGTGATGGCATTATACAGTTTGGCCAACTCCCCAAGGGCGGTTTCTGCAAAAACCCGTCTGTAGAAGATTGCTACTTCAAGTCGCTGGCCGCGTCACCCCCGACGTCGTCTGCTGGCCCGATCGACTCTAGCAATGGATGTGACTTATTCTTTTATTGTTATTTTGCACCAGATGGTAAGATGCATTTTGTACAGTTGTTAATAAAAGTGATGCAATGACTAGTGAGGGGCGAAAAACGGAAGAATTGAAACGCTTGAAAACTATTAAGCATGTACACTGTACTCATTTTCGATGTAGTTATAGTTCATGGGTAACTTTGTTAATATCATAGTTACGAAAAAACCGTGTTTATGTTATTGGTCAAGTTTTTAAACGAATTTAATGGTAGAAACAAAAATATAAAATCTTCTTTTGATTTTGAGCTACAGTCAAAAAGTGAAATTTTTAACATTTCTATTAAGTGTTATAGCTCATTTTTTTCTATAACTATTAGAAATGTTTATACATTTTTTTTAAATTTTTTGTGGCATACTTATTTTTTTCATATTTGAAATGGTTTTTGAGCTACAACACAAACTTGAATTTTTTAAATTTGAATTATAGTCGGCTTCGACATCGTTTAAAGGAAATTCTAAAAGATTTTTAAAAATATATAGTTTGCCATACTTATTTTTCGAAATAATTGCGACTAAACTTTAAAATTTATAAAGTTGCATTATTTCTTATCTTAATAAACAAACGAAAATGTATGAATTAAAAAAAGCTAATTTTTTTAAAATTTGTTAGAATAAATTGACTTGAAACATCGATAGATAGATGACCAAGAAAAAAAAATGTTGGCGGTAAAGAAAAAAGTAAATAGTCGAAAATCGACAATGGTAGCAGTTATATCAAATTTGATACAAGAATTAAGTTTTACATGAAAAAGTGTCGTCACAATGCCTTAGCGATAAGCTTGTGAAATACACGACAAATGCGTTAGCTACAGCCAAAATCAAAAAAAATTACAATTTTGTTGTGTTTTTAGTTTTTTTAGAAACAACACAAGATGGCTCTTTCTTTTTTAAAATTATTCATGAGCATAAAACTTCACAACTTTGCCACCATTTAACGATTTCTTGGACACCCTGTATAAATCATTCATGACAACAAAAAACGTTATAGAGAGTGGCTTTGTATCGTCTTTAGCTGTTTTAAACAAATACACTAAAATGTGCTTAAGATAAACCTTTGAAGCTTTTCAAAACGTGCAAACAAATAATTGTCAATGTTACAAAAATGTAACTAGGTTTAAATTTGAATATTAATAAATGTTTATAGAAAGTTCTCAACACTTACAACGCAACAATTACAATGAAAACAATATTTTGAGTTAAAAACAGAATCGGGAGCACTTTACGAGGTGAAATTTAAGTTAAACACCAATATGTATACGGACTGGATTTGCGGGTGCGAAGTGAACAGTGCTTCATTTTGTTTTATTTGCATGGTAATGGATTGTGGTGTATTCGTCTTACTCTCTATAGCGCCAGGTATAAGCGATTTAAAATAATTCTAAGGACTTGACCAATTTGTGAATCCGTAAGAAAAGCGTATGGATTTCATTTACAGAATTTTTAATAAAAGATAAGATTTTCTGTCTTTATGTCACCCTCACGCAGTAAATGCCCACAAGCCGCCACTGTAGGTAGGTGGTATGTAAAAATTAATGCTACTAAAAACAGACATAAGAACTCTATCCAAATGGGAAAAGAAAGTTACAGGGTGTATTTAAAAAGTTCCGATCGCCAATCTACTTGAAGAAAAAATCGAGAAAACCAAAATATAGCTTATTTTTGTCTAACCATGTTTTACTAATGGTATTGTTTGATATAATGAATATTATTGTCAGTAGCAGCATTATTTTGCCGTTTATTTATAAATTCTAGCTTTACTTCGTTAAAGTCCATATTTAATGATTATAGGTATATAAAATACTTAATTACTTTAACAATATATATTTATTTTAACTTTATACGTATTTCGGCATGTTTACATGTCATTCTCAGAGGTTATATTAGAAAGAAAACAGTTAGTGTTGTTATAGCAATAGAACTTGGTAACTTGATCTCGGTAATCGTCTGCAGATGACTTGATTTCTTATTTCAAAATGTCCAATAGAGGAGAATTTAAGAGATCAATTTGTTCATTCATTAACGGTACAGTCTTCAAATGTTTGTTGTGAATTTCAAAAGCTTCTAGTATATCTAATTTACGTCTATCATCACAAAAGTGTAAACATTTTATGGTGTTATTAGATGTCATTGAATGATTGTGTTCTAGTAGTGTTTAGCGTAATTTGATTTATGTGGGTGTTTGTATTTGTAATAACGTACGTGTTCTTTATACCTAACATCAAAATTTCTAATTGTCTGGCCTATATAAATCGAATTACAATGCGAACAATTTAATTTGCAAATGCCTGATTTTAGCAAATCGTCTGTTTTTGATTTTGCATTACACAAAGTGTTTAAGATGTTGCTAGTTGTTTTAAAGCTTACTTTATATGTATTTGTTTTGTTTATAATTTTAGCAATTTTTTCTGATTTGTCACCAAAATATGGGATCGAGGCATATTTAGTTGTATCAAATATAATAAAAAAAATTATCCGAATAACCTCTGACAATGGCATGTAAACAAGCCGAAATACGTATAAGGTTAAAATAAATAAATATTGTTAAAGTAATTAAGTATTTTGTATACAGATAATCATTATTTTTCCGTGTCTGCTACTGCTTATTAAACGACACAAAATTCATAAAACTGATAACGTAAAGGAGTCTAAGTCGGTTATTCAATCTGCTGAGTCTAAAACGGATACTGAAAATTTTTGTAAGAAAAACGTAGTTCTCCATCACATCTGCATAACATTAAATCTGATTTCAGTCTTAATATTTCATTTAGTCTAATTCGTACGGACAAGGAACATTATTCTTTTCATGTCTGGTGTCAATTCCACGTGAGCAGTCACAAAGAGGGTAATTCTTTCGAAAGAATAAGTTCATTCCAGACGAAGTCATTCTCAATTAGCTTCCTGACTCGAGGTGCCTGTAATTTACCAGACTTCTAAAACTCTGTAACAAGGCTAGTTCAGATTTACATTCTCATTTAGTCCAATTCGGATCAATCTCGGGAGTGTGACTTGAATCCTTCCTTCGAATTCAGCAGCAGCCATAAAATTCGTAATTGAGGGGCGAGAGTGAGTTCGTTGAAATGAAACATTGTTGTAAATAATAACCACTGATCAAAAGTTCGCATAAATTTAGTGTTCTCGGGAAGAGTGGAGACGGTATAATAATAACCCAGTACAGAAAGTGCAGGTGACAGGTGCAATCCAACCGGTGTGTTGGAGCGATTCACTCATCTGCATATGCGTTTTAGCAGACTCGCACACCCGCAAAAAAATAGTCATCCTGCAGGAGTACCCCCGTCCTTTGCTGGCGTCCATCGAGAAGGAACTGCGGGACGAAGACGCGCAATCCCAATGTGAATCCAATAGGTGGATTCAGTGTCGAAGGGGCCCCAAGCGGCCTCCACGTACTCCCCCTGCTCGTTATGTTATTACGCAGGAAAAAATGCAACGTGTTACCAGCACATGTAATTGCATTTCAGTACCCTCGTCTAGACGGTCAAACTATTGGACGCCACGAAGAGATTAATGTACTCCCTCTGTAGTACTTACTTGGCGAGTTTACATGCAGCTTTGAATTATTCAAGTCATCTTTCGCATGAATTCATTAGTAGATGGAATTATGTGCAATGTATTTTACAAGTTGAGACGGTTTTTGAATTGCCATTAATAATGATGATTGCCGCGTGAGTTGGCACTTCTTGAAAATGCAAAAATTATGCAGGTGACTTGCAAAGCTTTTGTAGATAAAATCCTTTCTTCAACACGCCCATAATCATGAACGTGTGACGGGTATCAAATGTCATGAAACTGTTGTTGATGCGAGGGTTAACTTGAAAAAAAATCGAGGTAAAATGTAAACTAAAAAAGTAAAGGGTGTAGTTAAAAAGCTTCGGCATATATAAACAATAGAAATTTATTGTACGATATTTTGAAAATGTGGATGTTGCTACTTTGTAACTGTAATAAAACGAATTATTCCCAATAATCTATCTATATATTGCTGTGTGTTCTAATTCAAAAATTTATTTATTAACTTAAAATTAAAAATTATTACTAATTTTTTTTATTACTTAAAAAAGTATGAGATTTTGTTAAAGTATGAGATATTCTTCGTGGTCTTGTAATTCATTGAAGTTTATTTATATCGACGGTAATGCAGTGGTAATCTTGATTTCTTGTATTTCTTTTTGGTTAAATGCATTTGAAGTAGCATTGAGATTTTCCAGGATACTATTCCTAGAATAGAATTATTTATATTAGTAAAACTTGACTAAAAAAAATTATAGCATATATAAAACATGCTAAGGCAATTTAATATTGACGCAAACTATAAATAATTTAACTTGAATTAATTTATTTATCAATAATAAAATCGTTTGTGTAAAAATATGAGTCGAACTGTGTATAATATTAAAGGGTAATCCTTATTTGAGATGTTATTGGTTGAAAAGTGTGTTTTTAAAATGAATAAGTGAATTAAAATAAAAAAAAAATTTTTATTTTTAGAAAATTATTTTGACGCACCGTGTATAATTTTAATTTAGAATTAATTTAATTAAGGTGTTTATTGAGTTAATTTAATTTAGTTTTATTAGATAACCTAATTGTTTATTTATATTTAAAACAAACCGTATACATTACTTTTGAGTATGTCGGTATATAAAATATTGTAATGTAAATAGTTTTCTGTATTTTAGGTCAAGGTTGTAAGAATTTGCCAGACGGTTTTTGTATAAACTATAGTCACAGATAAAAGTGATAAGAAGTCAATGACCTCATATAAATTACTTGTAAACCTAGGGTTTATGTTAATTAAGGAATGTAACTATGGTTTTAAATTAATGGATAATTAATTGATAATTATTAATGCTAATAAGCTGGTATTGTTTAATTTATGTGCTTTTATAAATATGAAAAAAATATGTTAATTTTAAAATTTTAAGAAAAATTTTCTTCATTGAATGTACCTGTCATACGTTGATTTATGTTTGAATCGCGTATTTAAAATAGTTGTATTCCAGTTAATCTGGGATAATGACATTTATGTAATAAGTTGAATAAGGGTGAAATTTAGATTAGATTGTAAGGTTTCGTAGCTATCTTGTAAAAACAATAGAATTTTAATTGTTTCCGGTGTTATCGTTATGTAAAGGATACTTAAGGGTGATATTTGTATAATTTGATATATTTGGAAATTTAGTCTGGGGGTTCGAGATTAAATTTTTCAAGAGAGCTTCCGGTAAGAATTTGCATAGCGTGGGTGCGTTAATGTTTAGCTCCCAAATTTTTGATAATGTAACTAGAAATTTTAATGTGAACAAAATAAATTGTTGTTATAAGTGACAGTAATAAGGTGTTTTATTATTTAAAGAAAGTTGAGAAAAATCCGTTGAAGAATATAAAAGTTATTGGAAGATTAAAAAGTAAAATTGTGAAGCGTCCTTTCTTTATTGTAAAAAATATTAATTTGTGCAAGTATTAAATATTCCAATGGGAAACTAAATTAAAATCTAACTATAATAACCAGTGATCCAAGTAATTAAAGAACAATTTGAAAGTTTCTTCGACAAATAAATTCAATAAATTATAAATTGATAAAAAATGGCGTACCTGAGCACCATCTTATGATAAAAAATAGTTCTGCGAATTTCCGGTTTTTGAGGTGGAGAAATACATCTTGTTGTCAATCGTGCAGATTTATATTTGACAGATAATATGGAATTAATCTTCTTCGTGTGATATAATAATAAATCTGTAATAATAAAAGTTGAACAGTTATAATTAAAAATAAAAATGCTAAAAATAAATGAAAAATTAAAGTAATTATAAATTGAAAAATATAATTTCTAATAAAAAAAGGGAATTACATACCTGAGAAAAACTGTTATTGAAGATTTTGCTGGAGAACTCATGGTTTAGTATTATCGGACAGGCAGCGTTAGGACAGCACACATCATACCGTGCACAAGCACATCACAGACAGGAAAGAAAAATTGGTTGTATGAGTTAGCTACCATTCAAATACGTGGAAGCGCACGCATCAAAGATTCCGAACTTCAAAGATGAACATTGTAAAAAGATAAGTAATAATTTTCGTGGTGTTTCAATAAAAAAATTTGTTTTATTTATTATAAATGTACAGAGATGTTTTAAATATTATTTTATGGTGATGTATTTGCGTGTAAATGTAGTAGGTGGTATTCTGGAAATCTGCAATTCATTTTTTTTTAAATAACCCATCGACAATAGTGAAGCTACATGATGTTCAAGAATTTAAAATTATCCCTGAGATTAAGTACAAGATGAATTTATGTCAATCAATTATTTACATGTCAAAATTTTAATAAGAGTCTCTTGTTTTAAAATAAAATTCCCATGCTTATAAATTTATTTGAAATTTATTTTTTTATGAAAATGCTTAAAACTAAATTAAAACACACAGCATTTAATTATATTAATTTTATTACTGAGCTAGCAAATGTGGGTCAAAAATAAATAATAATTCAAAGTTTACAAAATTTATGATTTTTCAAATGTTTGGAATTTTTAAAAAAAATTAAAAAAAGAATTTTTCAAAATTCTTATTTCACAGCATAATTTATGACGATTCCAACGTGGGGCTATTTAATTTTATTTAAGAATTTAATTTTTAATAAGAATTTTAAATATTCTTATTACATAGCATAATTTATGGCTCATCAACGTGGGGCTATTTATATTTATTTTTCTATTAAAAACTTTAAATTAATTAATTATCTTAAAATTATGAAAATGTCTGGATATTTTCAAATACCCAGATACACAGCATAATTTATGTCGCCAGGCAACGTGGGGCTCGATTGGGTTATTTATGTACAATTAAAGGGTAATATTTTTTTATAAATAAAGTTGAGGATTATTTGAATGATATTTGGGGTTATAAAATAATTTATGTGGGGTAAATGAAAACATTCTGGGACAACAGCGATTTAAGTAATAAAAAAGGAGAAGAGTTCCAAGTAGTTAAAAAGAAAAAGAGGAGTAGGAGTAAGAAATCTAAAATGGAACCAGAAAAGAAAATAGAAGAAGAACAAGATGTTGAGAAGGAAGAAGAAGAAGGTGCTGCAAGCACAAGTAAGAGTAGTAAGGAGGGAGAAAGTTCAAAATTAGAATACATGATAATGAATATGATGAAGGAGATGAGAGAGAATAGTGAAAAAACTAATAAAAAAATTGAGGAGAGTAGGGAAGAAATGAAGAGGGAAATAAAAGAGAGTAGGGAAGAAATAAATGAAAAAATTGAGGAGATAAATAAGGGATTGAAGGATACCAATAAGAATCTGGGAAAGGAAATTGTTAGAATAGAAGAAAAAATAGAAACAAAAGTTAATGATTTGGATGAAAAAATTAATATGCTTCAAAGAAGAAATGAAGATGATAATAAACAAATAAGAAAAGAGATAGATAGTAAGCATATAGAGAGGGAAAAGAAAATTAATAGAATAAGTGACAAAGTAAATGAATACAAAGGGGAACATGTGCAGGATATCTCGGCATTAGGAGATCGGGTAGGAAAATTGGAGGGAGAGTTTAAAAGGAAAGGTCCAGGATCAGGAGAGGCTGGAGGGAGCACATTTATTTACACCGGATATAACGAAAAAAGTATGCCAAAATTTGATCCTAGTAAAAATTATCACCCGAAAGTATATATGAAAGATTTAAAAGAATATTTAGAAAATATTGAATTCCAAAGGGGTTTAAAAAACAGCTCCTTATTTGAAATGAACCTAATTAGGGGAACTTTATTGGGAAATGCGGAAAGATGGTTTTATACGGTCAGGGAACAGTGTGAGAATTTAGAGGAGTTTGAGAGTAAATTTATTAAACATTACTGGGGTGCAAGCCAGCAAATGCAAATGCAGGATAAACTTTATAACGGAAGATATGAGGTAACAGATGGTACAAGGGAAGAATATGCGATAAATAAATTATACTTGTTCCAACAATTAGATGAAAAAATTAACATTGGGTTAATCATAAGACAGTTAGCAAGACATTTTAATCAAGCAATCATTAGTAAAGTGTTAATTGACAATATTAAAGAATTTGAGCAGTTTATTGAGATACTCAGGGGATACGACTTGAGAGATCAAGAAAATTTTAATAGAACAACAGTAAATAGAAATAACAACAGAACAGGATATCTTAATAATTATTATGGGAATGGAAATATGCCACAAAATAATCAACAGAATAATAATAGCAATAATAGGCCAAGTAATTATCAAAATTATAATAGTAATAATCAACATTATAACAACAGAAGTTTTAATAATCAAAATAATAATAACAGAAATTTTAATAATCAACGAAATAACAATTACAATAATAATATAAATAATAACCAACGGAATAATAATTACAATAATAATAGGGGTTACAACAATCAGACGTTCACGAGATCTAACAATAATAACGCTAATAATACTAACAATCCTAGAATAGAAAGAAGGTTAGAGGGGGAAAGAGGACGACAAGAGGAAGAAAGAGTGAGGAATATTAATGTCATCCAAGGAAGCAGTGAGGATGTGGAAAGGATTGAGGTGGTGGCAGAAGTAGAAGAACCGAGGGATTTTTAAATAGTTGTACCATTGTTAATAATCATAATTACGAACATCCTAGAGAATTTATTGACTCCCCTAACAATGGTACAGATAAAAAAAATGAAATAAAAATAAATAGTGAACTAATTGGAAATTTGCCTTTTATCGAAATAAATTTAAATAAACTCAAATTAAATGCTTTAGTGGACACGGGTGCCGAATTTTCGTTAATAAATGAAAAAATTATAAATGAAAATAAAGATTTATTTTTAAATTACATAACAAATATAAAAGAAGTAAATTTAATAAGTACAAATAAAAAAAAAATTGGATGTGTTAAAAAACAATTAAATTATAATTTAAAATTTCAAAAGGAAGAAATCCCAGCAGAAATGTTAATTATTCCAGATATTAATGTCGACATGATTATTGGAATGAATATTTTACAGTATTATGATATGCTCATTGATTTAGAAAAAAATGTAATTAAATATAAAAATATTATTATTCCTATAAAACAAAAAGAAAATGAAAATAAATTAAATTTAAATAATGAAATTAATATAAATGTTGTTAAAAATTTTGAAAAAAAAAATTTTTATGAAGAAATTAATTGTGAACAAGAATATAAGGAACAGGTAATAGAAATGTTTAAAAGTCATAAGAAATTATTTAATAAGAAACCAGGATTAGCCAAAAATTATGTGCACAAATTAGAAGTAATTAATGAAGAATCTTTGAATTGCAAAAGTTATCCGGTTCCTTATGCATATAAAGATAGAGTGAGAGAGGAAATCGACTCCATGCTAGAACAAGGTATCATAGAAAGAGCGAATACAAATTTCATTAATCCGATTGTAGTAGTTAAAAAATCTGATAATACCATCAGGTTATGCCTAGATGCTCGCCAAATTAATGCTAGAACTATTCAACAATTTGAGGCGCCCCAAACCATAGAAAGTATTATGGGAAAATTGGGAAATAAAACAGTATTTTCAAAATTGGATTTAAAAAATTCATTTTGGCTTATTCCTCTTGAGAAAAGTTCAAGAAAATACACTGGATTTAGCATGGATGGACATGTTTTTCAATTTAAAGTGGTTCCTTTCGGATTGTCAACGTCATGTGCAGCATTGGTTAGAGCCATGCAGAAAATATTGGACAAATATGAAAATTTTTGTAGTCATTATATTGATGACATTTTGATTTTTAGTAATTCTAAGGAAGAACATTTGAAACATATTAATATAATTTTGAAAGAGTTAGAAGAAAATGGTTTAAAGTTAAATATTTCAAAGTGTGAATTTTATAAACAAGAAATTAAATTTTTGGGGTATAAAGTAAATATTAACGGAATTACAATTGATAAAGAAAGATTGGAAGAAATAAAAAATTATCCTAAACCTAAAAATTTAAGAATGTTACGAGGATTTTTGGGGATTTTAAATTATTATAGGAAATTTACTCCAGGACTAGCAGATAAAATATTAATTTTAACTGAATTACTTAAGAAAGGACATAGATGGAAGTGGAAAGAAAAAGAAGAAGAAGCTTTTAATTGTTTAAAAGACAGTTTTTATGACAACATTACAATTTATCATCCAGATTATAATTTACCATTCTTAATTCGAACGGATGCATCGGATGGGGCAATTGCTGCGGAGTTGGTACAAATTCAGAATGGAGAAGAGAGACCCATTTGTTTTATTTCAAGGACATTAAGAAATTATGAACGAAGATACACCATTACAGAAAAAGAAATGGCTGCTATCGTATTTGCTGTGTTGAAGTTAAAATTCTATTTAACTGGAAATCATTTTATAGTTGAAACTGATCATGGTGCTTTAGCACATTTAATGAAGACTCGTTTTACTAACAGTCGCATTTATCGATGGACTCTATTGTTACAAGAGTTCAATTTTACAGTGAAATACATTCCAGCTAAGAAAAATGTGGTAGCGGATAGTTTAAGTCGGAAAGACATCCAAAATATGGACAAGTTAAATGAAATTGTTATTGCTGTCAATTTATTAAATGAAGAGAGGGGGATATTTTCTGAAGAATATGTGAGAAATGTTCAGAGTAGGGATGAAGAAGTTACTTTAATTAAAGAAAAGATTAGAGAGGGAGGAGAATTTAGAGGATATGAAATAAAGGAAGGAATACTAATTAAAAATTTAAATGGAAAAGAGTTATATGTAACCAGTAGACAACACATCGATCGAATTGCTAATTATTTTCATGAAGAGTATGGGCACGCAGGAATAAGAAAAATATGGATGATTATGAGGGAGAATTTTTATAATAAAAATGATTTATATATTGTTAAAAATATGATTAATGAGTGCCATTTATGTTGTCTGGCTAAGTATAAGAATCACATCAATAAGAATGAAGTTAAAAGTATTAAAGTTGAAAATCCTTTAGATTTGGTAGCCATTGATTTCCTTTCTAATCTAGTACGAAGTGGGGGATTTAAGCATATCCTGGTGATGGTTGATGTTTTCACTAAATTTACAAAAGTATATCCTTGTAGGAAAACCGATACAGAAACAACATTTGTGTGTATTAATAAATTTATTGAAGAGGTAGGGAAACCCAAAAGAATTTTAGCAGATAATGCTACATATTTTGTAAACGAAAGATTTAAAAATTTTAATTGGGAAAAAGATATTAGAGTATCTTTCTGTAGTATTCGGCATGCACAAGGAAATCCAAGCGAAAGATATATCCAAGAAGTAATCAAATATCTAAGAATTCTGGTGCATTATGATAGGCACGTAAATTGGTTTAGTTATGTGGAGAGATTGGAAAAATTTATTAATGAGGTGCCATCCACAGTAACAGAGGAGAGCCCATTTTTTTTAATGAGAAAAGAAAGACCAATAAGACCATGGTCCATAGAACCCATGGAGGACGATCAATTTGAAAGATTATTAGAAACAGTTAGAGTTAAAGTAAGAAGAAAACAAGAAAATTATGAAAGAAGAGAAAATGAGAAAATAAAGAATCATGTAATATTCAATATAGGAGACAAAGTCATTATAAGATTTTTAAGAAAAGCCGACAAGAAAAGAAATATTAATGCAAAATTATTATTACCATTTGAAGGTCCTTATGAGGTCAACAGAGGATATGGGGACAGTTATGAACTAAAACATGTCAATAATAATAAAATAAGGGGTAAATTTCATGTAAATCTATTGTATCCTTACGCAAGAAATTGTTAGAAGGGGGAGAGTAAAAATTTTTTTGTTAATTTTTGCAAAATTTGCCATCATTATTATTAGGGGTTTTCAAATTTTGAAAAATTAAAGGGGGATTTATGCTGTGTGTTCTAATTCAAAAATTTATTTATTAACTTAAAATTAAAAATTATTACTAATTTTTTTTATTACTTAAAAAAGTATGAGATTTTGTTAAAGTATGAGATATTCTTCGTGGTCTTGTAATTCATTGAAGTTTATTTATATCGACGGTAATGCAGTGGTAATCTTGATTTCTTGTATTTCTTTTTGGTTAAATGCATTTGAAGTAGCATTGAGATTTTCCAGGATACTATTCCTAGAATAGAATTATTTATATTAGTAAAACTTGACTAAAAAAAATTATAGCATATATAAAACATGCTAAGGCAATTTAATATTGACGCAAACTATAAATAATTTAACTTGAATTAATTTATTTATCAATAATAAAATCGTTTGTGTAAAAATATGAGTCGAACTGTGTATAATATTAAAGGGTAATCCTTATTTGAGATGTTATTGGTTGAAAAGTGTGTTTTTAAAATGAATAAGTGAATTAAAATAAAAAAAAAATTTTTATTTTTAGAAAATTATTTTGACGCACCGTGTATAATTTTAATTTAGAATTAATTTAATTAAGGTGTTTATTGAGTTAATTTAATTTAGTTTTATTAGATAACCTAATTGTTTATTTATATTTAAAACAAACCGTATACATTACTTTTGAGTATGTCGGTATATAAAATATTGTAATGTAAATAGTTTTCTGTATTTTAGGTCAAGGTTGTAAGAATTTGCCAGACGGTTTTTGTATAAACTATAGTCACAGATAAAAGTGATAAGAAGTCAATGACCTCATATAAATTACTTGTAAACCTAGGGTTTATGTTAATTAAGGAATGTAACTATGGTTTTAAATTAATGGATAATTAATTGATAATTATTAATGCTAATAAGCTGGTATTGTTTAATTTATGTGCTTTTATAAATATGAAAAAAATATGTTAATTTTAAAATTTTAAGAAAAATTTTCTTCATTGAATGTACCTGTCATACGTTGATTTATGTTTGAATCGCGTATTTAAAATAGTTGTATTCCAGTTAATCTGGGATAATGACATTTATGTAATAAGTTGAATAAGGGTGAAATTTAGATTAGATTGTAAGGTTTCGTAGCTATCTTGTAAAAACAATAGAATTTTAATTGTTTCCGGTGTTATCGTTATGTAAAGGATACTTAAGGGTGATATTTGTATAATTTGATATATTTGGAAATTTAGTCTGGGGGTTCGAGATTAAATTTTTCAAGAGAGCTTCCGGTAAGAATTTGCATAGCGTGGGTGCGTTAATGTTTAGCTCCCAAATTTTTGATAATGTAACTAGAAATTTTAATGTGAACAAAATAAATTGTTGTTATAAGTGACAGTAATAAGGTGTTTTATTATTTAAAGAAAGTTGAGAAAAATCCGTTGAAGAATATAAAAGTTATTGGAAGATTAAAAAGTAAAATTGTGAAGCGTCCTTTCTTTATTGTAAAAAATATTAATTTGTGCAAGTATTAAATATTCCAATGGGAAACTAAATTAAAATCTAACTATAATAACCAGTGATCCAAGTAATTAAAGAACAATTTGAAAGTTTCTTCGACAAATAAATTCAATAAATTATAAATTGATAAAAAATGGCGTACCTGAGCACCATCTTATGATAAAAAATAGTTCTGCGAATTTCCGGTTTTTGAGGTGGAGAAATACATCTTGTTGTCAATCGTGCAGATTTATATTTGACAGATAATATGGAATTAATCTTCTTCGTGTGATATAATAATAAATCTGTAATAATAAAAGTTGAACAGTTATAATTAAAAATAAAAATGCTAAAAATAAATGAAAAATTAAAGTAATTATAAATTGAAAAATATAATTTCTAATAAAAAAAGGGAATTACATACCTGAGAAAAACTGTTATTGAAGATTTTGCTGGAGAACTCATGGTTTAGTATTATCGGACAGGCAGCGTTAGGACAGCACACATCATACCGTGCACAAGCACATCACAGACAGGAAAGAAAAATTGGTTGTATGAGTTAGCTACCATTCAAATACGTGGAAGCGCACGCATCAAAGATTCCGAACTTCAAAGATGAACATTGTAAAAAGATAAGTAATAATTTTCGTGGTGTTTCAATAAAAAAATTTGTTTTATTTATTATAAATGTACAGAGATGTTTTAAATATTATTTTATGGTGATGTATTTGCGTGTAAATGTAGTAGGTGGTATTCTGGAAATCTGCAATTCATTTTTTTTTAAATAACCCATCGACAATAGTGAAGCTACATGATGTTCAAGAATTTAAAATTATCCCTGAGATTAAGTACAAGATGAATTTATGTCAATCAATTATTTACATGTCAAAATTTTAATAAGAGTCTCTTGTTTTAAAATAAAATTCCCATGCTTATAAATTTATTTGAAATTTATTTTTTTATGAAAATGCTTAAAACTAAATTAAAACACACAGCATTTAATTATATTAATTTTATTACTGAGCTAGCAAATGTGGGTCAAAAATAAATAATAATTCAAAGTTTACAAAATTTATGATTTTTCAAATGTTTGGAATTTTTAAAAAAAATTAAAAAAAGAATTTTTCAAAATTCTTATTTCACAGCATAATTTATGACGATTCCAACGTGGGGCTATTTAATTTTATTTAAGAATTTAATTTTTAATAAGAATTTTAAATATTCTTATTACATAGCATAATTTATGGCTCATCAACGTGGGGCTATTTATATTTATTTTTCTATTAAAAACTTTAAATTAATTAATTATCTTAAAATTATGAAAATGTCTGGATATTTTCAAATACCCAGATACACAGCAATATCTATCTTCTATATGTTAAATGCGTTGAGTGTTAGCTTTTAGTGACGAGGGTAAATCGATGTAGTAACAGAGCAACATATTTGATAGATTGTGTAGTCTAAACATTACGAAAATCTCATGTTTACGGGCAGCTCTGACCTAGAATGAATCGGTTAGTTTGTTTAACATGAACAACAAATATTGCGGGCTGTAATAACAATAATAAATTTAAAAAACTGGTGGGTGTACAGTGCATTAGTACTTCCTCGCATTTCAGTAAATCCGTACGCTTTTTACTTTCTCATGGTTCCAATGTATTGTGATCGAAGATATTTTCGATTTTGAGATTTCGATGGAAATGGTTTCTAAAACTTGTTGGTCTGTATGTGTATGTGTATGTGTGTGTGCACAACGAATGCGATTTGATATACTTAGTACAACGAACAGTTGTGGAGCTATTTAATTTTATTTTATAAAACGGAACTAGAAACAGAAGTTAGACATATTTCTTTTAGTAGCTTTTTCCACAAAAGAAATTTCAGAATTGTTTAAACAGAATATAATAAAAGAGACAAATCGACAGCTTTTTTCGAGCAACCTGGCTTTGAAATAGTGACCTCTGCGATTTTTGTACAATTTCCGCTTTAACGCTTATTTACTCAGAAACAAACGAACAGATCGGGATTAAATTTGCTATTACAATAGCCCAGAAAAGCACAATAGTACTATATAAGATCATTTTTTTACAAAACTGTAAACAAAATATATTTCCAAAACTTTTCCAAAAAAATATCGCTCAAAGACGATTTTCTTAAATTTTGTAAACTTATAGAGCTCGGGATGGACTGCTATTTGTTTCGTGTATCAGTTCACTAATTTGCCTGTGATGCCTTCTATGAATTTTTGAAAATTTATATCCCGCTCTTTAATAAAGGTAGGACGATAGGAAATTTCTGTTGAAGTTAAACTGCTTAGGAGTAATAGAATAGTAAGATTCAGAACTTAATATTTAGGTGCAGCTATATTTAGAAAGGTTAACTTTTCCCCTCCATCCCTAATTTTGGCAAACAAATTGTCCAAAATCGATTTATATAGAATTAGAGCAATTTCTACATAATTCAAAAACTGGGACTACAATCCACAATCCGTTACACTTGGGTAGCTTATTTATTATTTAAAAATACCGTGGAGCATAGCCCACGAGTTCTGCTAGTTTCTTTTGAAAGTGCGCTAGAAGTTAACACGATAAACAAAATCAAATCGGTTCATTCCATCTCATAGATGCACGTAAACCTGACATAGCCGTATTTATTTTACAAATTTATGAATAAAGACTGTTTGTAATGTAATTGCTTAATATCTATTTGTTAAATTAGTGATTTTACTGGTACATATATTAAGGAATGTTTTATATTTTATGAATATTCTTGGGTGTCTAGTCACATTCCGCTGATCGGCATGCGTTCGGATTGCGAGTAAAGACTCAGCGCTTCACGATTAAATCATCCAAGCAAATGAATTCAATTTTCTGATTTTCCGCGAAAGCTATACTTGCACTGTTCGCAGCCCAGCAGTGCATACAAATATGGGCCTTATTTAATTGACGCGTAGACATATGCAGTTTCTAGTAGCGGAGGTCCCAGCCAGTAAAAAATGAGACAGGTGCAAGAGATCCAGATTTAATATATAGATTATCCTATTTTCTTTTTTAGGGGACATTCCATCCACATAAAAACAACCGTTTCCAGGAATAGAGATATAAGACCAAGATACACATACCTATGCTAATTCGACTAAGTCATGTATTTAGATTTCTAAGCTGAAAATAGCAGATTGTAAGATTGTAAGAACACAATTTTAGGCAGATATTTTTAGATTTTTAGAATATTAAATATTAAGTTTCCCTTTTAAGTTAAATTTTGTAGAGCAAATATCAGTTGATTATTTACATACCCTTGTTTATCTTCATTTATTTTAATTTTTAGGAAAAATTACTTTCAAGCATCAGTTTTTTAGAAAGTAAAAAATTAATGTAATATAATGGAAATATCGAGTTGCTTACAGTAAAAAAGTCAATTAAAATAACGTATTTTTAAAGTGTCTGTTCTCGTGAAATGTATGCGTACATTTAATGATTAATACAATAGTAAAAGCAAGTTTATTAATTTTTGGGTGCTTTGTAGGCGAATATGTTTATTTTTGTTGGAAAATAAGAAACACAAATTTAAGCTTCCACTGCATGTAAATTAAGTTTATAATATTGATAATTAAATTTAAAAAAATACGTATCCTAATTTATACAATAGAAAATTTTCAAAAAGTTTCTCAGCGGTCTTCTAAAGCTTGTCTGTTTTTAGAGAAAATTCTCTATCACACGCATAACCGTTTAAGTTTTGCACAGGTGGAACTATCTAGAAGTATTTTTAAATGTAACTCTGAAACTTTAGCAGCTTTCCCAAAAAGCACATGTATGTACTCGGTTTTGTAGAATTTGCTAATCCTCTTCTAATTTGCTACCTCACAACAAGATTTTCAAAGCAATACGTATGTTATGCTCAGATAGCGAGATCGCTTAGTGGATGTATTTAAACGACGAAGAACGATGTTACATATAATTAATTATCAAATTTCTAGCGTGTGTACATGGTTGCGGGCTAATACCTCGCGCCCTTGCAGGCGCCGACATATCTCTAAAAACATTCCAAAAAAGATAACCAGTAACATTCCAGCATTTTCCATTTTGCGTTGTGAATCTAAATACATAATAAAACATACATAATAAAACTTACCTGAAAGTGTTTGAAATTCATTTCTGATTTTCTTAGAAAATTCTAATATGCATCGGAAAATAATTCACATCTAGTCCACCCTTCTGCTGCCTCCCTAAAACGAGAAAATAATTTAAAATTTATTTTATGCATAATTTTATGTTAGGGGTTATGTTGTTGAATGCAACTTGTAGAAGAGGATTCCAAAGAGATAGGGACAAAATTAAATATTCACTAATTAGTTGCTACGCTAAGTAAAGAAAATTTTATCAATTATACCCTTACAACGAAGAAGTGGAAAGAGGTGGCAATTAAGTAAGTAAATAATTTTAAATCGAGCTCTGACTCGCCGACGTTTCGTCCACAGTTATAGAAGCCAAGATGCTAATTAAGTAATTTCATTCACACTGAATCATAAAACCCTACTTTCCAACAACTTTTTGCTGGATAGATACGAGCCCCGTCCCATATCGTTTCGCCGAGTTACAAAAAAAATAGCAATTGCATATTTGTACTGGTGTTATGAAACAACAACTAGGTACATATATTTATTTAAGTCTATTATATTTACTTTTATGTAGCTTTGCGCATATAAGTTCTTTTGAAATAATATCTTTCTTTGTTGTTTTGAAAACGCAGTTGTGGACATTAAAATCGTATTTGCCGATTGAGGGCGTTTGACCCAAAATTAAAAGTTGACGAAACAGGTCGGTGGTACTTTCCCATATTTTTTACAATTTAAATATTTTCGCGTCAAGAAGTGACTAAAACTTATATTTAGTCATCTCAAGCCGGTACATGCCGCCCGTTAGATTCAAGGCCTTGGTTACGTAGTCGGCGCGAGCGCCACCTACATAAAGGCAAAACGACAAAGATGGTTACAATAACTTTATTTATAGAGATAGCAAAAATTGCAACAATTAAAAAAATATGATTTTTATTAGAGCTTATTAATAGTTAAAATCACCTAATTTCCGGAAAACGCATCAATTTCAAAATTTTCAAAGATTGTTAAAGGGCGCCAGAGTAAAGTTTGAGAAATTAATAAAAAACAAATTTGTAGTTCATTGCAAGCTCTATCGGCTCAAAAAGTTTAAATAAAATAGTGTGGGCACAGGGCAGTTTATGAGGAAAAATTTTTTAAAAATGTTTAAAATTTTGAGCCGCTTGTATATTTACAGTTTTCATATTTCCAAAAATATTATTACATTGCTTAATTACATTTATTAAGGGCTATTAAATAATATGATAATTTGTTGATTGGATATTCTGTTTTTTAGTAATCGGGCATACAGCTAAAATTTAAAAAATTTGTAACGGCCTTCATTTTGAAGAGGATTTGGAAAAAAACATGTGATTTGTCTTAAGATGCCCTAGAACGCCATGTGTTCAAAATTTCAAAAAAGTGTTTAGAAAAAAATCTAAAAAAACGGTCTCATTTCCGTTTCCGGTTCCGATTAATGACCTTACCTGCAACTAAAAACCTTCCACACACTAAATCTTATAAAATATCAGGCAAAGGATTCCGGAGATATAGGGAAAAGAACGCATCCACGCACCCACCCACCCACCCACAGACATTTTTCAAAAACAACTTTTTTTGGGTTTCTTGAGCCCAAAAACGCGTATTTCCGTTAGAATCTGAAATTCGAAAATTTGGATGAAATCATAACTTTCCTTACTTCGGTAGAAGTATAGAAAAGTAAAAATCATGCTATCTTAGAGCACAACGTTCTTTATTGAACCAATTAAATTTGTTTGATGTTACTACGCCCTACTACTCCTTCCTCGCTATACGAATTAAAGCAATCGCAAATGAATTTATAAAATAGTAGAACTCTTGGACTACGCCACACGCTTTTCTTTACAAGCAATTGCTAGCAAATTTATTAAAATATATATAATGATGTAATTAATACATTCCGCCGGTATTGCAGCTTCATGGTCCCGATTACACTGCGTTACTGTTACGTACACATCGAATGTTACTGAATACATCAATCAATGTTGAGACAAAAGGAACGGATCCAGATTTACTAAGCCTGCGTCGTTACTTCCGTCGCTTATTTATTGTTAACAAAAACTACAGAAGGCATAGTCCGCGGTTACCACTATCTATCTATCTATCTATTTATCTATCTATCTGTTTATATATTTAATCGGGATCCTTCCACCTGTCTCAACTTTTAGTGATGTGGAGCACCCGCTACTAAAAGCCACATATTTACGCGTTTATTATATAAAGTACATACTCGTTGGTAGAGCAGGTCGCTACAGTTTTCGATAAAGTTAAGCAAAATTTAATGACTACGGTTCATGTGTATGATTGGGACATACTCTGTTGATAGCTGACAATCCCACATTAGACTCCTCACAGATTTGGCATACGCATCACTTTTATCGGGCTAGCCTTTTATTTAGGGCAGGATCAGAGACAGATCAGTACCAAAAACGCTTCTGGAGAGAAATGGAGGTTAGATCATGTAAACGATGCCGTGTGGGAAGATAATCATAAATAACTCAAATCGGGTTTGTAAATTGCATTGCAGCTGAGATTTCAAGAGGGAAAAAATGCGGAAATGTTATTTTATTACTTACAATTATTTCATCACCCTCGGGTACTGGATTACCATTTACAGCTCAAAAACACAAAATTTCAGATAATACTGACTTGACCTAATCGAACCTGCCATACACAATTACCATTCTTAGGAATCAAGAACAGACATTTATATCTACAGTTGAAAAGTTTATAATGTGAAAATTTGAATTAAAACACTAATGAACGGAGCCAGTTTGGTGGAAAATTAAGTACATTTACTTAAAAAAACATTTGATGTCGACCACGCTGCTTATTTACACTTTAAAACACCAGGGGTCCGTCCCGTTAGTACATATTACTTTTGTATGTATCTATTTTAATCTACCCTGTACCTTCCGAGCAACAGGTTAAGCAACACCCTTCATTATCACACTCCGCGACCAGATAGGTGGTGCTTCTTTTTTTCTATTATGAAGAATGAGTGAGCTTAAGAACTTAAAACATAATTTTGACTGAGTCTATAGGTTTGCCTCTGAATAGGAAATGTAATTACTGCTGTTTTCCCTAAAGTTAAGAAAATATTTAAATAAACCTTTTAATATGAATAAAATTTGATTTTGATCTTAGAATAAATCGTTTCGATTGACAAAAGCTCTTCCATTACAGCCATTTCTAGAAAAGTAAATGGAAGTGTCTGCCAACCTATCTGTGTCCTTACAAGTGTAGGTAAAAGGTCTCCGTCTGTGACACGAGGTCTCATGATTGATCGTCGTTCTATACAAGTTAAAATCACATTGACTAATACGCTCTTTAAAGGACAATAGGACGGCGTCTGCATCGACAACACTCCTGGGGCAAATTCCTCTCATTATTATGTTCAGCTGGTTAGAATTATATTGCAATCAGCTTAGCTGCAAAGGCCTTTTGGGAACGCTCAAAATTTGTGCAGCTACGTGCAGTGGAATAATCAAAGCACGCGTCTACCTTGTCATTCTATAGAGGGGTTCATTTGCTTGGCTTATATTCTTTTATTGAACTGTCTATATGAAGTTAAATAAAAATGCCCAGGGCCTTGCATAATTTTTGCTGGCGCAGTGGATATGGAATTTGAGTATGCATTGTGAACAGTATTATAATATATTCAGAAGGTGCTGTTAATACCAAACACGAAGACACGTTAGCATTTTCTATGCTTTCCTTATCGCGTTCAAACGGTTAGGTTAGACCAAATAAAATTTCAAATAAACTGGTAGCCAATTCGAATACTTAAAGAATTTTCAATCTCATGAGAAAGTCCATTTTAGAATAATTGCATATACTACTATTATGAGTTCGACTTTATCCCCCACCGCTAAGTCGTAAACAAATTTAAAATATTCGAAAATATTTTATTTTGATTTAAGTTCTTCAGGTTTAAAATTTTCAAAATTTCTGAAATTTAAGAATGTTAAAAATTTGAAAATATCAATACTAACAACAGCTAGGCTTCCGGGTTGGAGCCGCGTCATCGGTGCATGAACTGCCGACGTTTCGTCCTCGGTTCCACGGGACATCTTCAGGGCTGTGGTCACTTTGGGATCTGGAACACAACTGGCGAGACCGGTGCAGGCACCGGGTTTATAAGGGACGGGTGGGTAACAAGGTGTGAATGCTGGGTTTGTGATTGGCTGTCGGGCTGTAGGGGTTGAGCGGTTGCAGGGCGGGGCTTGGATTTACTCGGAAATAACAGTTTGTAGGCATTGTGCAGGGGATAGCTGTGGTCTCGGTTAATATTGTTAGGAGTTTTGTGTATTTCTATGGATTCACGGATCACACGGTTGAGGTAGGTGGAAGAACGGGCTAGGATTTTGGTTTTGTCAAATTGAATGTTATGGCCTGTATCGTGTTTATGTTCTGCGATAGCCGACTCTGCGGGACGTTTCAGTCGAGTGCAGCGCTCGTGTTCAGAAACTCGAACGCTGATCGGCCTCTTCGTCTCACCGATGTAGGCTTTCCCACAGGAGCAAGGTACACTATACACACCGCAGGATTGAAGGGTAGGTAACTTGTCTTTGGTCGGAGGAAGGAAATTGGAAAGTTTTTGAAAGGGAGTAAAAACGGTTTTTATGTTTTGTTGTTTAAGTAGTCTGCTGATGCGGTCGGTGGTTTTGTGTATGTAAGGTAGAAATGCTACAGAGGTAGGTGGTGTAGGAGTATTGGTACGTTCTGTGTGTGCGGGTTGGGCCTTTTGAGTAATAGCGTGTTGGATGTCTCGTTTGTTGTAGCTGTTTTGGGAAAGGACAGTCGTAATGTGGTTGAGTTCGTCTTTTAGGTGGGATGGTTCAGAAATGGCAAAGGCTCGGTTAACTAAGGAATTGATGACAGAACGTTTCTGGGCGGGATGATGATGGGAATGTGCGTTTAGGTAGCGGTCAGTGTGTGTAGGTTTGCGGTACACGGAATGTCCTAGTTTGCCGTCAGGGCGACGACTCACTAGGACGTCGAGGAAAGGAAGGTTGTCGTTGGATTCAATCTCCATAGTAAAATGGATGCTGGCATGTTGGGAATTTAGGTGAGACAGAAAGTCGGAAAGGGAATCCCGTCCATGAGGCCAGATAACGAAGGTATCATCGACGTATCTGAACCAACATTTAGGTTTTAAAGGTGCGGAGTCTAGGGCTTCCTGTTCGAATGCTTCCATAAAAATGTTAGCAACGACAGGAGAGAGTGGGGAACCCATGGCAGCACCCGACACTTGTTCGTAATACTGTCCACGGAATAGAAAATAGGTGGAGGCCAGGCAATTTTCTACTAGGAGGGACAAGTCAGTGGGTTGGTTGTGTAAGGAAAGTATGTCCTGGATTAAAGAAATGGAATCAGGGATAGGAACCTTAGTGAACAGGGATTCGACATCAAAACTGACTAAGATATCCTCAGGATTCATAGACAAATTTTGAAGTCGTTGAACAAAATGGTTGGAATTTAGGATGAAAGAATCAGTTTTGCCAACATAAGGTTTAAGAATTTTGGAAAGGTATTTCGAAAGTTTATAAGTGGGGCAGTTGATAGCACTAACAATGGGACGTAAAGGAATATTAGGTTTGTGGATTTTAGGAAGTCCGTACAGTCTTGGTGTCTGAGAATGTCTGGGAATTAAAGATTTTTGAATTTCTTTTGGAATTGAAGAGGATTTTATAAGAGCAGATGTGGATTTTTCGATGCGGGATGTTGGGTTGGAGGATAATGTGCGGTAAGCGTCATCGTCGAGTAGTGAAAGGATTTTATTATCATACTCCTCACGGTCAAGCACAACGGTAGCGTTGCCCTTGTCTGCTGCTAATATGATAATATCAGGATTGGTTTTGAGGTTTTTAAGGGCTTGGGATTCGGACTTGGTGCAGTTGGATTTGGGTGGTTTAGCAGAGTTAAGGATTTTAAAGGTTTCGAAACGTATGGGATCTGCTAAAAGAGCAGGTAATTTAGAAATGGAAGCTTCAACACCGCACACAAACCTAATATTCCTTTACGTCCCATTGTTAGTGCTATCAACTGCCCCACTTATAAACTTTCGAAATACCTTTCCAAAATTCTTAAACCTTATGTTGGCAAAACTGATTCTTTCATCCTAAATTCCAACCATTTTGTTCAACGACTTCAAAATTTGTCTATGAATCCTGAGGATATCTTAGTCAGTTTTGATGTCGAATCCCTGTTCACTAAGGTTCCTATCCCTGATTCCATTTCTTTAATCCAGGACATACTTTCCTTACACAACCAACCCACTGACTTGTCCCTCCTAGTAGAAAATTGCCTGGCCTCCACCTATTTTCTATTCCGTGGACAGTATTACGAACAAGTGTCGGGTGCTGCCATGGGTTCCCCACTCTCTCCTGTCGTTGCTAACATTTTTATGGAAGCATTCGAACAGGAAGCCCTAGACTCCGCACCTTTAAAACCTAAATGTTGGTTCAGATACGTCGATGATACCTTCGTTATCTGGCCTCATGGACGGGATTCCCTTTCCGACTTTCTGTCTCACCTAAATTCCCAACATGCCAGCATCCATTTTACTATGGAGATTGAATCCAACGACAACCTTCCTTTCCTCGACGTCCTAGTGAGTCGTCGCCCTGACGGCAAACTAGGACATTCCGTGTACCGCAAACCTACACACACTGACCGCTACCTAAACGCACATTCCCATCATCATCCCGCCCAGAAACGTTCTGTCATCAATTCCTTAGTTAACCGAGCCTTTGCCATTTCTGAACCATCCCACCTAAAAGACGAACTCAACCACATTACGACTGTCCTTTCCCAAAACAGCTACAACAAACGAGACATCCAACACGCTATTACTCAAAAGGCCCAACCCGCACACACAGAACGTACCAATACTCCTACACCACCTACCTCTGTAGCATTTCTACCTTACATACACAAAACCACCGACCGCATCAGCAGACTACTTAAACAACAAAACATAAAAACCGTTTTTACTCCCTTTCAAAAACTTTCCAATTTCCTTCCTCCGACCAAAGACAAGTTACCTACCCTTCAATCCTGCGGTGTGTATAGTGTACCTTGCTCCTGTGGGAAAGCCTACATCGGTGAGACGAAGAGGCCGATCAGCGTTCGAGTTTCTGAACACGAGCGCTGCACTCGACTGAAACGTCCCGCAGAGTCGGCTATCGCAGAACATAAACACGATACAGGCCATAACATTCAATTTGACAAAACCAAAATCCTAGCCCGTTCTTCCACCTACCTCAACCGTGTGATCCGTGAATCCATAGAAATACACAAAACTCCTAACAATATTAACCGAGACCACAGCTATCCCCTGCACAATGCCTACAAACTGTTATTTCCGAGTAAATCCAAGCCCCGCCCTGCAACCGCTCAACCCCTACAGCCCGACAGCCAATCACAAACCCAGCATTCACACCTTGTTACCCACCCGTCCCTTATAAACCCGGTGCCTGCACCGGTCTCGCCAGTTGTGTTCCAGATCCCAAAGTGACCACAGCCCTGAAGATGTCCCGTGGAACCGAGGACGAAACGTCGGCAGTTCATGCACCGATGACGCGGCTCCAACCCGGAAGCCTAGCTGTTATTAACAACGGCCGCGGAAGCCTGCAACTTAGAATATCAATACTTTTAATTAATTTTAATTGCCGTAAATGTTTGATATGTTGAAAATTTACGGCAATTTCGGGTTTAAATTATATGAGAAATCTTCAAAAAATTTTAGAATTCGTGCATTTCTGTCCTTGTTGAAGTTTATAGAATTTATTACCAAAACACGGTCAAGCAATATGTAGGTTGAGCTCATTTTACTGATTATTCGTTGACGAATGATTGATATGTGCTTCTTCAAGAACCAAATTTAATTAATTCTTATCACTGTGTATTGCTTACTGCAAAACTATTTTTATTTAGTTTTTAATGTAATTTTGCTCATAATATTTGCTATATTGTTGTTTACTTATTTTGTTTAACGCTCGGAGATCTTTGTGTTTTCCGTTTTCTATGTGCCGTGTGCCGCCCTACGAAACTGCTGCATAAACACTTGCTCGAAATAATAAATAAATTGGCTGGAGATGCAAAAGGCGGTCGTTTTGTTATGGTGAGACAGTTACGGATTTAATGTAAAGATGTTCAGGCTACCAGGCACCAATTAATAAAAAAAGTATAATAAAAAAATTAAAAAATTCCAGTCATCTTATACGTACGAACCTTTAAGTTTTTGAATTGTTATGTTATCCTCGAGGAAAAATTTCCAATAGTGTTAGGTCAGGAAATTAAGCGAGTTACTTCATGTTTCTTTTTAGACGTATTCATATGAAAAATAAGAATATGGAATTCAAGCATTATCGAATCTCGTAAAAATAAAATAATTTTGGTCGAGTTAATAGATAGGTCTTTCTAGAAACCCAAATACTTCCACAATTTTATTAAACTTAACAGCACTTTCTGAGATTACGAAAATTAATAAAATTTTTGAATGTCAAAAATTTTAAAATATTCGAAATTCAAAAAGGTTAAAAATTTAATAATTTTAGAATAATAAAACTCGAAACTTTTGTAAATTTCGCAAAACATTGAAATTTTAGTAAACGTTGAAAATTTTTAAAACGTTAAAATACCAAGCTTACAAAAGTAAAAAATTTATTTTGAAAATTTTGAAAGTTATCGAAATTTTTATAATTTCTTAATCTTATAAATTTCTGCAATTAAAATAAAACAAAAAATTAATAGTTGGAGTGACTCGGATAGAAACTGTCACGAAGTTCGAGCTTTTGTAGATTAGCTATTTGTCACGCGTAGAATACGAATCCCATGGTCTGTAGTTGGCGCGGTTAGAATAACCATTAGAGTGCGATTAGCAAAGTTAAGCATAGCTCTGCATGGCCAGTACTTGGATGGGTGTCCGAAAGCCGAGTTAACGCGGCACCTTGTGCTTTCGGAATGGCACTCTAATAGGTGGTCCCGGATGTCGCATTAACAACGCGGCAGTCATTAGAGGGGTTGGAATCCCCCACAAAGTATAGATGGATGAGCAAATGAACGAGTGAATATAATGCCAAGGGTTTGGCTTAAGCTGAGAGGCCTTAGTGGTTAAAGGCTCAATAGCCCCACTGCCCCCCGGAACATAGCAATAAGCCAAACCCGGAGTAAATGGGACTACACCGGTCCGGCAAATGATATCGATTAAGAAAGAAATAATGTGTTCCCTGGTATTTTCTATTTGCAAACAATGCTTTTTCGCTGAATAAAGCACAAAATTAATTTTTGGAAGTGACCGTTTTTTAGCAATTACCCAAATAAACTGTTCAGGTAAGCGACCAAAAGGAATCCGCCTACATGTTTTTTCTCTCAACGGAAGGTAGTGCCTATTGTCATTTAACATGTTCATACTGATTTTGAAATCTAGACTCGTTAATTTTTGGAAGAACTATAAATAGATAGTGAAGGAGATTGGTAGGGGGGGGGGGGAGAATGGGAAAGTCGCGCTTGTGCAGATTTCGCTACTTTGCGATTTCCTCCCAGTATAATTACCAATCTTTTAAACCTAAATTGTTTTTTCTGGGTTAAAGCGTCTAGGCTATAAATTGTACAGAAAACACATACAGAAACGAAACCCGATTTTTCGGTATTCTGACACCCTAAAGTGTGCGTCAGAATGTCAACTTTTGAAATTTTGACGAATAGTGCACCTGCCTTTAGATAGCGAGGAAGCAAAACAAAAACAGTCGGGGCCACGAGATTAAAGGTGGGATTTGATTATACAAAAGACTTACCCAGTGGCGCATGAGGCGCGTGCCTGGGGCCCCAGCCAAGCGGGGGGCCTCAGAATCGTTGGGTGCCTTATCCTCAACAACCAAAATTAAATTTTTACTGTCTGTTACTATGAGAATTATAAAATAATAATTGTAGGCAAATATTAATATCTTCTAAAACCCATTTTCATAATGGGTATTGGGTAATAGTCATTGATGCCAATTAAAAAAAACATGGTAAAGTAAACAAAAAAGATAGCCAATTTGGTTCTAATTCGCCAAAACTTGCAACCCTGCTTGCATCTGATTACAGTGCACTGCAAGCCGAGCACCACTCGTTTAAAAAATATGATGCAACATTTTACTGTAATTTTTTTTTACCTGAGAATGTGATTTTTTCTTTTAAATGGGAATGTGATTATTGTTTTTTTTTCTAGTACCTGAGAATATTTTTTTATTTCCGTATCTTATTTTTATGTGTTTATGTTTTTGTTGATTCCAAAGATAAAAAACGTTATGATTTTTTGCCATGTTCATTTTAGTGAACCATCCCATTCATAGTAGGGTCAATAGGGGACCTCCAGATCAGGTTGCGCCTGGTGCCCCACAAAATCAAGATCCGCCACTGGACTTACCTACTGGCTTTCCTGCGCTTCCGTAAAACACAATTACTGAATACAATATTGTACAAAAATTCAGGGTACTCTTCAAAAAACAGAAGGTGGTTGCCATATAGCAACCAAATAACTAATCATATAAAGAATTTAACGTTGACAACGTATGCGCGCTGAAATTAAACAAATAACTTCTATTATGGATATTTTTCATGCAATCAATATTTAAGCAGTTAACGACAGTATGCTTTAGTTGTAGTAACCCTGTAATAATTATATAAATAAAAAACCATGTATTTAGAAAAAGCTTGAAAGTCCTCGGAGATAATTCTAAATTGTATGTAAACAAAAAGAAACGGAGTTGGCGTTGTACAACTGCAATTTTTATTCCCAAATGAACGCGGATAATACCAGAGTCGCAAAATTTAATGAGGAAAACAAAAAGTAGCAAGCTTTTTCTATTTTTTTGCACCGTGTAATCCGGCCAACCCTGCAACTCCCTTTTGGCCAAGTTGCCAGTCGCGTCAGACCACTTCAGGCTTCACAAAACCACACGCCGCAGACTGAGGGACGTCGAAGGTAATCCACGCGAAGCACATCCGAAACAAAACATGTCCACAGGTTTTAGATTTGCTGAAAAAACTTAAGCTTTAACTTCACTGAAGGGATTTTCCGCTGCGAGATTTGAATAATTCAGACAGGTAAATTTATTCTTTCTTGCGGTTCTAATTATCGCTTCGAAACCGGCTGGTCTTGAGCAAAACTGTTTTTATAATTTTAATGAAGTTTCAGAAGAAAGCTGGAATAGGGACGAATAAACCGTTCAACTGTTTATGAAATAAAAAAAAACAGGTAGATTTTTGTGCCTCGGCGCAAAAGGTTTTATAATTTTGTCCCAAATTGAAGCAAAACATTCGTCCATAATTATATCAAATTCAAACGTAGTGCGGTTTTATAATTACGTATTTATTTAATATAATGTACAAAAATCTATGTAAAGGGTTTCATAAAGTACATATGATTCACCTTAGTCTTTTTTGTATCTCAAATACGAGCTTTTATGTCTTTTTGTTTATAGTAATTTCAAAAAGTTAAATCAGGGAAACTAGCTGCCCACTCAATGTTTTATTTCCGATTTATTCATAGGTATAGAAATATCTGAAATTAAACAACAATTCCAAAATGTAGAGCGGCCTATTTTGGTTAAACCAAAGACTATAGCATGTAAATTTCCTAGCTCTTGCTCACTTGAAAACCAAACAACAAGAGGAAACCACTTCATTTCGTAGAAAGTGTTAAGTTTAATAAAATTGTGGAAAGACTGGGCTTCTAGAAAACCTTATGTGCTGACTGACAAAAAATATTTTAATTTAACAAGACAGACTAATTTGATTCGATAATGCTTGAATCATATTTTTATTTTTCAGATAACATAGAGTAACCCCCCAAATCGCCGGACCTAACCCCATTTGGAATTTTTCCTCTTGGGTAACGTAACAACTCAAAAACCTTAAAGGTTCGTAAGTGTAAGATGAATTCAATTTTAAATTTTCTAATTACACTTTTTTTATCGATTGATAACTGTATAAACAAATGTATATTACATCCGTAACTGTCTCACCATAATAAAACTGCCTCCTTTTACATCTCGAGACAATTTATTTATTATTTCGAGCAAGTGTTCATGCAGCAGTCAGTAGGGCGGTATAGTATATAGAAGACGGAACGCACAAAGATCTCCGAGCGTTGGACAAAATAAGTAAGCAACAAAATAACAAACATTAGGAGCAAAATTACAGTAAAAACTAAATAACAATAGTTCTGCAGTAGCAAGAGCTAAGCAATACACAGTGATAAGAAATAATTAAATTTACTTATGGCAATCATTCGGTATAACATGCTAATGGGAACGTTAACGCATAATCAGTAAAATGAACTCGACCTACATATTGCTCGTTCGTGTTTTGGTAATAAATTCTATAAACTTCAACAAGGACAGAAATGCAAGAATTTAACAGAGCTGTAAACTAACGAATTTTTACACTTTTAAAAGGAACAGATTATTAATTTTTTTATATAAAATCACTTTGTCTGTCTGTTTCTTTCTAATAACACAACTATGTGGCTTCTTACAGTACTATTAATTTTTCCATTGCTTGCTGTCAAAATAAGTTAAAATTTATTACATATTGGAAGATTTAATAGAAATGTTTCTGAATTTATTAACATTCGTAATGATTTATTAAATATTGGAATATTTTTAACATATGCTTTAAAGATATGTTTCAATCGACAAAGATTTATTAAATACTGGAATATCTCGTATAAACGTAGGTTATATTCGCCATTTGTTTGCACACGTTGACGTTTAAATGTTAAGATTATTTATTTAATATAACACACAATTTTCCCCATGAAATTGTTTAATGGCATAGTTTGATTAAAAAACGATGCTACTACTTGTTTCGCAAAACAACTCCTGGAATTATCAGGCCAAAACCAAGATATTTAACAAATCTACAAAAAAATAATATAAAGATAAAATACATAATTAACTTAAAAAAACCGACTTCAAATAAAAACACAAAAGTAACATAAGCTAACTAAAAAGCAAAAAATAAATGTTTTTTATACAACAATTTAATACTTATTTGTTGTTCCGTTTAATGTAATTAAGAAATTATTGTTTATTATATAATTATTAATTGTTTTATAATTTTGAAGTCGGTGCCAAGTAAAACATAAAAATTCGAATCTAATTTGTTATTGTAGCAAGGTATATAATTTTTATGTTTTACTTGGCACCGACTTAAAAATTATAAAACAATTAATAATTATATAATAAACAATAATTTCTTAATTACATTAAACAGAACAACAAATAAGTATTAAATTGTTGTATAAAAAACATTTATTTTTTGCTTTTTAGTTAACTTATGTTACTTTTGTGTTTTTATTTGAAGTCGTTTTTTTTTAAAGTTAATTATTTTACACTATTAAGTAATGGGTAGACCTAGTAAGGATGCTTCTCGAATGAGGAAACGACGGCTAGTTGAAGCGGAAGATGAAAGACGGAAACACTAAAAAGTCGGTTAGAAAAAAATAGATTTTGAGGAGTTCCCCGGTGTATCTTTGAAGTTCAAGGTCCAATACCAATAAAATTAAAATGGGACCACCTTGGAACTATACTGAAGCCAACGCAAAAAGAATCATTAAAATCGGTTCATAAACAAAAAAGTTATGCCCGAACATACATTAAAAAAAATATATACAGACGAATTGAGAACCTCCTTCTTTTTTTGTAGTCGATTAAAAACACTAAAATACACTGAATGTCACTTATCTTTTTCCCCGATCATTCCCTCTAAAGAATGTTTCCATCTTGTTCATGATCATTTTATTTTCTCTAATTTTCTTATTTTAGAAATAGTTTGTGTAACCACCCTATTAAAATTGCTCTTCAACAACTTTTTTTCTTATTTAACAAATCTTAATAAACAGAAGTCGGGCCTTGCTATGGGTTCTAAGTTTTCCCCTTTTTGTTGTAAAGTATTTATGAATAATTTGTAAAAATGGATTTTCAATAATCAACTTTATAAAAACTATGTTATTTATTAGGGTAGACATGTGAATAATATCTTTGACATACTAAAAGGAGATTTCAAGAAAACTTATTTTTAGCTGAATTGGTTGAATACTTTAGACCCGAATATCATGTTTTTTTAGAAATTTAATCCAACTGTTTCATCCCTTTCCTCGATCTGTTAACTACCAGAGACCCTTTTTTTCCTAGAGCTTAGCATTTTTAGAAAACTCATCACCACAGACAATGTTATTCTTTATTCCTCATTCCAGCCTCTATCAATAATATTTTTAAATAACTCAATATTTGTATATCATTTTCATGTTCCATCCCTCTTAAAGATTTATTAGTTCATAACAAAGATTTCTCCACATTTTTGAAAGATCTAGCGTTTACCGTCTCATTCCAATTCGTGTTTTTTATATAGGACAAACAAGTAGAAGTTTTTCCTAACGCATCGTGAGAAACATGTTGCTTTCATTAAATTGAATAAAAATGAAACCCTCGAGGTAAAAGCTTTTTTTCCCACTCGTATAATCAATCATAATCATTTTTTCAATTCAGATTTGCAGGTGCAAATTCTTCATATTTAGAATAAAAGCTTAATTATTAGGAAACTGTTGCTAGGGTAAAATGTCACAATTTTTTATATTCTATATTCTGTGTCTTGTAATTTGTTGACTTGGGTCTTAAACGCATCCTTTTTTTGTATGTTTATATACTCCTATCTACCTAGTAGATAATGTAATGTAATTATGTATGGTTCATTTGAACCTTGGTAAGACGGCTTTTTTCAATATTTTGGTGTTTCTATATGTTATTTATATATTATTTGTATGTTTGTTAATTACCCTAGTCATATTTAACTCAAATCAGGTTTACAAATTACATTGTAGCTGAAATTTCAAGAAGGTAGCTATCTGGAAATGTTGCTTTATTACCTACAATTATTTTATTACCCTGAAATACTGGATTACCATTTAAAAATTAAAAACACAGAACTTAAAATAAGACTAACTTTGCCTAACCGAACCTACCATAAACAATCACCACCAATAGGAATCAAGAACATACATTTATTTCTACAGTTTCAGTTTACAGTGTTTCAAATGTGATAATTGAAATTGGAAATACAAATAAACAGGGCCAATTTGACAGAAAAGTGAGTACATTTACTTTAAAGATTATTTCATGTCAATCGCGCTAGGTAGAGATGTAACTATACATACATACAGGAACTACAACAGCTTATAGTTGTATTCCTACAAATATGCTCCATCTTTGTCTATAACGAGCATCTTCCTCCTCTAGATCCCTGTCTCTTATGGTACTTTTCATATTTTCATTCCATGACCTTCTTGGACCAAACCATTTCAAACTTCTCTTCTCCATTCTTTTGATACACTCTCTTCTGCATCCATCCTACGTCTGATTTCCTCATTTCCGACTATTTTCAGCCTGGATACCCAAGCGCTTTGCCCGAGATAATCAAATTCTACTTACTGAGTTCACCTTTCTTCTTGTTTCGGCACTTATTGTCCACACCTCACATCCGTATTGTAAAACAGACTCCACCAATTCTCTTTTTGTTTTTTTTTCTAGGAATTGTGCTCATTGCATGATAGCGAGTTCAGCTGCCCAATTACTTTTCTGCTTTCCTAAAGCTTTTACTTTGATATATAGTTTTTGATATCTTGTTTCCCACTTTGACGTGCGCTTCATTATGTTGATATAATTTTCTTATGAACTAACCAATCGCTGTTCTATCTCTAAGTTGACTAACATGTTGAATAACTTTCTTCTAGGATTGAGTCGTAAACCTTTTCTAAATCGATGAATGCCATGTGAGTTTCTTCTCCTCTAGATATTCTCTTTTCAATAAGTTGTTGTTGCATTATGAGTAGTTTGTCCAGACAGGACCGGCCCGGGAGAAAACCACTTTGGTCTTCACTAATTTTATTCTTCGTTGTAATTTGTACTCTGTTTTTGACAATTTTCTCAAATAATTTGCTGATCGTACTAGTAATACTTAAGCCTCTATAGTTTTTAGATTCCTTCCTTGTGCCTTTTTTTTGTATACGGTAATAATGTACGACTTCTTCCATTCTTTGAGGATTTGACATATTTAAATGCGCATATTTATAAGGCGGGTCATACGGTTTAACAGCTTGTTTCCACCATATTTAATTATTTTATAGTTATCCCTCCCGACCCTGACGATTTCCCGTTCTTCATCATCTTTATGGATTTATGTACCTTCTCTGCGGTTACATTCATTGCCCCTCCTCCGATTCGATTTCTTCTTCGGATTTGTTCAAAAAACTACTCTCTATCTTCTATTAGTAGAGATTACTTTTTTTTTTAAATTTTTTAAAAAAGAATCAAGATTCCCATCCCACCCCCTTACCCGGGCTCAGCACACTAAGTGCTATTCACCGGTCTAACATGCCCCACCCCTGAAAGACATGCAACCCAACATACACACCTACATACACCATCCAATGGACCCGCCGCCGGATTTAACTTATTCAGAAAAATTTCCGACAGGCAGTGGACTCGAACCAACTGCCATTGGGAGTCTAGTTTTAAAGCCTATGACTTTAGCCACTAGACCACCCGCCGGCCCTCAGTAGAGATTCGTAATGTTAAGTCCATTCTTACATTGATATTATGTTTAGGTGTTTGTCTTTAGAATTAGTTTTTAATGTTCTGAGGCATCTCTTAACTTCTGTAGCTTGTGCACCTCCTATTCGATTTTTAATATCTATATATCAATGCCCCTACATCAAATTCTTTTTTGTTCCCTTTTTTTTTGTTTAACCTTTCTTTGTACATCTCTAAACTCATCGTGGTTTTCTTGTAGACTGTGCGATAACCAGTTGCCATTTGCTTGTTTTTTTTTCTTTTAATTAGGTTTTCTATTTCTTCGGTCATTCACACTTTTTTTGATATTTTGTGTTTAATACCTAACGTTTCTTTGGCTGCCTGAGGCAAGCAATCACCTATCGACTGATGTTCTTCCTCTATATCGTGTTTCTCCTCTCTTTGGTTTAATTGTATATGCAATCGTCTTTCATATAAATCTTTAACACTGTACTCCTGCATTATGTTTACGTTATATTGTGAGTATAGTTCTTCTTCAAACGGTATAATACATTCAAAAAACTGAAGTTACACGAGGACGGAAACAAAAAGGAGACGAAAATAGCAACGAAAAAGGACAATGGAACGGAAAAAGAGAGGGAGATATTTCTAGCTACATGGAACGTACGGGGTACATTTGAAGAAGGGGCAATTAAAAAGCTAACAAGTGAACTAAAAAAATGCAAAGTGGACATAATTGCCTTACAAGAAACTAAACAAAAAGGTAGTGAAATTTATGATGTAGATGGCTACACCTTTTTCAAAAGTGGTGGAGCAGACAGAAGATTAGGCACGGGATTTATGGTGAGTAAAAGGCTCATATCTGCTGTAAGAAGTTTTATGCCAATTTCTGAAAGAATGTGTTGCTTGAGGATGAATGGAATATACCAAAAAATAAGCCTAATTAATATACACGCGCCATCTGAGGACAAACAGTTAGAGGTCAAAGAACAGTTTTATGAAATGCTACAGAATGTGTATGATAGAATTCCAAAATATGACTTAAAGATAGTGTTAGGTGACGGTAATGCGAAGATAGGGAGGGAGCCGATATACCACCCGACAACTGGGAAGTATAGTATGCACGCGGAGTCCAACGAAAATGGTAAGCTCTTAATAGATTTCGCGATAGACAAAAAGATGAAAATCAAAAGCACGTACTACCAACATAAGACAATACACAAAGGAACATGGATGTCACCTGATGGCAACACAGTAAACCAAATTGACCATGTGCTAATCGAAGAAAAAAATGAAGGTTGCATTAAAAATGTGAGAAGCTATAGGGGGCCAGACTTGGACTCTGATCACTTTTTTGTAGGAGTAAAGCTGAAACAGATAGTACCAACAAATAACACAAAAGCGAAAAGAAAACAACAGAGACTAGCAAGAATAAATCTACAAGATGAAGATGTAAGAGATAAGTATGAGAAGGCAATAGAAGAATTGTTAATGCAAGAAGGAGAAAGCCAAGACATTGAAGAAAGAATCGCATTAATTGAGAAAACCATAAAAAGTGCAGTGAAAAAACAGCCAATGAGAAAAGAAAGGAACAAACAGGAATGGTACGATGAAGAATGTGAAAAAGTGGTAAAAGAAAAGGAAAAAGCAAGGAAAAATATGTTACAAGTGAAAACTGTTGAAGATAAGCTGAAATACGAAGAATTAAGAAGGAAGTGTAAGGCAACATGTAGAGAAAAGAAAAGAAGTCAGAAAATTAAATGGTTAGAAGCGATAGAAGAAAATTATAGAAATAAAGAAATTAGAAACTTTTATCAGAGAACAAAAAAAATGAAACAAGGGTATCAAACAAAGACAATATTATGCAAAGATAAAGAAGGAAATTTGATAGGAGATCAGAAAGAAGTGACCGAAAGATGGGCAGAATATTTTGAAAAACTGCTTAATAACCAACAAAATATGGAAAGGTTGACGGAGGAAAGGCCCGTGATACAAGATAATGATTACAATGAGGAAGCTCCTGAGGACGATGAAATAATAAAAATAATAAAACAACTAAAGAACAATAGAAGTCCGGGTGCCGATGAAGTACAAGCTGAAATGATTAAATATGGAGGTACCAAACTACAGAAACTGATATGTGAGCTAATTCAGGATATATGGAACAAAGAGGAAATGCCTAAAGCATGGGATGAAGCAATAATATGTCCGTTATACAAGAAGGGGGACAAACAAACCTGCGACAACTATAGGGGAATCGCGCTGTTGAATGTTGCATATAAAATCCTAGCCACTTGTATCAAAAACAAGATGTCTAAATATGTTGAGAACGAACTGGGAGAATATCAGTGCGGGTTCAGAAAGGGAAGATCGGTAGTGGACCAAATATTTGTACTTAAAGAAATACAAGACAAAAGTTACCAGCATAAACTCCAGACACACATATTATATATCGATTTTAAACAAGCGTATGATAACATCATAAGAGACCAGCTCTACCTGGTACTGAACGAGCTTGGAATACCTAGTAAGTTGATTAGGCTGATAAAAATGACCCTGCAAGATACAACAAACATGGTAAAAGTGAATGGAGAGGTGACAAGAAAATTTAAAGTGAAGAACGGATTAAGGCAGGGGGACCCTCTCTCAGCGATGTTGTTCAACGTAGCTCTCGAAAAAATTGTAAGATCAAGTGGCATAAATGGCCGAGGAATCCTATATCGTAACCGACATCAATGCCTCGCCTTTGCAGACGACTTAACAGTACTAGCGAGAACAAAAGAAGAATTAAAGAATGCAGCAAAGAAAATAATAATAGCGGCACAAAACATGGGACTTGAAGTTAATGAAACTAAAACTAAATATATGGTATGGAATGACATGCCTTACGATAACAACAGTACCCTAAAGATAAAAGTAGACAACAACAAGGAATACAGTTTCACAGAAGTGGAAACGTTTACATATCTGGGAACAACAGTGACGAGGAAACCGGGTAGCAGTGAAGAGATCGAAGCAAGAATAACAGCAGGAACAAAAAGTGCACATGCAATGAAAAGTATAATTTCGGGGCATATGTTTTCCAGATCAGTGAAACTGCGGGTGTACAAATCAATTATAAGACCAACTGTTACCTACGCGAGTGAAGTGTGGACTCTAAGGAAACAGGAACAAGTAAGGTTGAGCGTGTGGGAAAGGAAAATGTTGAGAAAGATCTATGGTGGAAAAAGTGTAGAGGGGGGATGGGAGAGGAGAACGAACAGAGAAATCAGGGAACTTTATGATGATGCAGATATTGTGGGAGTTGTGAAAGCACAAAGAATTAGATGGTTGGGCCATTTAACAAGAATGAGCGAGGAGAGAACAACCAAAAAAATATGGTCCGCGGAGGTGGGTGGAAGACGAAGACGTGGAAGGCCCAGAACGCAATGGAGGAATGAGGTGCAAGAAGACCTGACCTACCTAAATATCCGAGAGTGGGAAGCAAAAGCCAGGGATAGGAAAGAATGGGCATCAATCGTACAACAAGCCAAGGGCCTACAAGGCCCATAGTGCTAATATATATATATATATATATATATATAGTTCTTCTTCTGTACACTCATTTTGGTTCTGTTCCGTGGCATGCAAAAATGGACGCGTGACTTCCGCCACAATCATGTGATGGTCCGACCTACAGTTTGCGCTACGTTTTACTCTTACATCATCATTAATTTTTAAAAACGAGTTTAGTTTCGTGACATATAAATCAATCACAGATTTTTGGTCAAAGTAGATCTTGTCCAGGTGTATTAATGTATCCTTTTATGTTACTATACTGTATTCAAAATTCAAAGTTAATTAATCTCTCTCCATTACCCTATTCAGGGCGTTGACTACCTCTCTCCTATGTCTGTGGTTGGTGCGCGGCGATAGATAATTTGCACAAGCAGACATAGGGGACCTACAGTTTAACGTGGGTTCCGAACCACAGGAAGTGCATGCACTTCTTCTCCAGAGAGGTTGTCCTGGAGAAAAATTCACCTCGCTGGTTTCCCGTTGCCTTGCGAGGGGGAACGACTGGGCCTCGGACCAAACCCGGATCCGCTGCATTGGTAGCCCGCACTCTTACCACTGAGCTACGGCTGCTCTTAATTGTAGTTAAAAGTCGCAAAAAACTCTTCTTTTTTTCTGTTAATGAGCGATCTGTTGGTGCGTAGGCTGATAGTAGTATTATTTTTCTACCATATATTTTTATTGCCACCTTCATGCATCTCTCATTTATAAGTTGATGCTACTTTTTTCTCATTGAGATTTTTCAACATCCTGTTATGTTTTCATTTCCTTAGCCTTTCTGTTTAGTCTCTGATAAATAAGCATACTATATGTTCCGTTATTTCAGAAATCACTTCTTTTACTTTGGTTGAAATACATTGCACATTCCCATTTTCAAAATCTTTTTCTTATGCCTAAGTGGTCGTTGGTTATGTCCGTTCAAATTCCGAGGCAAGTTATATCATCGTTTTGCGTATTTAAAAATATACAATACTGCGAAATACATTCGGTAGATGTCATGCATCTCGACTCAGCTTATTTATTATATTTTAAACGGAAGTTACCAAAAAAAGCGTGGGACGCAAGCACGGGTTCCGCTGGTTTTTATTAAAACTCATTTAAATCAATTATTTGCTATTTCTTGTGCAACCTATAACAATGTCAACATTTTTGTACAGAAAAAGAAAATATCTGTCCAAATGCATGATCAAAACGGTACCGTTTAATTGTCAGAAACTGTCGATGTAATCACTTAAAACTAATAAATGAAAAAAATGTGACCACTGCAAAACTGCTAAAAAAACATACGTATTAAACATAAAACTAATGTACAGAGTGTATCAATTTATTTCGGCACTATTGCTAACTTTCTTATTATTAGAGCTACTTCTCCACAGTGTCGCAGTAATCCATTAGAGCTACAGATTTGATAAATTAGAAAAGAAATGTAACATTTTATGCTGATTAAGGTTCATCCATAACTGTTTTATTATTCATTTTAGGATACAAGTGCATGACATTTTTTTGTTCCAAATTTAAGTTTCTTTCAAAAAAATTTAAAAACATACACACTTGTTTTTTGTAAATGGTATTTTAATCAGCATAACAAACACACTTTTTACCTCATTTAACCAAATCTGTAGCGTTTATAATAAGAAAGATAACAATAGTGTCGAGATTTGAGAAATTCAGTATGCTGGGTCCAGGATTTTAAATAGCCCTGTATATTACAAGTTAATTCAAAACGGCTGCGAAAATTTAAAATTTGTATTGTAATCGAAATATTTTCAATTTTCTTTTGTTACTTAGCTGTTACATGTAGTTTATAATCCTTTTGGTTAAAAAAATCAACCGTTGGGAGGCATTTTAATGGTAGGTATTAGGAACAATTTCATTATAGCTGGTAATGGCCCCCTTAGCCACCAGATTTAAATCCTTGCAACTATTATGTTTGAAGACATAAGACCGCCTAAACTATAATGCACATTGGAATAATTGTAAAGCTATAAATGAACTTCAAACATGCGACAAAAGAGGCGTACAAAAATAGCAAAGAATTTCCCCGAGGCCTTTATGATTAAATATCTGAACTAAAATGGTATCAGATTCTTGGCATTTCAGAAATTGTATTAGGTACCTTTATATTGGCGGCATTTTTCTCGTGCAGTTGAAAATTAATACATATAGCTTTTTTTGTCTAAAAATTCGCGAAGATTAGATTCTTTTTTTGTCAAATTCTACGTTGGTTTTCATCGCCCACTCTTGTTAGCGTGGCTTAATAAAGCCGACTTTTTAATATTTGCCAGGGATTTATTTGTATGAATCTTTGTAAACAATAAGTCTGTTACTCTAATAAGTCGGGGAATCCGGCGTAGCCTCACACGGCTTATATGACAATCTCCTAGGTGTAATCCTTGAAATTTTCCGCCTTTGTTAACACCGTCTAGACCGCACCGTCTGAAAATTATAGAAGCTAAAAGAAACGAACAATGCCCATGTCAAGCTTTTATTAGCTGCTCTTTTGTGTTCATTTTACAAGTTTAGACACTGTCTAGATTATTACCGAAATCCTCCTAGTCGGATCCTGATTAGCTTTGTATATTAAAATTTATAAATTACAAAAAAAAATATGCTAGTAGGTTGGTATTCTTAGTTTTTTGTAGCGCAATTGTCACACCTGTGCTATTCAAACAAGTGCAGAATCTGAGCTGAATTTATAATTTTGTTTTCTGAGTAAGAGCCAAAATGTTAGGCGTTTTGGGGAAAATGCGCATCACGTACTTACTTTAGTTCTCTTCTGCATCATAATACGGGATATTATTGTCCCACACATTGGTTCCGATTTTGCATAATTTCGTAGTTTGTTTGCAATAAAGTCACCTGTACTTGCACATGTTTGGGTTAAAACCCTTTCACAATCGTAAATAAAATTAAGTCCAAGCTACAACTTTTTTTGGAATTCTGCCGAGGATTTTATTATCATTACGGGTCTTGATATTTTACTGTCTATAAAATTAAACATCAGTCAGACACAAACAAAAGAAAAATGTCTGCAGTGAAAAGCTTCGGATTATTGCGTGTGTGAGGGAAGCATTTTAAGCGCAGTGCAGGCAGACGCCAATTTAATTTCAATCAGCCTTACATGGCTTCAACAACATTCAGAAAGCTTGTCATAAAGCTGGTATGGAATCTCCCAATCTGCTTGGTGCATTGTGTAGTGGATGTTTAGGTGTACGAAAAGCGAGAAAAATGACGCCCCATTGCATCTTGTCTGAATGCACGCGTTTACTTTAAGGTGATGAGTTCGGTTCGTTTTACTGCTATGACAGCTTTGTTCTAAAAATTACGGATTTGTGGTACTCTAAAAAGTAAATTTTAGACAATCTAATGCATATGTGGTATAATAATTAAAACCCGTAGTTTTCCACGTTTTAAATTATTTTCAATATATGTTGTAAGCATGCGTTGACATAATTTTATATGAATATCGGTGTCGAATTTGCTCACAGGGAAATAAGAAAATTTTCAAAGTATCAATGCACGATAAAACGTAAACGGAACTTTGCTTGAATGCTTGTTAGAAATACATAGTTATCAACATTTTAAAACATCAAATATCATAGACAGATGTAGCCTACAAAAGTTTATATACGGGTGATTCAGAAAAATACGTCGCGCTTTGCGTAGAGCCACCCTAAGTTTGGGCAAAAGAAAATATTCAATTTTTCCAAGTTGGTAATCGCTTTCAGATAAAATATTCAAAATAGCAGATAGGTAGGATAGTCAGCTATTTCTAATCTTTATGTAACATTCGTAATCAGCCTTTACGTCCCACTGCTGGGTTCCGGCACTCTTCTTTGCCACGTACTCTCCTTAGCGCTAAGGTGGAGTACGGGGGATCTACAGTTTAACGTCGAATCCGAACGAGTAAATACCAGAAAAAGGTTTCAGGCATTGAGACCATACCGCTGCCTACACCGGATTGGGGAATGTGAGTGGTAGGTTGCGGCGTAGATATTTTATTGCTGCATGGCTGCGGCGGGGAATCGAACCCTAGACCTATAGCTTTTTCTGATGAAAAATAAGAGAGAAACAACGTCTAACAACTGTAATAAAAGTAGAGACAACACAAGAATTACCGACTTGTAGCTCTTTTGCGAGAGTAAAGCCTTCGCTCATCGCAAATAGAAGAGAATTTTAGCATCATTAGTTAAAAAGACTATCGGATATCACAAGATAGAATTTTCTAAAATTTGAAGGTGGGGGAAGATTTAAGCGACTAAATATATTAGCGACGTCACACCTTGGAATACTGAAATACTACTTATGGAGAAAAAAAAACGCTTCCCCTGAACTTTTTTATTCTTTAGGAATCGGTACTTATGATAATTTGAAAAGTAGATTTGTACCAACGTTGTAGCCCAAAGCATTACTAAAAATTACATAGTTAAATTAGTTTGACTTAGATTGAAGTATTCTTCGCATACACTTAAATGAAAGTCGGTTTTAAATCTTGGATGGTGGCGGTACCTAGTAGAGGGTGCTGTAGCTATATCGCTATATGCGAGACGGAAGGTCATCTGTTTGGTCACCTGCTATCGGAGTTGCCGCGCTACTTTAGTTGTGCTGCTTTTAACTGCGCACGCGATGGCACAGAAACGGAGCATTTTCAAACTTAAAAAAAAAGAAATATTTGAGATTATAATTTTTTTCAAAAAGATTGCTTGTGATTAAATAGCACCAGCAACCTACCAGCAGACTACATTAGTCGGCCAAAATATTAAGGCAGGGGAACAGGTCGGATTCCCTAAATTATAAATTAATTTAAACCGAAATGTTTTGTCGTCCCTCGTTTATTAAATAAAGCGTCTGGAATTTTCGATTTTTAAAATTCATAGAGACGTCACAGAAAAATTACCGAACAGTAACACCAATCAAATTGTAATTTATCCCTAGCCCTATGCAAAAGAAACCGCGTGGGTAGTTTTTGAGTAATATTGTTTTTAAGTTTGGTAAGTTATTTTACTTCAGACATTTTATATTTAAAAAAAACTTTTTCTATGGCTATTACGATACTAAATTTGCTGCAGATTTGTCAACTCGTCTACATTTTCAAAAAAAAAAACTATTAGAATAGTTTGATTAGATTCCATTTTCACCTTTAGAAATTTCAGTTAGCCAAACAAATGTTACTAAACACTTACACGTTTGGTATCGATTTTTTTTAAAAACTATTTCTTTTTATTTTCGATAAATTCTGTAACGATGCAGCATTCATTTTAGCATTTATTGTATTAAAATTCATTAGAATTAATTTTGAATTGATTTAGCGTGTGCTTACATTTTACGTGTGACCACGGGTTATCCGCCACCAAACGGACCAAAAGGCTCGCTAGTAAATTTAGTTTAACATGCAATGCATTGTTGTATTAGTTGTTTTAGTATTTATTTCGCTGAAATGTGTTTTGATTTCAAACGGATTTTTTCGCAGCATTAAACTAAATAATGTATTACTTATTTCAGGATTTATTTTATTGAATTATATGTTATGTTAGCACTGAAATTAGTTTCACCGCAGTCGGCAAACCTGTTTTACGCGTGACCTTAAGTTGTGCGTAGAGAGGCGAGGCAAGGTACCCGCTCTAAAATTGACGTTAACACGCGCACATTTTTGTTTCGTACAACTTTTTTGTTTAACAATTCAGTTCAACAGTTCATCTTCTCCAAGTTTCAACTCCAGGTCTACACCAACACAAAAGTAACCAATTCTGAAAGGTATACTGAGTGAATAATATTAGAGCCATTGTGGTGTTTCTTGTCAAAACATGTTGTACAATAAAAGTTTATTAGTGAAATTTATGACAAGTTATTATTATTATCTTTATATTATTTAATATGTTTAACGAGTTAAATATCTCAACGATTAAATTTTTCTGATGATTATTTTCTGTCGATCACGCTTGGTAGAGATTTAATTACAAAGTAATAAAGATTCGCATAATTACTTAATAGTTACGTATGTTCAGTTCAGTCGCTGACTTTGCGTATTTGAGAATATATACAATACTGCGGGATGCATTTGGTACATGTCTTGCAACTTGACACAGCTTATTTATAACAATTTAAAAAGAGGTTATACTTAAGAAGCGTGGGGCGCAGACAATTAGTTCCGCTAGTTACATACATAATAGGCAAGTAGTGAGCCTTTACAGCAGTCGTTTACAATCAAAACTCCGACAAGAATACATGTGCAGTTAGAAGTCAAAGCTCACATTAAAAATACGTTAATAAGAGCAAAATTTTAGTTTGTGATTTGAAAAGCTAGTTTGCAATTAACTAACTCTAGAAACCAGATAACTAAATTTGTCAGCCAAGACTCCTGGGGAAGCAAAGGATTGAAATCAATAAAAAAGAAGAATTAACAGTACGAAAAACACACCAGGTTATATCGATAACAAAACAATTAGATCAATTCATAATAAACCGCAGACACTAGAAGAAAACCGAATTAATAGAAAGAAAGAGAAAATACAAAGAGTGAAAGCAAATTATTAAATGAGTTTATAGCAAACAGAAATCGTGTAATAGGAAATAAATGAAAACACGCCAGAAAACATTACATTATACAATAAAAAGTGTTTATAAGGAATATGAATAATGGTAATTACAGAAACTGCAGCGCGATGTTGCATATTATGAGGGACCGTCAGCAATTATGAAAAATGCACAGAATCAAACAAACATAAAATATACTGAAAATAGAAAAAGTATTCTAAAGCAAACTTAAAAATTTCAGGGAACGATTTCAATGGTAGGTGGGCTGGGGGATGCAAGCAACTACAGAGGATATACAAATGCTAATTACAAAATTTTTCAGTCAGTAAAAATTAATTAACAACAAAAACCGGAAACTGTAAAGAATTCAAACAATGGAAAACAAAATAAAATGAAAAAAAAAACGAAAACCATTACTACCGCAAATACGAGTAGATATTAATTAAATAGTTTAAGAACTTATAGGAAAGTTAGACAAAAATTAAAGCATTATGTATTGTTTATAAAACTATGACAAAACATTGACAATTATGAAAATACGAAAAATTAACGGAACTTAAGCAAACTCCGGAGTGAAATGAAGAGGAATTAATAGTCAGACTCCTAAATTTTCAAAAAGCAATTTGTTTGAGAGCACAACGTACAGAAAGATGTGCGAAGTGAATTGAATCCAACAATAAGAAAATCCACGTTGGCTCTTATAAAATAATGACGTTTTCCTAGGTACGTGCGGTTGTAAACAAAACGGCTCTCATAACTATACATTTATCTTTATAACTAATCGTCTTCAACGAAAGCTGTTAAAGCTTAAGCTTAAAGCTAAACAAATTTTATTACTTATTTAATTTTTTATAAATAAAATAACGCATTTAAAACATCTTAATACAACTTAATTTACTTTAGAATATTTCAGTATAGGGCAGCATAAGTGTAAAAAAGAATCAATTATAGATTTTTATAGAGAGCGATTCCGACTTATGGTGCATAATTTCAATGTAGCTTTGTACGCGCCAAAAGTGGTAAAAATATCTCGACCAAATCGGCTGTTTTATCTTCAGGAGGCTGTAGAGTTTTTATTTATTTTACCATTCTTCTGGACCACCCTGTACGGCCAGGATGTTGTCGACAAATTTTTGACAACAGATCACGAGTAGTTGAGATGAAAATCGGCAAAGCACGAGTGATGATTTTCTTAAGCAACAAGTACGAGTGATCTTTAACGCTAAAATTACCTTAAAAATTGTGTTTAGGTGTAGAACTAAACATGACAATTCGTTAAATATGAAAAAAAAACCTAAAGATAAAATAACAGTGAAATCTAAAAGATGGTGTATTTTCAGTGTAATAAGTTTTTGATGACAACCCAAACGGCGCGCGGCGAGACTAATTTGTTTTACAAAATTACAAAAAAAAAAACTCACAGGGAATAGCGCATGAGTACAGTTAGTTCTTCTTAAACGCGAGCTGGTAGTGTAAACGCAGCAGTTTATTCCTAGCGTAATGTACCTTGAACGTCCAATATTTGGGTACAGTTTTAGTTCCTGTTTATTAATTCTTCGCCTATTAAATTTCAATCGTGAGCGTGACATGAGCCACACACGATAAACAAAATCAAATTGGTTATTTCAACTTACAACTAAACCTAACTAAGGTGGCCGTACTTCATTTACAAATTTATCAGCAAAGATCGCTTTTAATGTAATTGTTTGATATCTGTCCAATTACTGCTTTTACTTGTACACATTTTTGAATTAAATTGAAATTGGCGTCTTTCGAATTATAACTTAATACGATGTAACATAAATTCGTACAGCAGTTGCATTGGGGCCGAGATTGAAAGGAGCTCGAGTTTAAAATAATTTTTTCGTATAGGGAAACTGTATGTAATGGAAATAGAACAAAGTATTCATTAAAAGGAAAATATGTAAAGCGGTGAAGACCTGCCCGCCGTTTGCGGCACCAAAGTGATGTTCTCGGAGTTTGTTTTCGTAATAACGCTATTGCTGTCAGCAGATTATGCTCCAATAATACAAACATATAGTAAAATCCCAAATTTATTTATCTGTATCGAAAATTGTAGCGATCTGTTGTACAAAGAAATATGCGCCTTATATAATGGATGCTTAAATATATGTTCTCGTAGCGGGACTTTTCACCACTAAAAGTTGAGACCGGTGGAAGGGATACGGATTTAACATATAGATTACAACCGCTGTTGTTTGATTTGGGCTCCAAGGTGGTATTTTGCTAAATGCTGCGACTCTATCAATTTCCATGACTGCATTATCCATGACTGTATGATTGCAAATTACAAATGAAAATGCATTGCGACGATAAATCCTTGTCAGCTTAAAACTTCTAATCCGCTATTTTCAAATGAGCCATAATCGTGATACTGGTATTATGTGCTATTATTAATACCATTGGAGATATTAGATTTTTTAATCAAACTAATTTTGTACAAAAATATAAAACGTGCTTTAGGCAAAAATAGGAAAGGTGGTTTATGAGCGGCACAATTCAAACATAATTCATTACGAGTTCATTTGAGGCCCGCCAGGTTTACGAACCATTACTTGAAACGTAGTTTTGACAAGCGATAAGATGTAAATGCGACTAATTTTCCGAGTTTGCTCCGATCGTATCATGTAGTAAGCAATAACAACTGCTCCAAGCATTATGCATGTATGTAATATCACAGCGTGTGCTGCATTGTGCTGGTTCCGGATCAGATGATTTATGCAAATGTACAGTTAATGTGCAGCATAGTGAGACAAAAAGTCGAGGAAATGGCGAAGCCTCACGCTATTAGTTACTAAGATTGTAATTTTAATGGCAGTGTATTACACAAATGCATTTATGCAGTAAACGGTTAGCCTGTGTGCAGTTAGATAGATATCATTGGCGCGCGGTATTAATGCGTCTGCCTAATGATGCTCGTCTGCAAATTGTGATGAAATATAACTGCCGTCTAGACACGCTATAAACGCCATTGTTTTGATTTCAGCTTCCAAGAAGGTAAGTAAAATCTATTTTATTCCTGATTATGGATTTACGGAATAACATTTCCATTATGTAAAAAATACCTTCAAAGTTTAACATGAAAAACAACGTTTTCAAAATCAATAAACCGTTCAAACCCAGTGGTTATTTAAAATCAGCTCTTAATATAACATATCCGAACCGAAACCAGACCCTTGGCTCCGTTCACGAACGTCACTGGCAAATATGAAACAACGTTAATGTATTTTAGTTCTTGATATTTCCGCCATAGACAATGTTGCTGAGACACAGACCTAGTTAATGGTTCGCTTATTGAAGTGCCCAACGAATCTCTATAGTCCAAATTGCTAGCACATAATTTTTTGCGCCGCAATTCGAGTCCCATTAAAACACTGCAAACTAGTCATTTTCTGCAAGATATGACGGAATTTTTATGTTCTTAAGAGTCACAAATAAAAGTATTTTTGCTTATAATTTTTGTAGTATTGATCAAATTTGACAAACGCCATCTTCAGGGTTGAAAACTTCGAAACGCGAAGTTCTATAGCCAACTGCGCAAATAACATTGTAATGTTACAAGTTTTTTCAAAAATTAAATATTTTTGGTTTTTACAAATTTTGAAAATTTAAGATTTTGAAAATTTATCATTTTTGAACAGTGATATTTTCAAAAAAATTTTATAATTTTCTTAAATTTTGATGTTCTTGAAAATTTTTAATAATTTCGAAAATTTTATTGAACTTTTAAAACATTTTTAAAATAATGAAACATTTTGATAGAGTTTAAAGTTTATGTGAATATTGAAAATTGTAAAAAAATTTGACAATTTGAAAATTTCGAAAGTTTTAAAAATTTATGGACAATGCAAATTAGTAAATATGCAAGTTTTTTGGTATTCTAAAAGTTTTGTAAACTTTCTTGAAATTTTTGTTTTATTTTGAAATTTTTTGATTGTAGTATTTTCCATTGACAAAATATATTTATTCGTTAAACTCAAAAATCGATTTGATAATTTAAATTGATAATCCATTTTTTGACGATTATCCAAATAAACTGATCAGGTAAACGACTGACTAAAAGGTAACCTCCTAGGCGTGTTTCTCAATGGAAACTTGTCATCTAACACATTCATGACAATTTTAAATCCAAAATTCGTGTATGTTAAAATATCGAAACCAAACACGCGTCCGCGTGCTCGCACGCACGTACACATGCGCACAGAGACACCACTGCACCACCCGCCTTATCGGTCGCCCAAAAACTTGAAATGTGCTTGTTAGTCAAAATATTTAGGTGGAAAATGTTTGTTACGATTGTGCATTTCATTTAGACGCAACCCGTATATCGGTGATCAAGCCCAAAACGGATGGAATTCGACGAAAGTTGACATGAATCCAAAATGGTTGAAGAGAATACATAACCATCCTACAGTTACAGCCTGTATAGCGAAGAAGGTAATGGATACGTCGGTCTGCGACGTTTGGGCGCAGCCGTTTTGGCGTAAACATTTGGGTGCAGGGACGTTTGGGCGCAGAGACGTTTAAACATCGGAACTGCTTGAACGCAGGAACGTTTGAACATCGGGACTGCTTGGCCGCAGGGACGTTTGGGCGCAGAGACGTTTGAACACCGGAACTGTTTGAACGCAAGGACGTTTGGGCGCAGAGACGTTTGAACATCGGGACTGCTTGGCAGCAGGGACGTTTAAACGCAGAGACGTTTGAACACCGGAACTGTTTGAACGCAGGAACGTTTGGGCGCAGAGACGTTTAAACATCGGAACTGCTTGAACGCAGGAACGTTTGAACATCGGGACTGCTTGGCCGCAGGGACGTTTGGGCGCAGAGACGTTTGAACACCGGAACTGTTTGAACGCAGGGAAGTTTGGGCGCAGAGACGTTTGAACATCGGGACTGCTTGGCAGCAGGGACGTTTAAACGCAGAGACGTTTGAACACCGGAACTGTTTGAACGCAGGAACGTTTGGGCGCAGAGACGTTTAAACATCGGAACTGCTTGAACGCAGGAACGTTTAAACATCGGGACTGCTAGGCCGCAGGGACGTTTGGGCGCAGAGACGTTTGAACATCGGAACTGCTTGAACGCAGGAACGTTTGAACATCGGGACTGCTTGGCCGCAGGGACGTTTAAACGTAGAGACGTTTGAACACCGGAGCTGTTTGAACGCAGGAACGTTTGGGCGCAGAGACGTTTGAACATCGGGACTGTTTGGCCGCAGGGACGTTTGGGCGCAGAGGCGTTTGAACACCGGAACTGTTTGAACGCAGAAGCGTTTGGGCGCAGAGACGTTTCGGCGCGGGTCGTTTTGGCGCAGGGACGTTTCGGCGCAATAAAGGAAATTATCTGATTTTGACTTTTTCTTTAATTAATTAACATTTTATTAGCCACTCAATTATTTATTAACAATTAACACGAGACGCAGAATTTTCGCATAAATATAGTTTACAGAATTAGCAACTTTTCTGACACAAAATAGTTTTTTCATTCTAAAAAATTGAAAATGTACCATTGTCCCCTACTTAATATTTAAAAATTTGTTTCTCACATTGGATAGTTCAACGGTTTTAATACAAATATTGAATTTTCTATAAAATAACCTACAATAGTTTACGCTTGTGCCCAAACGGCTCGCACCAAAACGTCCCTGCGCACAAATGTCCCTGCGCCTAAACGTCCCTAAGCCAAATCGTCCATGCGCTTAAACGGCGGCGCCCAAACGCCTGGTTCCGCCAATACGTTATTCGCAATCTTAAAATTTAGACAATAGAAGTGTTAGAAAAATGTTGCTTTTGACAATATTAAGAGCCTCTTGAGCAATACTTGGAAATCAGCGTAACTAGTGTTATAAACTATCCCATTTCATCGCCAGAAAATTTGATTTTGTTTCTTTTACACGCTGTAACTCTGAAACCAGATCGGTTGCAACTTGGCACTTGTAGGTGACATCTATCAAGTTTGCACCAAAAGTACCAATTGCAACTTATCTGTTGAATTTACATGAAATGTTTTCGCTGCCAATAAAGTAACATTAGAAAATCCTGAAAAATTGGTGCTGATTTAGGAATAGTAATAACTTCACAGGAAGAAGCATTTTAGTCCATAAGTACTTCTAAACTATTTACTATAAATTAATTCAGCAAACATTGCTACAGAACTATAGGAAAATATACTTTCTCGACTGAAAACTTTCCAGTTGCTCAATTATGTAATCGTCCCCTTGAAATGCAACTAGATGCAAAGTCTAAGCGTAAAACTCAAAATCTAAGAGGCCTTAGGAAACGTGCAAACTAACATAAATAACATCTCTATTCTCTGCATAGTGCGTCGTTGGAAACCAGAATTACTTCAAGCGTCAACGAACTCAATATAAAATCGATTAATTGTTTATTTGCCAAGTCGTACACCTTGGCAGTATCGCAATATCCTTACGTAAGGATGCAACAACGCACAGGTAGTTTGCGTCCACCTACTAAAAGTAGACGGTGTTAGCGTCAGACGGAGCGTCAGGACGTCTAGACGGTTACGCCAAAGGCGTATTTACACACCTTTAGAATAACAGTTCACCTTTAACGGCGAAGGTAAACAGAACTTCATCTGGATTCGATTAATTAAACATTAATTTTGAAAGCAGACACCGGTTGAACGAAGCACGGCCGTGCTTAGATTCACTTTCTCCTCTAATTAAACATCAATGTTGTGGGTGGTCGAACTTAAGCGGTAACAGTAAAGGTTTACTCTTAAATTTAAAACTAATTGCAGGGTAATATTTAATGCTAACTCACTGTGAAATATAAAGTAGATAAAAATGCAATATAAATATTAAAGAAGAAACTTTTACCTCCAACCTATTTTGTGAGATTTTATATCTATTTCGAAGCTTAGTACAAGAAAGGTGTACAATAAAAATTGATTGCGTCACTAACTGTAAATAAATGAAATGTAATAGATAGCTAATGAAATTAAAGGTGCAGGTTTTAAGGTTTTCACCAAGTCTATATTTTCTTCTCGCAATTTGTAAATATGTGTCAAAAATTACTGTATAGTTTTAGAATTGTACGTTAAAAATTTAAAGTATGACCTACCAATTTGTGATAAATTATGGTTGCCAATTAAAAAGTAGCTCTAATAAACGTAAACGGAATTTCAAAACCATTAAATTTAATTCTATCAAAATACATATGTTTGATGCCACCGCTTAATGCAAAAATAACAATTTCTTATACAATAGCACGGAATTAAAAAATTACTGTACGAGCGGTATACCTACAATAATTGAAGCCTTCGCCAAATGCAAAGCTTAAATATTTGATCAACAATTATTGCAGAGAATGATTTTGTATTCCAAGAAGCGTAAGTTGACATCGGACACTCAGGCAAAACTGCCTGATTCTATACTGTTGCTAATAAAATGCTGAAGCTTGGCAGTCGGTGGAAGCACAATAATCGTATACATCCCAAGAGCTTAAGTTGGCTATGGGTACGTCAATGACGTTTGGTGGAGGCGCCAGAAACTATGTATATTCCAAAAGAGCCGAAGTTGACATTGAGCGCTTTGTCAGAATTGCTTGATTTCATACAATTGCTAATAAAATTCTTAAGCTTTGCATTTGGTATAGGCCAAAATTCGCAGATATTGTAAAAACTTGAGCTTTTATGAATCATAAAAATTATTTGATTTTTCACAATAATTGTTGATAAAATTCTTAAAGTTTGCAGTCGATGGAGAAGCCAAAGATTATAGATATTGTAAGAGTTTAAGTTGATATTGACCACTCCAACAGAAATTGTTTGATTCCATGCCGTTGTTGATGAAATCTTTAAGGTTTGCATTTGGTGGAGGCGCAAGATCCACAGCTTTTATAAGAATTTAAGAATTTTAAACTTGGCATTTGGCGAGGGTGCCAAAAAGTTATGTATATTTTAAGAACGTAAGTTAATATCGCGCACTTCGACAAAATTGCTTGATTCTATAAAAAAAAAGGATAAAATGCTTCAACCTGACTTTTGGTGGAGGCGCCAAGAGTCACAGATAGTGTGTGAATTTGATTTAATACTAATTCACAAAAGTATTTAATTCTATAAAACAATTGTTTCTAAAATTCTTAAATTTGCATTAGTTAAAGACGTCAAATTTTATAGATATTGTAAGAGCCTACGTTGGTACTGACCACCCCGACTAAAAGTATTTAATTCCATGTTATCGCTGATAAAAGTTTTAAGCTTGATATTTGGTGGAGGCCCTAAAACTTATAGGTATTGTAAGAATCTGAGTTGATACTGACCACTTTGACAAATTATTTGATTCCATACTATTTGCAGATAAAATTTCTAAGCTTGGAATTTGGTGGAAGCATCAAGAGTCTTATACATATATTCTTAGAGCTTAAGTTGACATTGAGCACTCCGTAAAAATGGCCTAATTCCACACTATTGCCGATAAAATGTTGAAGCTTGGCATTTGGTAGAAGCTTCAAAAATCATATACAGAGAGAGTTAAAAGTATGGAGACACCGATTTGCTGTCGTTAATATTCATTTTATAAGAAAATGTTCAATACAAAAGTTTTTTATGAAATTTTTATCTACATATTGATATACACGAAAAATTTTATTATTCAATTGTTTTTGAGTTATCACTTTACGCGATATTTTTTTTAAATGGCAACCTATTAATGTTATACTACTATTCGATAGAGAATTCTTTTCTCTTTATAATGGTATAAAAATTGTTTGGGTTTGCATAACATTTCTTCGAGAAAATGCCCGTTAAAGTTGAAGTATTTACAATTAATTAACTTCCCAATTAGTAAACGATGCAGCCATGATAAACAAAAGTTCAGCGATAAACAAAGGCGAGCGAGTTTAATATTTTTATTTTATGAAAAATTATTTGCAACAAAGTTGTCGGTCAAAAACTTATTGTTAGAAATAAATTAATAACTAAATTAAACAACGACAAAAAAAATACAATGATGTTACAAACTACAAAAACATTAACAAAAACAAGTAAAGCATAAATAAATACGAATAAACACTTAATTCTAGTCAATTAAATGTTCAAACTGTCCTCCATTTACAATTTGACAATGACCCAATCGATTTACAAAACCCCGAAGAGAATTTTCTAAGAACTCACGGGGAATTTCTTCCATCGTTCTGGTAATTCGGATTCTTAAATCTTCTATGTTATTGGACCTATCTTTATAAACTTTGTTTTTTACGTATCCCCAAAGAAAAAATCTAAGGGGCTTAAATCCGGCGAACTCAATGTTTCCTCGTCTCCCAATCAATCTATTTGGAAATACGTTATTCAGATGTTGATGAACAGTTGCACCATAATGTGGTGGGGCGCCATCTTGCTGGAACCAGATACTGTTATTGGGGAGGTGTCCATTGTTTTCATGGGGATAGAGAGTAGCACAAACAGGTTTAATTTGATTTTGCAATAACTGCAAATACAGAGCCGAAGTTAAATTGCCATCGATGAAAAAGGGACCGATAATATGACCCCCTAGAATGCCCGCCCAATCATTAACCTTTTGAGGATTCTGCGTATGGTGTTCCAAAACCCAATGAGGATTTTCCGATGACCAGTATCTGCAGTTATGTCTGTTTATTTCACCATTAAGGCAAAACGTAGCTTCGTCAGAGAAAACAATATTGTTGAAAAAATTTGCATTATTATTGCAAATATTTGACATTTCCTCACAAAATTGGAGTCTCCTATCAAAATCATCCTCCATCAACTCGTGTATAAAGTGTACCTTATAGGATTTATACTTTTCACTTTTTAAAATTGAAACGACCGAAGACTGTGAAATATTGAGATTGTCCGCTAATTGCCTGGTTGGTAACTGGGGATCTTCAGATACAGCCAATAAAACATCCAGTTTTTTATCATCACATGTCGATGTTCTAGGTCTACCACTCTTTGGTACATTTTTAACGCTACCCGTTTGTTCAAAACGTTGTAAAGTTTTACCAACAACAGATTTAGAAATTGGATTTCTATTTGGATGCGTATCATTAAATAAATTACAAACGTCTTGTAAACTTCTACGTCTATCTACATAACCCAGCATCACTAGTATTTCAATTCTTTCACGTTCACTTAAACTCGCCATTGCTAATGCTAACAGCAATGAATTACACAAAATTGAAAAATGTTGTAAACAAACAAATTCAGCCTTAGTGATATCGCCTTTGTTTATCGCTTCGCTTTTGTTTATCATGGCTATATCGTTTACGAATAGGGAAGTTAATTAATTGTAAATACTTCAACTTCAACGGGCATTTTCTCGAAGAAATGTTATACAAACCCAAAACATTTTTATACCATTGTAAAGAGAAAAGAATTCTCTATCGAATAGTAGTATAACATTAATAGGTTGCCATTTAAAAAAATATCGCGTAAAGTGATAACTCAAAAACAATTGAATAATAAAATTTTTCGTGTATATCAATATGTAGATAAAAATTTCATAAAAAACTTTTGTATTGAACATTTTCTCATAAAATGAATATTAACGACAGCAAATCGGTGTCTCCATACTTTTAACTCTCTCTGTATATTCCAAGAGCGTTCTTCTTCTTAGTCGTTAGGATTCGACGTTAAACTGTAGGTCCCTCGTACTCCACTTTAGAGCTAAGGAGAGTACGTGGCAGAAATGACAACTTAACAATTTTATGTGCAATAGCATGAAATCAAATAATTTCTATCAAAGTGGTCAGTATGAACTCTTACAATACCTATAATTTTTTTCGCCTCCACAAAATACAGCTTCAAAATTTTATAAATAATTAATGAATAGAACCGAATAATGTTTGTGAAGTGTTTCATACCCATTCAAGTTCTTACAATATCCTTGACTCTTGGCGCCTCGCCCAAATACAAAGCGTTAAGCATTCTTGACTGAGTACCCCGTGCCAACTTAAGTTCTTATAATATATACAATTTTTGGCGCCTCCACCAACTGCCTACATTACGGATTTTATCAGCAATAGCAAGGAATCAACCAATGTTGACTTAGGCTGTCACCAGTGTCGGATTACCAACTAAGAGAGTAAGCTATACTCTAGGGCCCCAGAAACCACAAGCGCCCAAGAGCACACACCCAGTAAAAATAATAAATAAATTTATTTTTATTTTATATTATAATACTATTAGCAATTTTTTAACACTTCCGATTTCGCCAGAAGTGACCACAACTTTTTTATTTTATATGCAACACCCTGTATATATATTTAACATGTTTAGAATCTGGAGGAACTTTTGCATACGATTGTGTACTGATATTTACTGTCTTGATTTGTATTTGTTTTTGTAATTAAACTGCTTTTCTTTTTAATTTTAAATGTTGTGATGTTTTCTTATTTGAAAGTATAACGACTGTAGTTGACGGTAGTAAATAAAAACTAATTTTACTAGTTAAAAATGTTATAAAGTATCAAGCTATGGGTATCGCTGCAACCGTTAGGAATTGCTCTTTCCGATAAACAATATAAACCAATATTGTTTCATTTGAAATTACTGATTTTTTCTCAAAAAACTATTAGCGGAATTTTTAAAGCTCTCGGGATTGACGGATACGGACAGCAAATGATAATAAACAGTTATGGTAACGTCTGGTTGCATAGGAACAGTTTAATACTCTTTATGACACTCTAGACGCAAAAGAAAAAGTAAACATTTTACAGTTATCAAACAAACAATTGAAGTACACTACCGTAGGTAGAATTTCTTTCAGATTCCAAATATGTAAAAATATACAAAATGTTGTATCTAAAATAAGAAAGTTATGTTTACTTCCGGCGAAACCGGAAGTGTTAAAAAGTTGCTAATGCCACCAAATAATTGAATTTTATGGATATATTACCAATAGCAAGTTACATTCGTTTATCTTAACAGATATAGAAAAAAAAGGGGGTGCACCATGTTTAGTTTACACCCGGTATAAATAACAACATTAAATTATTATACTTTTAGTATAGAGAAATATTTATCTCATAAAAATTTTCAAATTTAAGATTTTGACAAAAATACTTGTGTTAGACCTCACAAAAGTGGTTTTTGATATGTCTGTCTGTGGGTGGGGAGGCTCATATCCCTCGAAGAAATTAATTGATTTCAATGCACTTTGAAAAGCAGGGGTATAGCAAAACCCGGAAGCAGGCATTAAACCTTTATTTTGATTCCTTTTCTTATAAAAACTCTAAATACAATAAGACATTTCCGCAGGCATAGACTAATAGCGTAATAGGTAACTGGTGTGAGGCTTCACTAACCGAGCCGATACAGTAGCAGCACTGATGCGATCTTACAAGTAACTGAAGTAACTGTTCGTACGCAAAGCGTTGATACAAAATCACATACATACTTCTGAAATACGATAAAAGAATTTCAACAGTACGGAAAAGTCCAAGATTTATTCAAAAAAACAACCAATTTGGGGCTTATGTTCGTCAACCATACATTTTTTTTAGATTATCTCTACTTATAGTATTTCAAATGTAAGTAATTATATCAATTTTTACCTTCCTCGCTATACAAAGTGTAGCTATAGTGGTTGGTATTGTGATAGTCATGTAGGATTTGCAGCAAATGCGATCATTCAGAGAAGTTTTTTTCGCTTTCGGCTTACGCGCCGATACACAAGTTATGCCTAAATGAAAGGTACTTGTATGGCGAACATTGTGTGTCTGTCTGCCTGTGTCCGTATACACTTTACACTACACACCCCTTAACGCAGAACCGAAATTAGGCTCAACGGACTAGTAATATAACTAGTAATCGCATTAATCCGCAACAAAATGAGGTTGGTCCGTCAAAAAAGACGGGAGAGGAGGGGTGCTCTACTTTAATATAGACGCGTTTAAAAAAGCGCGCAGATTCGTATTCTACGTATATCGAATAGCCGATCTGCGTGAACGTGATCACCTCTCACTGTCCCCCATCGATTTTTGTTGTTCTAAAATTCACGAATTTCGGCTATAAAATCGGTATGCGCAAAGAAGGGTTCAGGAAAAATTGATTTTGAGATTTTATTGAATATAGAAAACACGAAATAAATAAAACTAGGCGACTGGTGGTACTTTAATATAGAAGAAACAACCATATTCTACGCATGTTCAATGGCCGATTTGCGTAAGTGCGGTTTCCCCTACCGCCCCCCAGTACCCCCCCAATTTTTTTGATGTTACTAAAATGTACTTCTTTTCATTGAGAATTTCTTTTTGGCCGTTTTCAAAATTTTATAATTTAGAACGTTTCTCTAAAAATTTTCATTTTCAACGAATTTTCACAAAATTAAAAAAATTCAAAAGTTCCAAAAAGCAGAACTTTTAAATATTTTAAAAATTATTTGGTATGTACTCCGTATGTACGAAACTTAAATTTAAAAAAATTTCTAAATTGCCATAAAATTGTCTAAAATGCAAAAGTTTTCTAAAATTTTACAAAATATTCAAAATTTTTAAATAGTCCAAAAATGTTCATAATTTTCAGATGTCTAAAAATTTTAAAATGTCAAAATTTGCAAACAAATATATAATTTTTGCAAAAACAAAAAAAATAGAAGAAACAATGTTATTCAGATAAAATTAAAATACCTTAAGCGTAACATTGCACGGTGCAGCATATTTAATTTTTTGTTTTTTAAAGCCGTATATTAATATAAAATTTTGAGTTTTCTGTGAGGTAATTATTTTTAAAATTCGGCAAAGAAAAGGTAATTCTTATTTCAAGATAATCCAAGTTAATTAAAATCGAGTTAGTGAAGTAAATTACACCCAGGTTAAATAAGTCTTGCATGAAATTCACGGTATTTAACGAAGAATTATAAAATCTTGACAGTTTAGCGCAAATTAAAGCGTACCATAAGCTCGCTAATGAACAGTTAATCCGCCAGCGAGGTATCGATTATTGAAACTTTGCTTTTACTTAACTGAGAAAGGCACTGGCATAGTAACGGTAAGTTTCAGCACTTTGATTATAATTAGATAGCAGCTATTAACTTTATCTTCCCAAGAACTTAATGCACTATGATGCAAATATCTTAACAGATTGTAACAAATCGGGTTAAGTGTGTTCCCCTTTGCAAGAAACTGGCAGATAATGATACAACTTTGGGAAGCGCTTCCTACTCTTCTCTTCAATTAGCTGAAAATAAAAAACAAGAAGTCTAAGCTGGCTGTTACTTCCTAATAAAAAGTGCCGACCTAAATTAATCGGTTTAAAAGGAACAAACAATTAAACCAAATTGTTTCCATCACAGGAAGGAAACAAAATAAATTATTCAGTTGCTACCTAATATATTGTGTTATTCCAGGTGAAGTATTGCTTCTGTAACTTTTAAGCAATAAGAATTTTTATAAATAATAAAACATTTTATAAGTTATAGCCATATTTAACTTAAAAATGTGTCAGTTGAATAAAACTAGCAGTAAATCATCCACAGTTCGGGCAGTTCAGAATAAAACCAGAAAATCCGTGTATTTTGGCAAAGGACCGGTCTAAGCTTTTTAGTGTAGGTTCGGTAGGAAAATCCGAGCTTGCACAACTTACAATCCGTCTAAACATATGTGCATGCACATTTCGCATTTTCCGGTATAAAATATTATTTGTATTAGCTTAACTCGAACGCTTCCTATCTTCTGTTGCATATTTACGGTTATGTACGTATTAAATTCTGGATGTTATTGAATTTGCATGAGATATATTGATATCTTCGCAGGATGCACATGCATAAATCGTAAATTGCATTCCGTTGCATTTTTATTGTTTCGCTTTGCCTGAACAGAAAGATAATATTTGATGTACTGCTAATAAGAACCAGCAAATCTTTTCGTCTAAAGAAAATTACCATTACGCCAATACAAAAGTGAATGTAAAATCTAGCTTAAAATAAAGCACGGAGACTAGCAGACATTTTAAGCTTTCTGATTAAATAGCAAACGCTTTCATAAGTCAGATCAAGATCGCGGAAAAACAATGAACAAGTTCCGAGAATAAAATGTCTGTGATCTCGTTGATTGATGTTTTTCTGCACGGAAGATTTCCTTCAGTTTCTTCCTGGCGAGAGACGCGCTCGTAGCGCCACCAATCGTGTGGCAATCAATAAAGTCATTGCTTTATTTTTAGAAAATTACTTTTAAATTGCAAGTAAATTGAATGCCGGCGTAAAACTTCCTAAACAACAGCAAATGGAATTTTCGAATGAATTATTTTTTGCTGTTTCGAAACTATCAGCGACGCCATTGTGATTTACATAACAAGACCGGATTGCGCGAAGGAGGGGGGCAGCTAGCTATGGGGCCCCGACGTCTAAGAAACGCATAAACAAACAGCAAGAATAATTTATCACGTTTTTTAAACTTGAAAAAAAATTTTGTCACACGATTTTGTTTTTTCTATGATTCGTTAGCTAGTAAGAGTTGTAAACTGACGCCGGCACCAATATTTGTTTATTCTTCTTCCTTGGGAGGTCACAAATATAAACAAAGCGTAATCAGTGCGCAATCAAAATAAATTCTGAATCTGATACTAGGATGTATGATTTGAGTTTAAAATGGTATTTTGTCTATTAACCAAAACTAGCGGCTCATTAACTTCATCACTTCTGATTATTGTAAACGATTTTACATTTTACTTTCATTCGAACGCTGTACGAACCGAACAAAATTTGAATGTTTATTGGTATTAAAAATGGAAATGAAACATAAACATTTGGGTGGGGCCCAAAAACGAAAACTGTTAAAATAAAAGAAAGGAAAGCTGAAAAAACTTACAAAAATTGGTACATTTATTAGAAGTGAAATAGGACCTGTACCTTCAACTTTAAGTGAAAGTGCTAAACTTAGTGTTGAAAGTAGTGCTGAAAATGTGACAGAAAAATCGGAAAAATCATGTTTTTCTTATAAAGTTATGAAAGCAGTTTTTGTTTTTAATTTGGCGGTTTATTAAGACAAAGAAATTAATTCAGAAATTAAGGAACAAATTTTAAGCATTGGACCATGTAACGTTTTAAAAGATGACAAGCGACGTTTACTTAGTTCATCCTACTACTGTTATGTGTCTAAAACTGGAACATTCAACCAAGATTGAATTCATTTTATGTTGGTAAGTTTATGAACACCTACTACGCTACTAATATAAAAACATAAATGATGTTGATAAGAGTAACTGACAATAATTATAATACTTTTGAAATAAAGGGGCCCCGAAAAGTTTCTTCCTCCACTGTGTTTGTAGTATAAAGTAGGGCTGTGCGATTATGAAAATGCATTATTGATAATCGATTGCAAAAAAATTATTATCTATTGTATTGATTGATCATTCACTTTGTTTAATCGATTAATCGAACAATCGAATAATGATATAATCGATTATTCAAATAACTGATCAATAAAATAATCAATTCATTAAATAGTCGATTAATCACATAATCGATAGATCAAACAATCGATAAATCCAATAATCGATTAATCAAATAATCGGTTAATCAAATAAGCGACTAATCAAATAATGGATTAATAAATATTTTCGAATAATAATAGACTCACTAATTAATCGATTATTTTGCAAAGCACTAGTACACTTGAACGTTAGTACTTTTTTGACTGGTTTCTTGGCCGACCTCGTGGAATAGTGGCCATTATGACCCAATACAAAATTAGGAAAAAAGAGAAAGAAAAAGAAACTATGGAAATTACACCGAATGAGTTATTACCAGTATTCATAGAATATTTTAGAGGTATTGCATTTATTGTAAATGATACAATTCTTAAATTCAACAGGTTTTTTTAATGTTAGCTTTATATGTATTTCGACGTGTTTACACGTCATTATCAAAAGCAAGATTAAAAGTAAACAGTTGGTGTTGCCATAGGAACAATAAATCTTCATAACTTGATCTTGGTTTTCTATATCTGCGTCCAGATGACTTGATTTCTCATTCCAAAACGTCTAATAACGGTGAATTTGAGAGATCAATTTGTTCATTCTTAAAGGTACAGATTTTAAATGTTTATGAATTTCAAATGCTTATGCCTATACATGTAACAACGTACGTTTTCCTTGTACCTAATATCAAAATTTCTAATTGTTTGTCCTATATAAACCGAATTACACTGCGAGGAATTTAATTTGTAGATGCCTGATTTTAGTAAATTGTCTGTTATTTCTTTAGCATTAAACAAAGTGTTTAAAATGTTTTTTCTTGTTTTAAAAGTTATTTTACATTTATTTATTTTGTTTATAATTTTGGCATTTTTTTCTGATTGATTGCCAAAATATGGAATTGAGGCGTATTTCAATTTATCCTCGAATTTATCTGCTGAAGTAGTTGGATAAATTTTCTGAATAGCTAATTTATAATTTTTCTATTTAATTAGTGTATCAATAAGTTGAGTATTATAACCATTATTGTATGCAATTTGTTTAATAATCGAAATTTCACTATTATAACTAATTTCACCCAAAGGAACCGTTAAAACGTTATGTATCATGGACCTGTATGCTGCTAATTTATGTGTTTTATGATGACAAGAATCGTGTGATATTGTAATGTCCGTTTGTGTGGGTTTTCTATAAAAAGAGGATTCAAGTTTATTATTTGAATTAATTTTTATGTCTAAATCTAAAAAGTTAATAGACCTATTTTGTTCAGTTTCTAGTGTAAATGTTATTTTTGGGTACAAGCTGTTATTAAAAATCAATTTAAATTTAAAAACTTTAACTAGTAATCTACCAAAAATTATCAGAAGGAATTGAAACAAACATTGGAAAATTGTCAGGTTTGTTTAACAGATTATCAAAAAAGACAAATAGTACATCCAAATCCACAACCACGTTGATATACGTATAAAGCTAACATTAAAAAAAAAACAAACAAAAACTGTTGAAGTTAAGAATTGTTTCATTTACAATAAATTAAAATGAACTTCAACGAAGTAAAGCTCAAACTTATAAATAACGTATTTAATTATTTCTACAATATTCTATTTTAAAGAGTGAGGCACAAAAAAGTGGTCGTAAAATAGTGGTCGATTTAAAAAATCTATATATTAACTCCGTAACTGTCTTACCATAACAAAACGATCTTGCAATCTTGCATATCAGAAAGATTTATCACTACAAAACAAAAACGGCGGCTTGCATTTTCGCTCGTTTTATTAATTGTTTGCAGATAAAGTTAACGTTTGATGTTACTTTTGTTGGTATAATTTTTTATTTATGATTCTAGCTGGTAGGAAATGTGTATTTATCCCACCAACATGGCATCTCCAACACCATGTTTTAAATAATTTTTTTAATAACAGACAAACCTATTTTACTACTGAAGCTGCTATTTTTTGGCACTTTAACTACTAAAAAGTTGCAAGGGAACCAGGTCTTCTCACAGACATTTTACAAAGTAAACAAATATACGCTATGCATTCCACACTCCATTGACCAATATATTAAGAACTAAAGTAGCCATAGCATTCATTTAAAAAGAACTAGCTGAATCCGTACGCTTTTGTACTTTCCCATACTTCAAGTATGGAAATGTATTGTAATAACGAAATGTTTCTAGTATGACATTTTGACGGAAATACATGTGTTGGCCCTCCAGGAACACAAAGCAATAGATTTAAAAAAATGACTGTATGTGCGCGTGTGTGTAACGCGAAATCTGGGAAACTGTTAGACCGATTTTAATGACATTTGGTATGCTTAGGTACAACGAAAATATGTACCTGGTTGTACCAAAAAAATGTATATAGATCTAAAGGAATCTCGATCAAATTCATAAAACTAGGACTACGATCTACGGTCTGCTACACCAGCAACTGCAGTAGTTAATTTATTATTATAAAAAGCGTGCGGCATAGCTCACAGGTTTCGCTAGGTTTAATTATTTTACTTAGAAAATATGTGTGTAAGGATGCTAACAAAGTTTTTATTCCATCCATGTAGGTTCAATGGTCTAGCCGTGAAAGATACTGCGTGACTGGTCTGTATGTACTCGTTATAGGCCACCTATAGAAGCATAATTATTAAAAATATATATAAGCGAGTGAACAACAGAAAATACTTAACAACTTTTATAGGAAAATGAAATTTTGGCTTTATTTACACGTTCAGCAAATGTATGCGATCATAATTATAGAATATTTATTTTTGCAGGAAATCGTGTAATAACAAAAAAACTAATCTTGTCCATATTCTACTGAATATTTGTGTATCTTCATTATTTGTAAAAGCTTTACAACTTAATAATAAACAGTCTAAAAGTTTCCTTCTGAAAATTTCAGTAAAAAAGCTTTGGTATATGGGAGTACACGATACACGATTAATTTTATGAAATATGCTATGATTAATAGTTTACGTTTGTAACGGTCCTCGACGTTGCCTTTTAAAGCGGAAATGAATTTTTACAAATCATAAGTACTCATCGATTTGAGTGTAAAACTCATCGAGCACTTACCGAGGGACAAACAGACAAAAGGCAGATTCTAGCTGAATCTGCAAGTAGCGTCCATAAAAGAAAATAAGCACGAGCAATAAAACATAGCGCCTACATCGGGAATGGAACTGAACCAAAAGCGAATTAAAGCAGACAAAATAAAACAACTTAGGACCGGACCTTAATTGACACCAAGTCCCAGTTATAAAAAGCTTACATAAAGACGTCGTAAAAAAGAAGTTTTATATGCAAATAGATATCTACGGGCATTTTGTTTTATCGATATGTTTCACAGCAACCAAAACACATAACTAAGGTTTCATGATAACTTAACACCTACACTAAACCCTTAAGCAGACGATCGCGACCATAAGCTCGGAATTTACTGTAAATACGAGCAATACGACCAACCGTACGTGAATCCGAATAGCATCAAGCCATCAGCCGATATTGCCCACGTTCCATGCTGATAATATTCCAACACCTAAGTACGACAAGCAGCAAGTGGCACTCTGCCTTCTGGAAACTACGACAACATGGATTTAAAACGATTTATGGTTATACTCCCTTGCCGCTTCATCAGACATGCATATTAATCAAAACTGTACATTCCAAATTTAGAGTGCACACCACTAGAACCTATTGCAGTGAGTTTAAGGTACAAAGTTACGAGATACAAGTTGTGTTATCGGCCGTAGCCAATTCTACCAGTGTAAAGTTTTTTATAAAATTTTAATCCGAAAATCGCTTAAAACTGTCCTTCCGCACAGCAGGAAGATGGAAAATAAGCAACATTTGCATATGGTGATGAATTATAAAAAAAAAGAGGCGGGGTAGAGCAGCGGTTAAATTTTCTGGATTTGGCACTGCTCTTCCAAACGTGCCCTGGTTCGATTCCGTACCACGGCGACCTTATGACCTCTGACAGTTGGTGCTCCACGCAATTATCAGAATATAAACAAAATCAACATCGACACATAAGATTATGTGAGCATAACTTATTCGTAAATGTGGCTACTTTAATCTAAAACATTGAATATGGCCGCTTTCAGGTTCCGTTTTGGTTGCAGTATTTACGTCTGCACCGGACGGGTAATTCAGCAATTATTTTAGTCGCAGGGTCGGACCGCGCATTATCTGACCATTTAGAAAACCAAATTTTGTACGAGAAAAAATTGCGTATATAGACTTTGCAGACAGATTCTTTGTGTTACGCTCCATATCTCCGGAACGGCTGAACCGATTTTGATGTGCTTTGGAATGAGGGGGTATATCAAAAATTCACCGCCAAAATAAGCTTTTAAAAAACCGAAACCGGAAGCGGAAGTTAGACATGTTTTTTTGGTAGCATTTTTTTCAGAAACTGAATTTTGGAAATTTTAATAGTGGAGATTAAAGAAGGCCTTAGGACAAATCAAACGATTTTTTACCGAACTCTCTAGCTTTAAAATGGCGGCCGCTACGAATTTTTGAACATTTCGACTTTAACGCCCATTTACTCAAAAACCAGTTATCTGATTGGAATCAACTACATCTTGTTTGGTAGCCCTTCAAGGGTACTATACCATGAAATATAATTAATTTTGCAAATATAAAAACGATCGCAATGACATCACTCCAAAGTTTTTTATTTTTCAAAAAAATATTTCTCAAAAACTGCAGACACGTTTTTGTTTAAACTTTTTAAGCTGATAGAGCTAAAAATCTTCTACAATTTCTTTTTTTGCGCATTGCTATAATTTCACTGTGACTCCCTCTATGAATTTTTGAAAATTGAAAATTGGTACTCTTTTATTTATATAACGGGGGACAATAAAATATTTCTGTTAAAGCAATATAGCTCATCATTGATAGCAAAATCCGAATATCATAATATTTTTTTGATACTTTAATATTTAGGGGGGCTACTGTTCCCCCCCCCCCTCCCCCAAATTTTCGCTACAAAATTAAAAATTGATTTCTTCTTTTGTTTGCTCTAGGAGAATCTGTTTACAAAAAATCAAAAAATCGAATTTTTTGCCCCTTAATAATCTTTTTGTCCTTGGAAGAATTTCACATACTTTCTACAGCAGTTGTATTCTTGTACTAGTCGTTTAATGTTCAGTGTAGGCTAACTTTTTTGTTTTAATAGATAGACTCGCAAACCCAAGAGCAAAGTTGTAGGGCAAATTCTTCTCGATTGTATTTAAGAAGAAAACTTGAGTTTCCAATTTTAATATGGCGGCCACGGTAAAAAATATGTTTTTTTTTTAATGGAAACGTGGCATTTTGGCTTTAAAATCAGAAAGGTTTTGAAATTCTAAATACAAATTAATAAGAGTAATTTCTTGCTAAAAATAATACTTCTCGAGTTATTAATATATTTTCAAATATCAATTTCCGCCCTTCGGTTGATTCAGTCCGAATATTTTACCCAACCTTATGCTTGCAGCGCAGCGGTCGGTCTTTCTTCAACCGCTTCAAGATGTTACAACTTATAAGAACTATTTACTTTAACAAGTCGTGTCTAGACAGGTGTATGTCGAAAGTGTTGGAAAATATAAAACAATATATTTAAATGTATAGGAAAGTCCAGGCGAAGTGTTTCGCTCATTTTTTAAGTTCCTGTAGGTCAGAGTCGGGGATTTTTGTCAAAAACTTGATTTAGAAAATTCATGAAAATCGATACTTACTTCTCGTTATACTGAAAGTATAGAAAACTAAAAATCACTAGCGGTGTTTGATAAATAACAAAATCACTAGCGAGTTTTTACCAACCAATAGATCTGATTGGTTATTGACACGAAAATCTAGCACTCTAATTAGCCAAAAACCGCTAATTGTGGAAAAAGAAGTCCTGACAAGCAGTGGCGTTCCGTGGGTTCAAAATTTGGGTAAGCAAATGCAAATCCAAAAATAATTATTAAGAATGTATTTCAAAAATTAAGCTCGTTATTCTTATCAGATATCAAGAAATCAAGTATTTGATTTTAAAAGTTGATTCAGAGATTTTTTACTGTTGCCCCATACGTGCACATAGCATCTAAAATAAATACAAACCTGCACGCTGCACCGGATTACCGCTGACTGATTGATGTAACATGTAAATAAAACTAACAAGCATTTACGGCCTGGCCATTCTGCAGGCGCAGGTTAGGAGTAATTTATCAGTGAGTGAATGCAATTTTGTTTTTGTATTTTTTCTTTAAAAATATAACTGCTCTTAACCATAACCTCGCGTAAACAGCAAAGATCAAAAACATTGCTTTAAAAAAGCAGTATATACAATTTTAAAAAATTGGCCCGAAGTGGGATTCGACCCCTCAACTGTTGATGCAGCGAAACGCTGTACAGTCGAATTTCCATATGAGCCACGATGAACTTGCAGGCAGTCGCTAAAACACGTAATATAATAGCTATTTATGCACCAAGGGCGTTACTACGATGATTACGCCCGGAGAACGATGAAATCCAGCTCGAGGGCTTTAGCCCGAGAGATGGATATCGTTCGATGGGCGTAATCATTCGGTGACGCCGTGGTGCATACAAGATTTTATTGTTCACTTTGTTCTTTAAAAAGAAAACAAAGAATTGGCATCTTTGTGTACGCTTTACCTACATAAATACAATATCTGGTAGCCTATGAAACAAAAACAGATTGCTTACTTATAATTGTCAAATTTGTTTTTGAATTGCAATTATGAATACGCTACCAAAATGTGTACAAGAAAATTTGCAAACTGTAATTTTTATTTTGGCAAATCAGCTTAATTCTCTGTGTTACAAGTTGTATTAGTTGTTTTTACCAAAATAAATTTTTTGAGGGCGTAATGAATTCATTACGTCCTCTCATTACGCCCCGGTTGTTATGGACATGTTTACATACTTCGTATCCTAGGAGTTATCATTCAATTACAGTAAAGTGAACAATAAACTTCTATTCAGTCCGATCGTGCACGAAATCGCGCAAAGCCTGCAGCATGATCAGACCGTAGACGCTTTTATAAAACTACAGGGAACAGGCGGGCCTATTCTGCGGTTATTGCGCGCTGACATCAGCACTATACATATATCTTTGCATCGGATCATTTCATTCTTTTATCAATGTGGAAGCAGAAGTACTAAGAATAACAGATTGGTTGATTGTGTCATGGCTGGTAACAATACGGCTGTCCTTCGCGTATGCGGAACCGTGTATAAAGGCAACGGTGTATTTATTTGGCACCAACACTTTAATGTAACGCGATAATGTACAAAATTATGGTTAGGTACTGCATACCTTGTGTAATAGGGCGGAATGTCACTGCTGACAAAGGCGGAATGTTAAGATCGTAGCTGCGCTACAACACGCGGGAAATGCCGATTGTTTCCGATAGAAATCGCTGCAATTCATAATACATTGTAGATAATTGTGCAATACCGTCGATACAAATATAACACCTGATCGTCTTTTTTCTGTGTTAATGTTGAGTTGATAATTAACTTAATAATTTGAGACAATTTCACTCGCGTTTCGTGCTCGAAAAATTATCCCTCGATACCTATTAACCCAAGTTTATCGAAAAATCGGAATCACTAGTTATATTACTTGCGATAAAGTCTACTTTTTTTGGTTATTTAATATAAAAAGCCAAAACGTTTTAAACAGTATATAGATACGTTGGACATTTTTTAGTACGACAGACTTTAAATCGACTATTGACTTTTATTAGGGTGAAGCCTCGCCGCACTGGGGTCTAACCACACATTTTTACGTTTCTATACCTTCGGTATTGATTTTACGACAATGTCGAAATCTGGATTTTAACGGAAATACATGTTTTGGGGCTCAAAGAACCCAAAAAAGTGGCTTTTAAAAAATGTCTGTCGGTAGGTAGATGAGAGTGTATGACGTTTCTACAGGCAAAAGTACCAGACCGATTTTGATAAAATTTTAACCCAAGAAGTATATCAAAAATTATAGTACTAGTTAAGCTTTTCAAAATAATCCAAAACCGTAACGGAAGTTAGGCATGTTTTTTGTGGTGGCGTTTTTTTTCCAAAACTAAATTTTGGAAATTGGAACTTTGTGGGTAGTATACGATGAAGTAAAAATTAATTACAAAAATATAAAAAACGATCGCAATGGCACTGCTTCAAAATTTTGAAAATTAAAAAAAAATTATATTTCAAAAACTGCTCACGCGATTTTTTTAACTTTTTGAGCCGATACAGCTTGTAGTGAGCTACAAATTGTTTTTTTTACTCCCAAATTTTAATTTGTCGCCTTCCAGAAATATGTAACAAATTTAAAATTGATTAATTATTTACTCAAAAACGCAATCGCCGGTCGTTATAAACTTTTAACAGTTTGATAGACTATTTAAAGTATTTTATTAGGACCAGCAAGAATTTTTAACTGTTTTAAAAATTAAGAAAAAAAACGATACTTTGTAATATCAACAACGCGTTTTCCGGCCGTTACGTGATTTTAGCTACGCCTATGTAGGGCAGGCGGGTCCCTTCTTACTATTATTTATACGGTATGCGACATCGTAGGGTTGCCCATATAAATTGTTGTCTTAGAAATTTAACATACGGTGAAATGAGAGAAGAGCTTAAGGCAAATCGTAAACGCTTCAAAATGGCAGCCGCTACAGCTTTTAGAAAAAGTAAATTTTAATTATTTGTAATTTAAAAAAAATTCCTACTCACAAAAATGTTTGGACATGGACAAGTTGCGATCCGAGCAGGATTGCTACGCTCCAGCATCATTATTGTTGACGTCACAAACTGACAACTGTAATAAAGGTTAAAATATGGATGTAATGGAGGGTTGCCTATAAATTTTGTTTGCTTAGAAATCTAACAGTCGGTGAAATGTACAACGTTATAATGATAAAATTTACACTTTTGCAAATACGGTAAGTATTAATATTTAGTATGGGAAAGTCCACTCGAACTCCAACACTTCAGCTTTTTCAACTTAACCACTGTGGTCACCTAGTATTGCACTCACAGACTTTTTTGAATGGCAATTTCAAATCAAGGCTGCAAGACAAAGTTTTGAATAAACAAGATCTTTTCTAATTTAATAGTATATTCTGTAACAAGTTTGGAATATAGCATATTCTGCACGAGTGGAAAGTTTGTTACCCGAGCCGAAAGGCGAGGGGGGCGGTCCGCGGGTTCGGAATTGCCATTGCAAACGTGTTACAGACTATACTTTTTATACGACTATAAATTAATTAGATCATTACTTATATTTAGAAAATAAGGAAATTTTCAGTTTCCTATCTAAAATACGCTTTGGTTGTAACTGTCAACAAAACAAAAAAACAGTTGATAAACGAGAGACGCAACCTTTATTGTTCAGAACAGTGTTAGAATGAAATATTCTATAATAAGTGTAAGAATGTAGTTCATTCCGTAATTAAAAATTGTTTCAGAATTCTTATATCCTAAAATAGTCGTAGAAAAATATTATTATATATCAAAATAGTTCAAGCCTTTTATAAACACGGTGTATATATTGATTCATTATGTCATTTTGATATTGGAATTGATTAATAATTAACTTAAGCATATTAGTTTATTATCACATTCCGGTCAGGAATATTGAAATTGTTAGATTGAGATTATATTTTATTTATTACTGTGGATTTTATCTGTAAATAGGTATGTACAAAACCTGTAAACGAATCAATATTATTATAATATGGCCATACAAAATTCACTGGTAGACCTAACAGATTAGAAGTGCAGAGAAACGTAAATTTTTACGTTATGTAATTGTTTTCGGATTCAAAAAACATTAAAGCGTTCTCAAGCAAACTTATCCACTAAAATATACCAATTTAAAGTGACCTTGAAAAATGTAGTTTCAAGGTTATCATCACCTGTAAATACAATAAAACTTGAAAAAACATATTGTTTACAATTTTTAATGGAAATGTTGTACAAATACGTGGTCAAATACTCAAATATTGAACCGGGAACAAGAGATGAGTAAAGAAAAACGTCGACATTTTCCGTGGAGACGTGCACTCCTATAAGCATCGCTAACACGGAGCAGCAGTTGCAAGTGGAAGCGAGGGAACGCAACCAGCATGGCCGGCGCGCGTCATCGGAGGAGGGCGGCAGGTAGAGCGGCTATGGAAGGAGAATGCAACGTCTAGACACTACGTCACGCCGCCCCACCCGCGCGTCGTCGGATCGAATCCGCCGACGTCCGTCCGGTGTATGTATGTGTGAGCTGCAGGTCCAGCGTAACGAGCGTCGTTTTACAATTTCACCATCCATAATAATTGCGACGCGTACCTTTTACTCACGTGTAACGCATTCGGCTTATCGATTTGCAGGAACGACACTGAAAAATACAGCGGACTTGCCACTATTACATGTAATTATTAAATGCAAATACGTCGCGATGCATTAGATAATTGTAAAACGGAAAAACGCGCCCGGTGGCTCGTTCACTGGCTTACGAACTGAATGCATATTTTGATTAGCATTAAAATGACACTCAAGGCTGCATAAATAGTAAACTCAATTATTAAATGCAAATGTGTAGGGCGTGTGTCCTGTGTGAAAACAGGATAAAAATCGACATTAAATTTTAAAATGACATAAAAGCAAATCGCCGCAATGCACTTTTAACATTTAATTAATATTTAATGATTTAATTTCGTAGGGAAAATAAAATGGACAGAGTAAACGATTATAAGGGGGTGATTTGTTTTCTGTAAGAAAATGTTGTACTTCGAAAATAGTTTTCATCGGAATAATGTAACGAATATCTCGGAAGTCTCACAATTTATCTAGTCTAGTAAATCAGGGTTTTCAAATATTTCCCGCGTTGAATAAATTCAGCAAAAATGTATTTCAAAGCCCCAAAACTCATTTCCCAATTCGATATTTTATTCGTGGAATAATTAAATTATGTACCACTCACGATTTAAAAAATGATTAGGGCAAATTACTGTGCAACAAATTTTCGTAATTTAATAAACCGATTATTTTTCAATTCACTCGTGGGATAACTGTTGATTAAACATTAAAACATTATTGAATGCAAAAAGTGAATACTATAAGCAAAAATCTCAAAAGTTGAACTTGGGCACTAACATTTTCAGTTTTTAATAGATTTGAGGCAACAAGTGAGGGTGTTCCTGTTATAGGCACGTTCTTGTGGAAAATTGACTGCTACATTCACAAAAAAATATATACGACAAATTAGGTACTTACAAATATAACTAATTTTGAAAGAAAATTGACTGTCAATCTTGGGCTATGCTGTGACCTTAATTTAACACTAAAAAAAAACTTCAGTATTTTTTATAAAACATTTTAAGGCACTTTGCATAACGGCAGCCAGTTTTTTTTATATAGAGCCAGGTCGTGTATTCTATAATATTAGTTATTAAGAACTTAATTTTAATTGTTGAGCGCCACACTGTCTTGACATTTAAACACCACCCTTGACAGTGAAAGGATGAATAAAAAATAAATTGATGATAGAAAAATGTAATTATTATTAAGTATGGTGAATTAAATATAAATGTGAGTAAGATTAAATTTTATTTTTGTTTACTGAAGGTAAAACAAAACTACCACGTTCATTATAGATAAACTGGTTTAATATTAAAAATAGTTGGAAAGCTTTCCCTAAACATTATTGTAGAACTACAAAATAATTTAAATTACTAACAGATATTGTTCTTAACTACAAGAAACATATATTAATGAAAACTTATTAAAATTGGCATAACTAGAATTTTGTTAATTATGTTGAATTGATAAAAAATTTGAACTTAAGGTTAAACTTTTCTTTTGTTGATAAACTGTCGCTTGTAGTTGCAAAAAAAAATTCTCCTCGACAAAAATACCTGATTTAATAATAAAATAGACGAAGTTGAATTTATCCACTATTAAAAGGAAGATCTTATAGAAACGTTTATCAGTGCAAGTGCAGGCCGAACCTCTTTTCTGTAAACGTTTCTTCTACTCAAACCGACGAAATAACATTTAACCTGACAGCAGTTGAAAACTTGCATGCTGAATCAAAAAATTTAAATCTTCCACAGATGCGAGCCTCTAAAAAATCAAAGGGAAACAAATAACAACCAAAATAAAGGTAAACGTTAGAAAAATACTTACACAGAAGTATAACGGCTCTTTGTGAATTTGCTTAACAGAAAATGTAAAGATTTTAGCAATCTGGACTATAAGAAAAAACGCAGAAAACGTGTTACGCTAAAATATGAGAAAATCAAATTAAAACAGCGATAATATAAAGGTGGATAAAACACTCACCAAAATATATGAGGGTTCACTGAATAAAAAGGTTTCTAACAGAGAAATTCGTTACGATGAACTTTTAAGAAAACCTCGATAATTTTCCAGCCCAACACTTCTCTCATTTTCTTTCATAAAAAACCTATTTCCCCCCGTTCTCTACTACTACCAAACTTTGAAAGTCAAAATCCCTATATTTCAATAAAGTAACCAAAAATATAAACGGGCATAAACGTGCCTCATTTAAATTATTTAAAAAGAAGAAAAATAAATTATTCACAAGCAGAAAAAACTTGAAGATTTTTTATAAAGAAAAGAAAATATAATTAATAGGAAATTAAATAAAATATAAAGAAATACGATAGAAAATCGTTAATTTAGATTAATTTTAAAATGTTGACTTGAACGAACCGCCTATGAATAAAATCAAGGTCACTTACGACAGAATTCAGAAATGAATTAGGTTATGTTTTTTGTTATTATTAAAAACTGAAATATCTAACATAAAATCTGAAATTAGAAAATTTAACACTCCAACGCTGCTAGAAAATTACTTCTGATTAAAGAAAAAACTTGAAGAAACGACAGAGGTAAATAGGAATATAACCTAACCTATATTACTTAAATCAAAATTTTTTAGGAAATTCACACCACAAACGCTATGGATAATTAACCAAAGCTACTTAATTTAAACAACCACAAGGGAATTAAAGAAGACAATCACCAACCATCATCAAGAAACTTAATACATGAATCATCGAAAAAATAAATGCTACAATGCCGACTCACATTGTCAATTTTAAACAACTTTCAGATATAAAGGAAGCATATTCCTGTTATAGGCTTATTCTCGTCAAAATTGACTACTAAATTCGGAAAAATGAGTCTTAAAAATTTTCAAAATTTTCATAAATGTTAAATTTTTTAAATTTTTAATATTTTTACAAATTTACAATGATTTTAAAATTTTCAAAAATTATGGGAACTAATGTTCATAATTAAAAATTATCAAAATTTTCAAAACTTTTCTAGTATTTTGAAAATTTCCATAATTTTCATAATTCTCAAATTTTTCTATTAAAACAATTTTCCTACATTTGTAATATTTTCAAAAATTTTACGAAGTTTCACAATCAAAAGTTACAAAAAATAAAAAAAACAAAAAAATTTTAATTTTTTAAAAAACACCTGATATAAGATATATCAAAAAAAATTTCAATAAATGCGAGGAAGGTGGCAGTTGCCCGACAGTTTTTCAGCTGTCGCTTACGATAATTTAAACGACAAATTAGGTATGAAATTAATTTTGAATGTGAATCCTTGTAGAAAATTGACTATGAATTCAAAAGAGTAAACTGTTATAAGCGAACCTGAAGTCCTGAGCTATAGTTGGTCGCAGATATGTTACGATATTATGTTAAATTTGTAGTATAGCAGTATGAATAATTAAAAAACTATTAGAAATATAATAACCGTGTTAAAAACATAGATATTATTAGGCTAATGTCTCATCACGTCATCACCATGCAATTATAATTAGTAAAGTGAGTTAAAATTTTCACTGGTATGTAAAATAAGCTCAATTTGTTTTACAAATTGTGTTTTTTTGGTGATTTGCTAAGAAAATGAAAAATCAGTTGTTTCAAACATGTATTTTAGTAACTTTTACCTAGAAGTCTAAGGATTACAAATAAATGAAGAAAAATGCTGCAAGCTATTGGTTGTTAAAATACGCTGTTAATTAAAAGCTGTTAATATTCCGAACTTCTAATTATTGTAACTAAGCGTGTTTTTTTTTCTGGAGATTCCTAGTAAACATTTTATAATTCTAAGGACGGTGCTGATTTCGAAGACATTTGAAATTTCCACCAAAATTGAAATATAAGGCATCTCATAAGTAGATCAAACGAAAGATGTTACAAATTGTGACTGCATTCATAATATTTTGTGTTACAAAAAAATCAGAGGTGGCAGCTCGCATTGTCTTACGCATTTGACGGTACCTTTTGCTGGTCTCCTAATAGTAGACATCACAGAGTGGAAGAGATTCTCCGAAAACAAGGAATAAGGAAGTAATAAAAACAATCATCGCATTCTATTGAGTAATTGAAAAGTAAATAAAAAATCCACTATTATACAGGGTGTAACCATTTTTCTGGACAAAACCTATACTGCGATATTCTCAAGCAAAAATAAAGTCTGATACAATTTTGCACTGAAGCGAGTGTTCATTTTTCAAGATATCAACAGCAAGTTTTCAAAATTGGTATTTTGCGTAATTGTTACTATGGAATTAGAGGCTTCTGAACAAACAAATAAGCGAAACCCGTGAGTTATTTTCTGGGGTGTCAAAATTTCAAGAATGCTCTAAATACTACATGTAACACAAAATTTATCATCATTTTGAAATAATCGCATCTTAACAAATTTGTTTTCAAAAGTTAACTTTCAAACTTGCACTTTGGCTCCTTTTCTCCAACGATTTTTGCAAATAACCAACCGCCCAAACACGCTTGCCACATGCTTCTATCTAACGCTGAATTGCAAAACACTGTTTGAATTTCTAATAACCTAGAAACTCCCATTGACCGTCTAGAAAATGGCACCTGGCTTCACTTTTTATAGTGTTTGGCTGAGTGGGGCTTGGAGATATTTCAATTACTTTAAATATAAAAATAAGTTTTCAAAACAAGTTTCTAAAAATATCCTCATGGATTTAACCAATTCACTAAAAACAATCGAAGAACATATAGCAAAGATACATAACTTATAATTAATTAAATTAAAATTAATGTAACACGCAGTAAATTTTTAGCATAAGTGGTAGATGGACATAAGTGCAGTTTCATTAGCAAACTTACGTCTAAGTTTTGAAAATAAAAAATATTTAAACCAAGATAGAGCGCCCGAAAACATTAGTTAGCACGGGGAGATTCACGTCCGTCCAGGTACGGATTAAGTGTAAGTTGTGACTGAGTTAATAAGGGCATTTTGATAATATGTCGAGCACCGATACAGGCAATGAAATTGTGTGAACATGTTTTCGTTGAATATAATTTTCGTTTAGTGTTTGGATGCAAATCTTGTCCGCTTGTTCCTGGTGCACGCGCGCGGTCGTCGCGTGTTGCCCTGTTCACTGCATCGTACTACAGTGGTTCAAGTGAACAGCGGGTGTATTTGTTTACGCGCGCTCTATCTTGGAAATGAATATACTTTAGTATTCAGGCATTACATTTTGTTTTTATTATTCAAAATAATTGTTTCTACTAAACCTGAGGTTAGCTTCCCAAATTTTCTTAAATTAAATTTGATCTTCATTTTTTTGTCTGTTTTGTTGATTAAATACGTGGGAAAATTGAGATAAGCTTATTGTAAAGCTTGTTATATCCAAACATAACTGAAATATTAGTTGGAAACTACTCAGTCAAACACCCTATAGAAGTCGTGGTTATAATGTTGTTAACAAAACTCAAAAGCCTACATTTCTATAGTCAGGGCCGTGTTAAGACTTCGTAGGCCTTGGGCACTCTTAATTTTGGAGGCGTCACCCCACATTATGTCAGACATAATAAAATGTACCACATCCCACATTTGATATATTTTTTTTTGTAAAAAAACGAAACTAAACCGAAGTAAAAAAAACATTAAACTCGTTGCGACTTTCTAAGTTGAGCAAAAATTAAGTTATGTTTTTTTTGGTGGCAGAAAGGATACACCCTGTATAGTGGCGCAACTACGAACTCGCGAAACCCCGCGACGCGGACGGCCTTGAGGCTTTAAGGTTGGCAGGTTGGCTTCGAGTTGGCTAATATTCGATACTTAGCCCAATAGTTGGGCTAATATTTTGTACTTGGTCGAATATTTGACAAAAACTTTTCGGCATCTTGGCCGAACATTTGGCCAGATACTCTGCCGAATATTTGATGATTACTTGGCCGAATATTCGATAATAGGCCGTGAGAGACTGGGTATCAGTGTAGGATTAAGTGTCATTCGTCATTATGTGGAAGAAAGTTCTATCTTATGATAGTCACTTTTGGCATGTAAAAGATTAACACATTTTGAAAAAACAATAGATAACAATTTTTGTTAACGCATGGGAAAAACCAGGTTAAACCCCATTATTGCATTCGGGATAAAATTCTGCATACGATGGTGTTGTATAACTCACTTTTCAAAACGAATCCATCCCACAGTAAAGAAACTCAGTCTTCTGCTTCTGCTTTTTATTTGTGTAAATCAGTTTTTGTGGTCAAAAATTTAGTCAAACAACACCATCTAATATAGAGTTTCATCCCCAATTCAAAAATGTAACATATACAGGGCGTTCCATTTAAAATATGAAAGCTAGTGTCAGTATCGGTGAAACCGAAAGCTCCAGAAAGTCGTAATCTACTTCAAATAATAATAGGTGGCCATGCATATAATAACCATATCAAATTATAATCGATTATTCTAATAACCAACGACGACAATTGAAGCAAATCCCTTGTATGTCATCAAAAAGTTGATTTAAATCAAAAGCTTTAATTTAAATCAAATAAAACGAGCTTTTGCGTTCTTCATAAAAATCACAATTTTTTTGCGCCTTTGATATGTATTATTCGTAAAACGTAAAACAAAATAATTTACCATATTAGCATTACTAAAACAAAGAGAGCCCAAAAAATTGGCGGGGGTCAAAATCTGAGTTACGGTACTGACCCTCCCCTGCATTTTGTTAACTATTAATTCCAAACATAAATTGTAGAGATGAAAATAACTGTTGATATTATTATTATTATATTATATTAAAGACATATATTTTCCAATTTTGTAATAGTGTCGCACGTTTTAGTTTTTGTACAATTTACAATAGGAACAGACAAAAATGTAAGTAGGTTGAATCATTTTTGCAAGGTTTTTTTTTATGACAAATTTATGCTAGTAAATGATATTATAAATTTTATGGTGTTGTGATTGGGTTTTGTTTACATTTTACATACAATTTGATCATTTGTAAGTAATTTGTTCCCGAAAACCTTGGCAAGCAAAAAATACCGTTTCTCTCTAGTCTAATGCGTTTTAATGGAAAATTAATGATACATATAAAAAAATGTTGTACTTACTATTATAAAAGATTTTTTTATTATTTCTTCTAAGAAAGTGAATAAATACCTGATAATATTAGTAATTATTGTTGTCACTCATTTGTTTCGTTCAATCACGCGTTCTGACATTTGTTTGATTTCTAGACATTTTACATTTTTACAATATTTCTCGGAAACCTGTCATTCCTGACAAACGAACACAGAACACTGTGTGGTTTTTTTAAAGAACTGCGATATTATTAATTACTAATTTACGTGCACAGCAATGATGTCATAGAAATATGAATGGACTTTTATATCACATAAAAAGTATAACATTTTTCTTCGCAGTAATGAATACAATGAATCGATTTTTTCAGAGTATTATCGCAATCAGCATTTAAGTTCCACTGCTGTGCTTCGGCACTCTTCTTTGCCACGGACTCTCCTTAACGCTAAGGCGGAGAACGGGGGACCTACAGTTTAACGTTTCGAACCCCAGACCTTTAGTGTTAGAGGCTAAGCCGCGTTCTCATGATTCGATTTTAGTTGATCAACTTTAGTGGATCAACTAAAATCGAATGAAAATTGCTGTGAGAACATGCATTTCAACTTTTGTCGGTCAACTTCAGTTGATTCCACAAAAGATTGACCCATTCAAACTTTATCGTTCAAGTTATGAGTCAACCACTATCTTTTAGACGAGTTGAAACGCGTTTGAAGCGTGTGAACATTTATCAGTCAAGTTGAATCATTCGATTGTGCTGCATTCTGCAGTCTGCTTGCTGTCATCTCTAGTTGGCGCCATTTTATTTCACTAGTCGATTCAATTTTTACGCTTGAAATGTACGATGTGTGTGAACCAAAAACTTGACCGATTTTAGTTGATCCACTAAAGTTGATCAACTAAAATCGAATCATGAGAACGCGCCTTAAGCGTTCAACGTCTAAGTTACAGCTACATAGGGTACACCACGGGGTATTATAACAATAAAAAACTACACATTTTTGTGACATGCTATATTCGCAAATGTTTACGACCTGAAAAGACCCTAATAAAAGTTGTGCAGAATTTTTAACGATTACAGCGGTACCAAATAACTACACTTTTTATCTACAAATAGCCCACTATTATCGTAAGTAAAGAAAGGATGTGCGAGTGTGTCAGTGTGGCCGCGCGCTGCCGCACTGTAGCCCGATCTAGTATTGTTACGTGGACGTGGATTTAGAATTAGTAGGTATTTACTAGAACAATGTGTTTATTTTTATTAAAGTCAACAAGAGAGAAAAGTCATGGCTGTATGCTAAACTTTAAAATATTCATAATAATGTTGATAACAATCAAAATTTTTTAAACAAATATGTATATGGAGAAGAAAACCCCTAAAAATCTGGAATAACAAAACTTGAAAAATACATCACTCTTCCACACAAGTAACTAAATACCAGATACGTGTCAGTCTAACACTGATGATGATAGCTTTGCTGTCGAAATACGTATCTGGTATTTAGTTACTTGTGTGGAATTTTTCAAATATATAAATAATAAAAGTGAATTTATATCATAGTACAAAAAATAACAGTTTTCGTACTCATATAATACGTAATTTGCAGAAAACTATTCGTTTTAAATAAATTAAATCGACATTTTAAATAAAATTAAAAAAGTTAAAAGCATAATATATATTCTAACGAAGATAATACATCCGAAATGAAGAAAAAACAATAAATATTTTTTATGGGTTTACTCAGAAAGTCGATATTACCAATGGACAACCAAATAAATTACCACCCAACGAGGAAAAATAGTATTCATTTGAAATTTTTTTTTCTATGATTTATTGCATTTTGGTTTCCAAAAGTTTCCAGTTTAGTAACTATAGGTTTTGCTCGTGGTTCTTACTTTTACATACCTTCGGTTTAGGAAAGTATTGATTTCCTGGGGCTCAAGGAACCCAAAAAAGTGGTTAAAAAAAAATGTTTGTCTGTGTGTGGGTGACGCCTCTACAGGCTAAATTACTGGACCGATTTTGGTGAAATTTTAAATCAAGAGGTTTATCAAAAATTGTAGTTCTAGTTAAACGTTTCAAAAAATTAAAACCCGGAAACGGAAGTTAGACATGTTTTTTTTGTAGCGTTTTTTCCACAAAAAAATTAAAAAAGTTGAGCTCGGAATCTGAGAAAAAAACTTAAGGCAAATTGAAAACTTTTTTACCGAACTGTCTAGCTTTAAAATGGCGGCCTCTACAGCTTTTTGAAAATCTCGACTTTAACGCCCATTTACTCAGAAAGCAGTTGTCTGATCGGGATCAGACCACTTGTTTGAGAGCCCATTCTAGGTAGTATACGATGAACTAAATTTGATTTCGAAAATCCACAAAATATTGCAATGGCGCTGATTCAAAATTGTTGAATACATAAAAAAAAATTTTTAAAAACTGTATACACGATTTATTTTAAACTTTCTGAGCCGATAGAAATTGCATTAAACTACAAATTTATTTTTTACTTATCTCCCAAATTTTACCCTGACGCCGTCCAGAAATTTTTGAAAATATTAAAATTGATTAATTATTTATTCAAAAACGCAAACGCCGATCGTTATAAACTTTTTTCAGTTCGATAGACTATTGAAGGTACTTTTTTAGGATTTGCTAGAACTTTTAACTATTTTAAAAATTAAGAAGAAAACGATACTCTTTAATATCAACAACGCGTTTTCCGGCAATTACGTAATTTTAACTACGCCTATCAGTTAGCTCTAGTTAGAAAATATATTTTTTATTCTTTGCATATTTTTGATAACTTTCCAAATAAAGCTAATGTAGCCATTTTTGTCTGACACCCGAAGCGGATAGGAGCGGCGGCGGGCGCTTACCTTGCTTTGGTGCAGGTAGTCGCTGCTTCTATGGGTAGAGTTACGGTACGGAAACCAATTGAACAGGCTACCGCAAATTTAAATTCCCGCTGCGTGTTTTCTTAGAAATCTAATACTCGCTGAACTGTACAACGTTATAATTATTAAAAGTTACACTTTTGCAAATACGGCAACGGCAAGTATTAGTATCTAGTATTGGCTACAATTTGTTTTTTTTTTGAAAACTATTATTTCACTGTGACGCTTTCTATATGAATTTTGATGAATGGAATGGAAGGTTATAATAAGAAAATTTACACTATTGCAAATATGATAAGTTTTAGTATGGGAAAGTCCACTCTGTATGTCCAGAGCAAGTTCCACAGCCAACGAAATTTCTTGATGTTGGGTGTTTCTGCTTGAATCTAGTTTGTTGTTGAGCAACAACAGAAGCACCACCATGTTATTATGTGGTAAAAGTAATAATTAATTAATTTCACATTCAATGTCACGTGCTCCATACAGGATATCTCTACAAACAGCGACGGTGGGTTCTAATTTTCAAAATTTTTATTAAATTAACATTTGGTTTTTTTTAGTAGGTTAGCCGCTTTGATCAAAATATCTATATCGCTTTTGTTTTAAACTGTGGAATGGTTTTGTTTCACCGAATGTATTCTCTAAGAGTACTTGTTATACGTCATTTTGTTTTGAAGGTTTTCGAAAAAAGGTTATTGTATATATTTCTAAGCAACAGTTGCTTCAGATGTCTTTGAAAATTCAAATATAAGCTGTAATCAATACCTTTTTCAATTTAAATGTTTATATATGTGGCGTGAATGTATTATCAGCATTATTCAATTCCTGTCTGAGAATTACATTTATAATCTGTTTGGTAGCTATAATTTGTTTAATGTTCTTATTCTGTGACATTTCTGTTACTTCAGAAGTTATAATCTTTTAGTCTTTACGTTCTTGAGTAATAATGCATCATCGTAAGTGGTACTTCATATCAAATGGAGTCAACTAAACGATTTACACTTTACTGGCAATAAATGTGTATTTATTTAATATAGCAACAGAAAAAATAGAAAACAGTAACTAACCTAGGAGTCACTTTTACTTCTAATCTAAAATTCGACCTACATGTTAATACCATTGTAAATAGTGCCTATTAAAATTTGGATTGAATTTATAGTGTCGAAAAATTTTCATAATGTTCAAGCGTTAAAAATACTTTATGGGCACCACATTAGTTCGACCCAAGCTTTGACACATTTTTGAGAAATTTCAATTATTAAACAAATTCCATAGAGTAATGGCTATAAAACTAAACTTATTAATACCATAATTAGAGAAAAGGGTTATAAATTAGCCATTCAAAAAGTATTTATCCATATACCCCAACTTCATTCGATACAATTAAATATGCTTCGATTACATATTTTGCTGACACGTCCGAAAGAATTGTTAAAATTATAAACAAGACAAACAAATATTATCTAAGCTTTAAAACAACTAACAACATTTTAAACACTTTGTTTAATGCAGAATCAAAAACAGACGATTTGCTAAAATAAAGAACACGTACGTTGTTACAAATACAAACAACCACATAAATCAATTACGCTAAACACTTACTAGAAGACAATCTTTTAATAACATCTAATAACAGTGTAAAACGTTAACAGTTTTGTGATGACAAACGTAAATTAAATACACTAGCTTTTGAAATTCAAAAACATTTAAAAACTGTACCGTTAATGAACGAGCAAAAAATTAATTTCTTAAATCCATTTTTAGTGGACATTTTGGAATAAGAAATCAAATCATCTACGGGCGATTACCAAGATCAAGTCACTAAGTTATATTGTTGCTATAACAACACTAACTGTTTACTTTTTAATATAACCCTTGATAATAACATGTAAACACGTCGAAATACGTATGAGGTTGAAATAAATAAATATTGTTGTATTTATTTAATATTTGGAAAGGCTCTTCTTTTTTAAATATTTTACTTTTTTGGTTTTGTTTATGGGACAAACATTAAGGCGATAATTAATTATAAAAGATTTGTTTCCACCACATTTTTTAAAGACTCATAATGTCCAACCCCCTGAAAAAGTATATCTTATGGACCAACGTTCAACATCAAGTGGTTGTTCAATTTTTACAAACCTCATTTTTACAATTTCACATCCGACTATATTAAGTTAACCACTGCGCCAATCTTCCGGTCGATAAGAAGTTACAAATATACAGAAAATAATTTTTTGTACATAATTTATCATCTCATTTTTTTGTATTTGGTGTTCCAGTAATTTATTACTATTTTGTTTTGGGTAAGGCAGCCAATAGTAAGTTAATAATAGCAAACATTAAATGTTCTCACTTCTAAGACGCTACAGGGATGTTTTAGTAGTACATTCTAACTTAGGAAGAATAGTTAATAAAAGCAAAATGTATCTTTTGTTGAAAAAGACTCTAGAAAAATATTACCACTCAAAAAATTGATGGATACAGTACCCCCTAAACAATACTACAACTAAAATACTAATTGTTTTGTTTTTATGGCACCGACGAGCCATTCTTAATAAAGCCGGAAAAACAATTTCTAAATCACCTCAAAATAAAACAACAAATTAGCTCACAAAAGTAAACAAATCCTGAGACAAAATAGTTTTTGAAAGTTTGCAAAAGCTTGAAAAGCTCATCATTTTCATCAAATGTTCTTCGGTGGTTTCTTAAATTACCGGTATTTTTTTCGTTACGGCAAATGGCGAACTTACAGAATATTAATTATTGTAGGAAATATCAATAAGTAATTAACCTTTGTGGTTAACGTAGTTAGCACTTTTGGTTGGCCAATGATTTTGCAGCCAAAACAATGATTTGGGTATGCCTATTGCCTATGGCGTAGCGGAAAACGCGAGCTATCACCGTGCAACCAATTAATTAAGTATATTTTAATTTTAGGCATCTTCAGTATACCATTGTATTTTTTGCAGTTTAGCTAATTTAAAAGTAATAATTTGTTTCTAAATCATTGATTATTTTCGCAACACGTAACATTTGATAATGTTTATTATAATTAGATTACTGTTTTATAGCTCTAATTGTACTTTACATCCTTGAATGTATACTTTAACAGAAAATGTAATCAAAATTTGAACATTCAAAAACGTGTGATCCATAAGTAAATTTTATTATCTTAAGTTTTGTTTGGAGTATAGTTAGTAACTTTCTTAGTTTACAGCTCTTACTAATTTTCTACCAGAAAAATTCAGGCAAAGTTTCGTAGCCTGTCATCTAGCATTCTTTGTGTTCTGCTAAAGTTCATGTTCATTTTAGCAGGAACGGCTCCAAGGGGAAGGTCGGTTTGCCGAACCGGCCTGAAAACCGATTTGAAAAAACAGGTCTGAAAAACCGGTCTGAAAAACGTGTCTGAAGAAACGCTCTAAAAAACCGGCTGTGAATCATTGCAAACTGGTTTGATAAACCGGCCTGAAAAAAACGGTTTGAAGAAACAGGTCTGAAATCCTGGTCTGAAAAAATGATGTGAAAAAATCATTAAAAACCGGCCTGAAAAAACCGATTTGAAAAACACAATCTGAAAACATTCATCTAAAAAAAACTGTCTGAAAAAAACAGAGAAAAAACCGATCTAAAAAAGACAGTTTGAAAAAAAGGTCTATAAAACCGGTATAAATAAGCAGTCTGAAAAACGAGTCTGAAAAACCGGTTTGAAAAAAACCGTCTGAAAAGAACAATCTTAGAAAACCGGTTTAAAAACCGGTCTGAAAAACCTGTCTGAAAAGAAAACAGTATAAATAAAACAATCCTAAAAAAACAGGTTTAAAAACCGGTCTGAAAAGCCTGTCTGAAAAAACAGTCTGAAAAAAACGGTCTAAAAAACGGTTTGAAAAAATGGTCTTAAACGAACAATCTTAGAAAACCGGTTTAAAAGCTGGTCCGAAAAACCTGTCTGAAAAGAAAACAGTATAAATAAAGCAGTCATAAAAAACAGGTTTAAAACCCGGTTTGAAAAACCTGTCTCAAAAAAAGCCTGAAAAAGCGGTCTGAAAAAGCGGTCTAAAAAAATGGTCTAAAAAACCGGTATAAAAAACCGGTCTGAACAAAACGGTCTGAAAAAAGGGTCTTAAGAAACCGGTTGAAAAACCGGTCTGAAAATCCTGACTGAAAAAACAGTCTGAAATAAGCTGTTTAAAAGAAGCGCTGTGAAAAACCTGCCTGAAAAAAAAAAGTCAAAAAAACGGTTGTAAGAAACGGGGTCTATAAACCGGTCTGAACACCCTGTCTGAAAAAGCAGACTAAAAGATGGTCAAAAAACGGTCTCAAAAACCTGTCTTAAAACCGGCCTTGATATTATGAATATCATGGCTATATACGTAAACAAAAACTTCTAACCTATTATTATCTATGTAATTCTATACTTATTAGAAATAAATAATAAATACCGGCTGATACCTTATTCTTATAATTTTGTTTTATTTATTTATTACTATTTAAACTTAATTCTATTCATCTATATCGGCATATGAAGACAAATTACTGGATTAAAAAGTAAGTGATTAAGATAAAAGTAGTTTCATACACGCATTGTCCCCGTTTTCTTCAGATCGGTTTTTTAGGCCGGTGTTTTAGACCCTTTTGTTTTAGACCGGGTCTTTCAGATCTTTTAGACCGGTTTCAAACCGGTTTTAAATCGGTTTCAAACTAGTTTCTAGAAAATTCGTAACTGACGGTTTCCGTAAATAAATTAACCGGTTAACCGGTGAACTGTAGCCGGTCGACAGCACTAAAAATAGATATTGTTTTTATAGAATTGAAATCAGTCTGGACTCTGCCTCTGAAGTCTCGCGCGACTTACTGTAATGACCTAATCTATGTACACTCTTTGATAATTTTGCCAATGAAATACTCGTTTCATTGTTCAACATATCTGTATTTTTCACGTTTCCGTTGTCCCAATTTACTTAAAATCCCTATAAAATATCTGTCCGTGTGCCACACAAAAGTTGACGAATTTTAACTAATGCAGTTGGCAAATTGAGGATTGCTTCCCCTCCCCAAATTTCATTGGGTCCGTTCCTGCATTTTAGCCTTTCAGTTTTAATAGTGTAATTAAAGACTTGGTATAACGTTTTAACTGGGAGTTTTTCAAACATTATATTATAATGTTTGAAAAACTCCCAGAAATCACTGGATGTATGTATTATTTCATAAATATCTAGTAAGTGTAACTGAAGTCGAGACGATAAAAGATGATACGAGAGAAAAGCTTCTCTCGTCGAGATGGTATGACAATTTTCTCGCGACATTCGAAACGAGACGAGAGATATTTCTCCACCGACTTTTCTCGTTTTGCGGCATCTATAGTTACTCAACAATAGTTTAAAAGCAATACACAAATACTTATGATTTCTAGCTTTACTTCGTTGAAGTCCATATTTATTGATTATAGGTATATAAAATACTTAATGACTTCAACAATATTTATTTATTTTAACCTTATACGTATTTCGGCATGTTTACATGCCATTGTCAGAGGTTATATGAAAAAGTAAACAGTTAGTGTTGTTATAGCAATAGAACTTGGTGACTTGATCTCGGTAATCGTCTGCAGATGACTTGATTTCTTATTCCAAAATGTCCAATAGAGGAGAATTTAAGAGATCAATTTGTTCATTCATTAACGGTACACTTTTTAAATGTTTGTGAATTTTAAGAGCTTTTAGTATATCCAATTTACGTTTATCATCACAAAACATTTTATAGTGTTATTAGATGTCATTGAATGATTGTGTTCTAGTAAGTGTTTAGCGTAATTGGATTTATGTGGGTGTTTGTATTTGTAACAACGTACGTGTTTTTTATACCTAATATCAAAATTTCTAATTGTCGGGCCTATATAAACCGAATTACAATGCGAACAATTTAATTTATAAATGCCCGATTTTAGCAAATCGTCCGTTTTTGTTTTTGCGTTAAACAAAGTGTTTAAGATGTTTATAGTTGTTTTAAAATTTACTTTAGATTTATTTGTTTGGTTTATAATTTTAGCAATTTTTTCTGATTTGTCCAAAATATGGGATCGAGGCATATTTAATTGTATCGGATGAAGTTTTAGTATTTGGATAAATTTTTTAAATGGTTAATTTATAATCTTTTTGTTTAATTAATGTATCAATAAGTTTAATATTATAACTATTACTATATGTAATTTGATTAATAATTGAAATGTCTCTATTATAATTAATTTCATCTAAAGGGACCGTCAAAGTTCTATGTATCAGGGACCTGTATGCTGCTAATTTATGTGTTTTATGATGACAAGAATCGTGTGGTATTGTAATGTCTGTGTGTGTAGGTTTTCTATAAAAATTATTATTAAATTTGAATACTCAGTTTATGTTGTAATTCACCCCCATAATTTGTTTGGAAGTGTTTCCAGTTTCACATTTATTCTGCTACCTCTATAAGTACGGATAAAATTCAAGAACAAAATCAAAGTAATTTTTATATAACACATTTTTACTCTACAGCAAAATAGAATGTTTTATAAGACAGTGTTAGGCGTGAATGACCAAGAAATTCACTTTGGGTGCATGTCAAAGAAGGAATCTATAATGTTACAAGAGCCAGGATGGTATTTTTTGCAAGTGCTGCATCAGCATATTGAGAGTGTGTTTAAAAAATAGAATATGATACGAATATATTTAAAGTTCTTCCAATTCTAACGGTTTGAGTAGTGCGTCTATGTGAAAGGATTCAAAATAGTCCCTATAGTGAAACACCCTGTGTGAGAATTTAGAAGTGTTTACTTAGCCCATTGCTTAAGAATTATCTGGAAAACTAAAAGAAACCAATGTTTTTCACATGTTTATGCTTTCAAGATAAGATTCAGATTAACATTTAAATTTTAAATTGCAGAAAATGTTGAAATTTTATCATCGTAAAAGTCAACGACCTGAATTTACAACTCGGTATTATTAACAGATAAGGCTGATTGGCTCACTTTATGCGCTGGTTTAAGACTCGTCCGAGATGTCTCTTAAAATTTTCACGAGAGGAATAAAAGAATGCCTTGATAATCTTGAAGCGTTTTTATATTTGCAATAAAAACGACAGTAACGGTAATCGATAAGACGTGTACGTTATAAATGTGAACGTACGTGAAAGTTGTCGCACAGCGGAAATTTACTACAAAAGCGTTATTAAAACGCAATCGAGGAAAAAAAGAATTGCACGAACCATTGCGTGACTGATTCGGTTTTCGTAGTAAATTAATGCAAAAAAGGGTTTTGTGGATAAGGCGACCCTAACGGGATTCGAATGGAAATCCGGGTTGAACTAATTTACTCGGTCTGTTAGTGGCGGATAAATGTGTCAATGAAGAACCGTTTCAATGTCACCCTTCTCGAAACACCCTAATTATTTATAAACCTAATAAATGAAAATAAACGCGCCACGAACGCGCCCCGTATTTTAATCAGGCGAAGTAGTTTTCCGCGCGCGAAGGTTCGCAGAAGTTATTATCCGCTGCAAATGCAAGACTGGAACAATATTTTTAAAATTGATTAAAGCAAAAAATTGGGAAAATAGAGCATGTGGATGCATGCGCTAATAAACTGTATATGAAACAAATAAATCTGAGATAAGTTTGAAAGTTTGCTTTTCCAAATCCCATTCAGCAGAACGCTCTCAAGTTTTTGCGATTTTGAGTTATGATTATTGCTGGCTTCCAGACGCAAAATTGAAGACATATTGCTGTTAGGTCGTTCTTGTATGTCTATACACATCTAGCGACATGATAAATTGGAGTAAATCTGCTAAAAATAACAATTTATAAACATCGGCCAAATGTAGAGCCAAAACTAAATATTGTCGATATTTTAGATTTTTCCCCAAATATATGATCACGTTTGTCAATTTACTAAAAAAGCCTCTTTCAATAAATTACGGCACTCGAGCAATTTAATTTAGGCGGGGAAAAAAGCTGATCTGTCAGTAAATAAACGATAGGGGAAACTGATATTGTATTACTGCAGCATATTTTGACAACGATTTAAAAAAAATATTCTGTTTAAGCAAACCTTTATTTTTGTTTCATATTATCCAGTTTTTAAGTTCTTTTTTCGAAGATTTTACAAACAATAAACTTAAGCTTTAGTTTGAAAGTCTGATTAAAAATAAATTGGCATTTGAATACATTTTTTGCAGGACGACAAAGAGATTACACACGAATACCTATGAGTATCTTTAGCACGGCAATTTTAAAGTTAAACAAAATATACTGTCGCATTCTTGTCAGATTTTTTGTAGAAACTTGAAATTGCAAAAGCGATGCTTACGAAAAATACCAATATAACTTCCAGTAAAAGAGAAAAATGTTGGAATTCAGAGCTAATCGCAGTTGCCACTTCAGTTTTTATTATACATTCAAAAGCTTTAAAACTGTGTCCTTATTCGCAATGTTTATTAATCTTAAAATCTCTGCTATTGATATTCTTTAACTCTTTATGGTATTTGAAACCCCAAACGAGTGATCTCAAATTACATCTCCACTCTAATCTTGTATGCGTTATTTAAAGAGTTGTAAAAAATATTATTTAGCTAGACATTACAAAATGTCCTTCCTGAATTTTGATTATTTGCTGTATTAAACAATTTGTCTTCACTTTTATAACGTATTCAAGTTACAGCATGCGTTCGCTCGTTCTCCAGAATCTCCGAAACGCCGCAGCGTATTCTATTTTGAAGAAGCTTCATAATTAATAATGAACTAGTGGAATCCGTGAGCTATGCCCTCCGTTTTATTGTTTATTGTGGCTTGATAGCAAATTATCGAATGAAGTAAGTAGCGCTGCAAGCTGCGGATCGATGTTCTAGTCTACAGCTTTCATATCTGTATATTAAACGCGCATTCAGTAATATTTTCTTTACTAATCCCTAATTGCCACACATAAACATTGTCTCCGTCTTTCAACATGTAAGCAAAGACCCTCCTCCCAGTATTACGTTTTTCAACAGACAAACAGAATTGTTACACAAAAATCTTCTAGTTAACAAACATTAAATTCATACTTTAAAAATATTTTCTAAATTATAATAGCCATTCGGACCTCGAGAGCCAGATAATTTTTACTACAATAATTACTGATTACTGATTATTAGGAATTCATAGCGGTATAGTTACGTATTTTCCCAACAATTTTATTTATTTTTCTTTTAATCGTGTGCGCTTCGATTCATTTTAACTGAATTTTCAGAATTGTGCTCATCCATTCCAACATCTGAATCAATTCAAGCAGTAATAAAAGTAATAACTGTAGCCACATAATCTGTTTTAACCTGCCCATTTGCTCTAGAAGAGTCGGTTTCAATGCTTTGATGCTAATTTTCGGTGGTAATTCTTTGAAAATAGCAGAACCTCTATGCCCCGATGTTTTTTGGTACTTTTATGACTGGCGCTTGTCGCTCCGTATGTTTTCTTCACTTAGTTAGGTCTGAATAAAACTTGCTCCCGTAAATAAAATCCGTGAGAAAATGTCCCAGTCTATCAATGTTTTGTTGACGCCTTCTGTGAATTTTTTTAAATCACAAATTTACATAGTTTCATTTAATAAACGGGAAACGATCAAAAAATCTATTTAACCTAAATTGCTTATGGGTAATAAACGCAACGTAACTTAAGGTGCGGCGTCAATATTTAGGGGAATTAATTTTCCCCCTCTCGCCAAATTTTAGCGGAGGAATTGGACCTTCTGTTTTTGGTTTTCATAAATCTCAAGGGATCTTATTATCTATCTATATGTTGTTTAAAAATTCTAAAAAATTATAAATTATCTAAAGACTATAAATAACGTTTTACATCATTGAATGAATTTTGCAATACTTTTTGTTACATTTTTGTATAAATTAGAAATTTAAATAGTTTAAAGTTTTTGTTCTCTTGAAAACTCTATTACTCATTAAATAATTTTCGTAAAATTTTGATTTTTTTTAATTCGAAGTGCAACTAAATCGTAAAAGTGAATACATAAGAAAACTTAGATATTTCTATTTATTAGTTACATTTTCATATAGTTTTAAATTCAGATTTAATAACGTATAATAGTAATTATAATCATAAGAAATGGCAATTGAACATTTTGACTTTAACGTCATTATTACCCTAAAACGAATTTACAGATGAGATCAAATTTCCTGCCGTAGTAGCTCCAGCGGGGCAGAATGCTGCTATGTAAAGGAATTTTTGTACATATTATAAAGTCGAACGCTACAGTGGCTGCACTGGTGTAATCTCACAAGTCACTGTCTGATATAAAATTACATACATAATTTCAAAATTTGATAAGATATATTTAAAGTATAGAAAAGTCCAAGCGAAGTGCTGCGCTCATTTTTTACTTTTCTATACTTTCAGTTTTGAGTTCATGAAAATTTTAGTTATTGAGATAGGCCGATTGCGATGCGCCTTGCATGCCATCATACTATTTTAAACATTCATCGAAAAAATCAGTTTTTAAATAATTCCATAAATGCAGCGGAAGTTAGACATGTTTCTCGTAGCATGTTATTCGAAAACAGAATCAAAATTTTATAAAAAACCTAATGGCATACATATCTTGAGTTTTTCCCAAGCCTTTCAGCCACAAAATGGCGATTGCTACATTTATTTGAAAATTTTGACTTTTACGCCTTGTCCCTCAAAAACGAGTTGCTAGATCAACGTAAACTGTCATGACCATAAATAGCCCTATAGGTAATTACTATGTAAGAATTTTTATAAAACTTTGCACTTTTTCAATAAATTATTGCTTTAAAACGGGTTTAAATATTGTAGGCTTATGCAGCTTCAGATGGGCAGCAATTTGGTTAATCTCTGCGACGCCATCTATTGTTTAATAAACGGAAAACGACAAAGCATTTCATTTGAGCTAAATTGCTTCTGAGTGACAGTAGAATAAGATACCAAACTCAATTTTTAGGTGCAGTCTTACTTAAGAGGGTTGATTTGCGCCCTCCCACCCAATGTTTGGCAGACGAATTTAATTTTGATTTTTATTATTAATCCCGAGGAATTTACTTTACTTTACTGAAAAAAATTGAAACATTGATTTTTCTCCCAAATTTCCGTTTCTAATTATAGATGCGAAATTTTCGGTTACGTCTTGGCGCACAAATTTATTTTACATTTCTCTGAAGGATATTCCGTAGACCTAAGTGTACAGTTAACAGCGTATGACTGAATTACCGAGACTAGGCTACTGTTACAAGACGGTTTCTGCGTCGGCGCTGTTCTGTTCTTTTTAATACCAGTACTATGCAGTTACGTTCCCGGTAGAATGCTAGCAGTGGTACGATCTTATAGTTACTGTCGGGGGCGTAAAACGGTTATACATTATTATAATTATAAATATTATTATAATTTCTAACGCATATAAGAAAGTCCAGGCGAAACGCTTCATTTTATTTTTATTTATAAATATCAATTGAATTTCTCCCTGCAGCAATACCTACCGACATTTTAAGTAATTTGAGAATATTTAGCTTGTAATGAACTTTGCTTAATTGTCATCGCTAAGAGTTGATTGGGCTTATTCTTATCGAATTATATGAATGCTGAAGGCAAAGGAATCCCTCGTTGAACTAAAGGACTAATTAAACGCATAAGCGAGGATGATAATAGATCCTTTGTGCAGTTCCACATTGTTCGATTGGGTTACAATTGTCGCCCTGCGGTCTGAGACGTCTGGCTGAACCACATCTTGCCAGAGACCTAAAGAGAACCTCGCTAGTATGAGCGATTTCACTTGCAGATTGAGATTAACTTAAAGGCGCAACTTTTTGCAACAACTTGCTGATTTAAATTCCTTTAAACTCCTGCTTATAAAGTCTAGACAGTTTTAAAGATAGTATAAAATGCACGAGTGACATGGCTTTTTTTCCCTTTTTTTTCATTCCTACGAGAAATATGAATATAAACGGCGGGATAATTAAACTGCGTCTTGTTCGGTTGTTTCGGAAACTGCAATAATTAATTTAGTTACGCGGACGGTATAAATATTAAATTGGAAGTTTGACTTGAGCAATAAAAAGTATCGTTTTAGAATTATTGGATGGGTATGTACCCTATCTAAAGAAAGTTTATATCTGGCAATCGTAGCGAGTCAATTATAACGGGAAACGGAAAAGTCTGCGGTCTGTGCAATGGTCTGCTTCATATCCGGATACGATTTCCAGCAGACAGACGCAAGGGAAATACATAAAGCAATCATACTTTTAACAATGCAGTTTGTCCTGAAAAACTAAAAATTGAACGCGATCGAATGCGCTAGCCAGAAAACAAATGTCGTGTTGTTTTGTCTTGTAGTTAATTATTTATGTTAATATACAGGGTGAATTATCTGTCACTCCCTTTTTATTGTATCAATTATTGCGCGTGAGCTACGTGCTAATTGGTTTTAAATAGCACTATACCTGTGTATTTGTTCCAGACTGATAGAACTTTTTCATTGCCCAAACAAACGTTTCGAGAGGAATGAGAACAACATATACAGGCTGTTTCAAATTCGAGCCTCACCATGGGGATCTCGCTTATTTGAAGAGATAGAGAGTTGGTTGAATTGAGGCAAAGTTGCCAAATTTTATGCCTAACAATAATCTGTAAAGAAATTTAAAGTAGCCACTCTGGTTTTTCAGATATCTGAAAAAAACTGAAAAATCTGGTTTTCGTTTTTTATCCGTAGCTAACTTATTTATGAAAATTTTGGAAATTGGTAAAAACATTCTCAAAGCAACTTTTTATTCTAAATATCGTACAGAAACCAGATTTGCGATACGACGTTTCGAACTTTGCGAAACCATCATCAGGTTCATTTTTTTAAATACGGCTACTACTTTTTTTTCAGCGTATTAGAACAAGAGTTTTATTACGATTACAACGACATATCACACTTTATGGTTTCGATTTCATTTAATGCTGATAAAATGAAAAATGGAAATTTTTTTACAAAATTTAAACCAGAATTTATTAAAATATGAACTATTTACATCAAATACTCAAATAAACCTCCATCTTCGTTAAAGCACAATCGAGTACTTATTTTTATGCAGCTTGTTGCTCAATTGTCTCGTTATTTCGTTGTAATAACAAAAACAATGAAAACAAAGCACGATGTGCATTTATTATTATTCAGCATCATTTCTTCATTTGTTATACTATAAATTTGCGATTTCTAAGGTTGTTTCTAAGAACTCATATAAAATGCCTTTTTCTAATGAAGAAAAACGCGATATGATTCCCAGACTGCAAGTGAAAGATATTTGCAGATGTACCCCGAAAGGCACCAGCCGTATAGAACATACTTTTTGGGGTTGGATAGAAATTTGGTACAATTTGGGTCTTTTATCAGACCAAAAAATAGATATGGTAGTAGACTACCTGAAGAATACAGGCAGAATAATTTAGATCAGGTACTTCAAATACGTATTTTAAATTACACGCAATATGCAGACAGAGCTAAAGTAACCCTTGTACTTCTAGCTGCAAATGCCATTGTCAGTTGCTTTATTTTTTCATTATTTTAAAAAAAGTAAAAACAAGTGTCTACTTCACATTTAATGTTATTCTATTATATTTTTTTCCATGATATTATTATGAGTATATTGGTTTAGGTTAACAACAATCCCACGAGTTCTACTCGAGAAATAGGTGCTGAATTGGCCTTACCCCACACCCAGGTTTGGAGGATTTTAAAAGACAATAATTACAAACCTTATAAAATCCACGTTAGTCACAGTCTTCGACCAGGCGATAATCTTCGAAGACGAGAATTTTGCAACTGGTTAACACGGAAGATTAATCAAGATAATGATATCATAAAACAAATCATTTAGACTGATGAGTCCCAACTTACCAATTGCGGAATGTTCAATCGCAATAACGAACATTACTGGGCCACACAAAATCCACGTTAATTTAGAGAGATTCGAACACAACATCGATTTTCGTTGAATGTTTGGGTTGGCGTGTGGAATAGGTCCTTTTATTTACGAAGGAAATTTAAATTCAGTGCGTTACCTCAATTTTTTGAGAACTCAGTTGTTCACCTACCTAGAGGATGTTCCTTTGGACATCCTTCGACAACTTTGGTGGCAGGAGGATGGTGCGCCCTCTCACAAAGCGGAAATTGTACGTGAATACCTGCATCAAGTTTTTCCTAATAAATGGATAGGAAATCGCGGTGTAGTTGAGTGGCCGGCACGATCGCCTGACTTAAGCCCACTGGACTATTTTCTGTGGGGTACATTAAAAAATAAAATCTACAAAGAAAACGCCGCAAACATCGATGAATTAAGAAATAAAACTATTAATGAGTTGCACCGAATACCCAGAAGACATATCGAACGTGCTACAAATAACATAAGAAGACGGGTTCAAATGTGCCTTAACGAAGGTGGAGGTTTATTTGAGTATTTGATGTAAATAGTTCATATTTTAATAAATTCTGGTTTAAATTTTGTAAAAAAATTTCCATTTTTCATTTTATGAGCATTAAATGAAATCTAAACCATAAAGTGTGATATATCGTTGTAATTGTAATAAAAATCTTGTTCTAATACGCTGAAAAAAAAGTAGTAGCCGTATTTAAAAAAATGAACCTGATGATGGTTTCGCAAAGTTCGAAACGTCGTATCACAAATCTGGTTTCTGTACGATATTTAGAATAAAAAGTTGCTTTGAGAATGTTTTTACCGATTTCCAAAATTTTCATAAATAAGTTAGCTACGGATAAAAAACGAAAACCAGATTTTTCAGTTTTTTTCAGATATCTGAAAAACCAGAGTGGCTACTTTAAATTTCTTTACATATTATTGTTAGGCATAAAATTTGGCAACTTTGCCTCAATTTAACCAACTCTCTATCTCTTCAAATAAGCGAGATCCCCATGGTGAGGCTCGAATTTGAAACAGCCTGTATAAAGCAGGCCATACAATATTTTTTATAACCTTGTTTTGCGTGTTTTGTCACAATTTTGACATGATACACTAATTGTATCGCTCGACCAACACTTATCCACACTCGACGATGTTTAAATAATATTATTTAAATAAAAAAATAACAGCAATGCTTATACAGATTTAATTGTGTTTTACGTTGATAGGCAACGGCTACTACCGTTTTGAAAATATTAAAATCGCTAGCCATCGGCGATTTCTATTTTGAAAATAGTAAATCGCCTTGATATGACACGTTGAGTTTCAAAATATTAAAATTACGTTGTTTTGAAAGAATGTTTGCGTAACTAAACAGCAGACTTCAACTTTTATCATTATCTCCCCCACCCCCACTCCCTGTAGATTTTGCTACGCGACAGCATTTAAAGAAGGGAATAAAAGCTACCGCTTTTACAACAAAAAATCAGCTTGTTTCGTCAGGATCGAACAGAACGGTCCAAAGAAAACCACTTGAGAAAGTTACTGCAGAATCGAACAATACAGTCTAAAGCAACAAATCAACCACGCCGCTTGTTCTAGAGTTGCACGCTACCTAAGGATCGCATCGAACATTAGCATGTGGTCCAAGGCAAATTATCCCCACAAACTCCTCCAGGAGCTAACCAGTTCCCAGTTCCTCCAAGAGCTCCAAACCTGCTTCAGGATCAAACTTCCGAACAGTCAGGAGACAAACAATATCAGTATTTGTGGGTATGTGCGCTCCATAGCACACAAACGTATGGTTCGATTTCGATTAGTTTTAGAATTTAGAAGTTAATCAAAAATTCGTGGGGAAAATACGTTTTCGAAAAATCCAAAACCGGAAGCAGAAAGACATGTTTAATTGGTAGTATTATTCTTAGAAATTAAATTTTCTAAATTCAAAAACGGAGTTTTATCGAAAACCCCAAGAAAAATTTAACCCTTGTTTTTCGAACTTTTTAGCTTCAAAATGACGGACGATACGTTTTTTTGAAACTTTTGAATAATGCGTTAAGCCTTACTACTCAAACACGCGTCGACACATCGGGATCAGATTTGGCGCTGTACTAGCTTAGGGGTACACAATAGTACTGCGTACAAGAACAGATACCGTATTTCCGTATTTACAAACCAACTGGCAGATTTAAGAGTATACCGTACCGATGGCTTACTCGGACAGGAACTGAAACCAATGACTTCAAAATCTCCGCCAATAAGCAAGAAAACTAAGAAGTGGGGTTTAAAGTCGTCGACGTCTGAGTTCGTTGGGTATACCGACTGAAGACTGAGAAGTTATTAGAATTAATAAATAAACTTGGTTTAGCTTACGTTGGATTGGTACCTGCTAAAGAGTTGCCTTGTTAACTTTCTTCGAGAGGGACGAGCAACTTTAGGATTTAAAGTCAATCAAACACCACCCTTTACCCTACCGTGACCACAACTACACCGGCTACATCGAAATACCGGAATATCGAATGTTTATCCACCGAGCCACGTGTACACCAGCAGCAGCAGTCAAGGAATATGAAGCCATCCCATTCGGAAGCGAGTATGTTCTGTCTTCAGCTCTACTTTGTCGACGTAAACCGGAACTGCCGGTTAAAACACCACGCTCAAGAACAGCTACAATCGCAGCTCCGAATCAACCTAAAGCTGCACAGGCAAGAGACATTGTTCCAACAAGATACATTTAGAACGTAAATACCAAAACACATCAGAAAACAAAGCCTGTATGCTGTATACGTCCGGTACATCCGACACCAGTGTAACAGCAAGCGATTCTGTTCTGCTCAAAGTGTGGAAAATAAGGCATACACTCCTGTGACTGCAAGTGTAAGCATTCGGAAAACTAGATAGGAGAGCTCAGCAAGAGGGCCTGAATCTCTCCCGACTAACTTTGCTTTCCATCCTGTAGACAACCCACCGTTCACTCCCGTCAAATTGTGCGGTATCCAGTTTTTAGCACTAGTGGACACCGACGCAGTCAAGTCTTACATTGGTCAACAAGCGGTAGAAATATTTCGTACCTGTAACATACCTGCACAACCGCTGATTACCAACAAGGCAACTGTAATTGATGGGAAAGCCGTCCGTATCACACACTATATAGTCCAGGTACAATTCGATTGCCGTAAAACGACACATACTTTCAGCTATATACCAGTCATGAAGTCTGATGTTTCATTAGATATAGATTTTCTTCGAATAACTTCCACATTAACCTAAAGATGGGCAATGTGTTCCAGAAAAACAATATCGTGTCCACAAAGAAACCGAACATACTAGTTGGAATGGTGCAAAGAGTTTCCACTTCGCTGACAACGTTAACCGCAAACAAGTAACAAGTGCTAGATACATTTCTGAGTATGCAACTACTGTTACTTACTCTGTGTTGAGAACCGCTACTTGTTACCGATGATCCGACTTCCGTTAAATAGTTGTGTGCTATAGACGTTGCCGATTGGCTATGGTACGAACGCAAACATGCCGAAGTAACCAAAAAACCGATACATTACCTGAAATGGAAAGTTATACCGCCATTTCTATGAAAATAACCTGAAAGAGGAAGAGGTTTCTGACCCGTAGAAACTAAATAAAAAATACTATTCAAAGCTGAAGGTTTACTCTGTTTTTGCCGAGCTACCCGAAGAAAAACGATAAGAACGAGAATTCATTTATAAGAGCATTCGTAAAGGAAGCAGAATGTATTTTATTACTTTTTACCAAATGGAGACATCCAAATTATTCTATTCGAGTAAATAATTCGATTATAAAATTCGTTCGATTATTAAAAACATTTGATTACGCCAATCACTAATTAGAAAACGACTAAGGGGAGGCTAAGGTTCAGAAACGGATGTCGTGTCGTTGGATAGACAGGAGAAGTGGAAAGAAGCGCGAGGGAACGTCGGAGGGAAAAAAGAAAAACAGAGTGCAAAGAAGGTATAGAGAGGTGACCAGGGAGACACATAGAAAGACGGAGAAGAAAAGAAGAAACGATAATGGAAAAGACAAAAAAAGAGAAAGTTGAACGAGGGCGACGAGAAGGGTAAAAATAGAGAAAAGCGGTAACATACAGATATAAAAACACATTTCAACAATCCCTGTTTCAATGAGAAAACTTCAGAACTTACAACTTAATTATAATTATAAAATATTTTTATTTAGTAGAACATTTAAAATTTTGTTCTGTTTTAGTTTTGTAAAAATGATATTTCTAAAAATATTTTAATTTTAACTAATGTATATGATAATTAAATATCGTTATTAAATAGTGAACTTAATTAAACTTTTTTTTTGCTATTACAGTTTATATATTTTACAGGAATGTAAGAAATAAAAACATTAATTAAACCCCACATGCTGGTTAAATTGAAATAAAAATACGTTAACGCTCACTTAAATTATAAAACCTTTTCAAGCAGCTTGAAACTCATTGAGTTGCCTTAAAACACACAAGTAATTTAGAACCCCAATTCATTTACTAAAAGATTTAAATTAAGGGTTAACGAATTAAGCTAAAAGGTTTAAAGACCTCATGAAAAAAGAATTCCATAATAAAATCAAGTTACTTGTGAATTAATATGATTCAGTTTCATGAATAATTCTGAGCCTGTTAAATTTTTTTTTAATTAAATGATTGCCACATTTGGGGATGACACGGCTATACTAGCTACTAGCGAATCACCGCAGGTTGCAGTCGATCGCCTTCAGCACCATTTAGACCTACTCCAGCACTGGACCAATCTCTGGAGGGTATCCGTTAATAGTGAAAAATCTGCTCAAATAACTTTTACCAACAAACAAGCAATCTGCCTACAAGCCAGATTCAACGACATCCCCCTCCCACCGAAAACAGAAGTAAAATACCTAGGGCTGCATCTCGACGCAAAACTCACCTGGAGCAGCCATGTTAAAGCCAAAAGAAAACAACTCGACCTATAACTCAAGAAAATGTACTGGTTACTGGGGCCTCGTTCTCAACTCTCGCTCACAAACAAGCTTCTTCTATATAAGGTCATACTAAAGCCCATATGGACCTATGGGATACAGCTTTGGGGCTGCACATAGGCCTCTCATACCAAAATATTACAGCGGTTCCAATTTAAGACCCTCTGCTTGATCACTAACGCACCCTGGTACATTAGGAAGGATACACTCCACACAGATCTGAACATCCCAACTGTTGCACACGAAATCCAGAGACTCGCCACCACCTACCATTACCAGCTCGCAGGGCACGAAAATGTCCTCATCGAACAGCTGTCTAACCCACCCGCAATCGCCCGCAGACATGTAACATCTTACCATTTACTTATTACTCAACTCATGAGTAGATTGTAAATATGCAATGAAATAAAGAAAAATTAAAATAAAGTTTCTGATTTGCAGAAGAAGAAAACAGGCCTTTAAAACATCAGAAAATTTTTATGTTCTTTCTTTATTATTATTATTAGTTGCAGGTGTGGTGCAAAAAACCCACTTTACTGAAACGCATTGGCTTATTGTACCCCGCACGTGTTTCCTACTCCATCAAGCCAATCCCACTGATAAAGCTCAAGATGATGTTGACGGGTGCAGTAATCAAATCTTCGAGATCTAAGATTTGAACCCTAAAGTGTCGTAGTCTTGTGACCTCTAGAACAGGGCATTTGCAGAAAATGCGTTGAGACGTTTTGTCTTCTTCTCCACGTAGTATGCAGGTTGGATTCTCCTCCATCCCAACGGTGTTAAAGTGTTCTTGAGACAACAGTATCCTGTTAGAATACTTCCCGTTTAATAGCAAAATTTGTTCCACCTTACCCTAAGAGTGGTCCCTCATGAACATCCGCGATTGCCTCAGTCAAGGAGTCCCTATCCAGTGCAAGTGATGTTGTTCACGTAGCACGTATTTCACAGCTCCTTTCGCTACCTTTTGCTTTTGGCTAATTGATCTGCCTCTATGTTTTCCTCTATGTTGTGGTGTTATGGCACCCGCTCCAGGATTACCCTGTTGTGTTCTGCCAGTGTCACCACAGCTTCAAGTCATTTCTTTACTACTTTTGAGTGTGTTTCTACGCCCTCCAAAGTTTTTAAAGTCGATTGGCTATCTGACAGGATGAAGATTTGTCTATTAACATATCCCCTGCGCACAGGTTGTGATTGCTATAACCTCCGCCTGGTAAACGGTTGTGAGTCTGCACAGGTTCATGTTCGAGCCATCCCTTGTGCTGTCCTTAAAAATCCCGACTCCAGCGCTATTTTCTGTTTTCGATCCGTCCGTAAACCAGACGCATTCTACATGACATCACAGCTCCCGTGTTCTGTCCTCCAAGGGCCTCTCAATTATCACCTTGCTGAAAGGATTCCTGAAGTCAAAAACAGTGTTAATTTTGTTTGACTGCATACTTAGAATGCAGTTTTCTTCTATTTTATAAAAGATCTTGGCATGGTCTCTCCATCTCCAGAGGATTCTCTCGTGACAACTTGCTTTCATCCTGTATGCCGCCATAATAACTTGCATTTGCAAGTGTAACAGCGTCTATATGGACGCAGTAGGCGTTGTAGTTATCGACCTTTTTATTGCTAGACTGGTAAGCCCGTTGTAGTTTGTCGAGTTTGTTTTGCACAACTGTCTTTCTGGCTGCATAGCACCAATACTACCACCTTAGTATACAACCAGTGCATCATTCTTGGCTTTAGTCCCCACGTTTTTCCGACCATTCTCTGTTCGTAATACTTTTCATTCTAAATTAACTTAATGTTAAAATAGATTTTCAAGTACGGGGTCACCGGCTCTTTTTTGTGCACCAATCCTCTATGATCCATAGGGCCCTTTGCTTCACATTTGACACAACTCATCCGAATTTCTCACAAACTAGAATGGTGAGGCCAAATGCGTATCTTTGCACGTACCTTTTCCTCCAATTCCCAGACCAACGGACAGCCCGTGGTTACTTTTACCCTTCTGGTTGCCGTCCCTCAAGACGAACTTATTACTCTGTTCGGCACAACGTCTTACAAGAGCTCGTTTAATTCATTTGACTGACGTGTTATCAAAAACCTCTTCGCATAAACAAAAGCCGCTACAAGATTTCTTGATCTGATGTCTCTTTCCGCTTTTTGTGTCAGTTCATGTATAGCAGCTTACAGGATTTTCTTGCTTGATATGCAAACTCGTTTCGTTGTAAAAGACTAGCCCTTAACATATCGTCCCTGATATATCTGTCTGTCAATTTCTCCAGTGTTTTTAAGAAAAATAAAGTAAGGTTTATAGGATGATATGATTTCGCCTGGGCGTAAGTTTGACGTCCTGGTTTAGGTATAAAAACCACCCTACTAACCTGCTTCCAGTTATGTGGCACATAACCTATGGCCAGACTTGCTCTGAACAGGACATACAGGGCTAGTTTTTCAAATATCTGTTAAAGTAACGACGGAAAAATGCCACAGACTTGTATGGTTTGATTTTATATATCGGCCGTGCAAGTCTGGTTCTATTTATTAGCTTGGCGGCTAGTCTCGAGTCCTCCTTTTTAGACTAGCGTCTAGTCGCTTCGAAAACAATCGATCCTACCTCATCAAGGTCAGACTTGCGTGTTAGTATGCCGTCAATCAGTGAATGAATGCAAATTTGTCTTCGTATTTTTTCTTTAAAAATATAATTGGTATTAACAAATAACCTCGCGTAAACAGCAAAACGCAACAACAGTGTTTTGAAAAAAACTAAAATAAAAAAAAAATTTTGGTCCCAACCGAGATTCGATCCCACAACTACTTATGCAGTAAAAAAGCAGTACACCCGAACATACCCGCATATTCATCTGTGCCACTACGAACCTGGCGGTTACCGCTAACAAAGTGCGCAATAGATGTAACGTTTTCAACGCTTTAAGACGTTTTCCGTGTAACGTTCTCGTCTTTACTACGTTCGAATCACGTTAAATTATTTATATTTGTTTCGAGTAGCTTCAGGGAGTTGTCCAGGGTTCACCTGGGTTACCAGAACCTTTCAATAATGTACAAATCGGAAACGGGTTAAATTAATATCAGTATAATATATATAACTATGTACAATTTAACTAAATGTATGTATTCACTGGAAAATAAAATTAAGTACTTCAATTTGTTATAAATAAATGAAATATTAATTTAGGAAACGCTGTTTTAATGCGTCTGGTGGCATCTAAATTTCGGCCGCACTCTGTATGGTACGGTTTTTCCGAATTCGCTCTGGACGTCTGGGTACGCTGGCGCGTCAACGGCCTTGTTGGTTTAAAACGCCAGTCTCTGCGCTTCTTAGCGGGCGACCGGCTGGTATTCGAAACCTACGCAAAATTAGTACGTTTTCGTCGTGCATTCTGTATCAATACAGGACGAATAAATTCGGGAACAGTTCATAAGTGTCATTAAACGTTTTAACGGTAGTTTCTGACTTTAAAAACAACGGTTACCAATATAGTACAAAGCAGTGACTTCGCCTGCAATTTCAAAATGTAAGTGAAACAAACAATGCTAGTTTAAAATACTTTCCACTAAAATCACACCTGTTGATTACGCTTTAAACAACCAGGCTGCGTTTGGGTATCAACTATTCGTTGTTTTATCTGTTGCAGGGAGTATTATACTAATTGGTTTAATGAATGTTAACTTCTTTCGCCATGCGATGAAGTACATTTACGGAGGGGTAAATTAACCACAAACTACTGACAGTTTCGCCTAGTACGTTTGGAAATTCCCCAGGATAACACACCTCAAGATTCTTAGGATATTGCACCCCGTAATCTGAGATTAACATCGATTTCCCCTGTGATTTTTCACCCAGGAAAAAGTCAACAGTTATTTAGCAAGATAGTGAACTGACAATACTTGAAGGTCCTGCGCCTCCAACTTTATCGCTAATTCACTACGGAAAAAACAGTTGGCCTCTGAAGCATTGAACACCACGCTCCAAGAGTTGACTGTTAATAATTACTGTCCTCTGACATAAACAGGTTCGTACATCGAAAGTGATCCCAAATCGCAACTGATAAGCTTTAACGCAACTTTTAATTTCAGGTAAAAGTGATTCGTGAACTGCACTTTAATACTTGCCGGAATTTGGAACATGTGAATGCAAAACAGGCTGGATCTCTCGGATGTCGGTAAACTGGTAACTGGAACAGTAATAAAATAATTACAACAATTATAATTCAATTGACGGCGTACACTGATGAACAGTTCGGTTTGTTTTCAGTAAAACAATTCGGAAACGGCTGGATTTTCTGGTATGAATTCTTTAACTACTTTTAAACTGTATTTATTTAAATGTGAACTCAAATACACAGGCTAAGTTCAAACTGTATATTCGCCAGCCAGGCTAGCGAATTGTTTGACCGGACGGTTTGACCCCACGGGTCTGAGTCTCTGGAGGAGTCGGATTCCTCTCTCGGAGTCGGAGTCGGAGACTGTGTCCGACTCTCTGTGGGAGTCGGATTCGAAGACTGTGGATTCGGCAGCTCCTTTCGTTTTTATAGCTAACCCAGCTCAGCTTGCGGTTCGACTGTCGCGCATTTCCCTCTCTGTTTGTAGTGGGAGATGTCATCGCTCAGTCATCTGAGATGGGTCGGTACTAGAAGCGCCATCCGCGCCTTTTTCGTGAACTAAGGGCGGTGTTCGTCTAATTAAAATTGTAAAACTACAAATACGCGAATTTTGCGCGCTCTATACTTTGAATACAATTTTACCCTGTCACATAGAATAGACCTTGGTGGGATCGATTGTTGTCGAAGAGACTAGACGCTATTCCTTTTTAGCCCCTGAAATAAGAACCTCAAAGTTTGAACCGTTTCCTGCGCTACCACGCTACCAGGAAAGTGTATTCTGAGCAAAATCTCCAGGATTTTCTCTGCACATGCAAAGTAACCTCCCTGCATCTTTTTCAGAAAGCCAACCTTGCGAAGGTTTTCTTTTTGAAATGCCGTTTAGAACCTAGCACATTTGGGAGTTTTTTATACTTCTTCAGTACTTTCACTAAGAATCAGTTTTTTCTTTCTCGAAGCATAAACATATCAAGTGTTATAGTTAAAATACACATCCTGCATATAAAACCGAAGAAAATTGTTACTTCACTATAAGCAGTTACAAGGAGACCTCGCTGGTACTTTCCTATACTTCTTACGTTTTAATAGTTCTTGCGCAACTCAATGATTGAGTAACATTGTTCTAACAAAGAATAAAAGAAATAAAATAGAATTTTAAAAAAAAGTAGCGCCTCGGCGGGAATTTACACTTGCAATAAGATTTCGTACCGCAACTGTAAGCATAGTAAGCAGCGATAACTTCGATTAAACCGCACGGAAACATAGTAAACGCACTACGGCTAATTTGATATTGACCTTCGGACATCAAACCAAAAATCGCTGCAAATAGTCTATTTCAAGACTTATCAAAAACCTCAAAAAATTGAACACACATCCTTTTACTAGAGTTAAGTATAAACTTTTACATACCAAATTTGATACAAATCGGTCACCGACCCACTCGCAGACAGACATTTTTTAAACTCTTTTTTTGGGTTTCATGGACACTAAAACGTGCATTTCTGTTAAAATTTGCATGCAATCATAACTTTCCGTACTTTAGTAGAAGTATAAGAAAGTAAAAAGCGGTGTATGCTATAGCAATTCTTTATTTTTATTTTCCCATACTTCTACTGTAGAAAAGTTCTAATTTTATGTAAATTCTCAAATTTCGGATTTTAACGGAAATGCGCGTTTTAAGATCCAAAGAACCCAAAAAGTGGTTTTTAAAAAACGCGGAATTTTTTAGTTGCAGGTAGTTCTGTAGAAGGTGTTTAATCAGAACCGGAACCGGAAGTTAAATATGTTGTTTTGGTATACATTTGCGAATCTAAAAGCGAATCAAATGTTTTTTTCCGAATGCCATATCTTCAAAACTAAGGCTGCTACGAATTTTTCTATATTTTGACGTCAATGCCCGATTACTCAATAACAAAAGATCAATCAATAAAACTTGTTATATTACATAATAAGTATAAACAAGGGATATTGTTGTCAATATGAAATTTCATGCAAATTTTCGAATTTCAGATCATAACGGAAATATGCGTTTTGGGGTCCAAGGAACCTAAAACAGTGGTTTTTAAATGTCTGTCTGTAAGTGAGTGCGTTCGTTCCCTTACATAACCAGATCCGGAACCCCTTGACCGATTTTTATAATATTTGGTGCATGGAAGTTTTTTAGTTGCAGGTAGTTCTTTGTAAAATCGCTAATCGGAACCGGAAACGGAAATTAGACCTGTTTTTTGGTATAGATTTTTTTTTGAACATTATTTTGAAATGTTGAATACATAGCGTTGTAGTGCATCTAAATACAAATCAAATGTTGTTTCCCAAATGCTGAATCTTTAAAATGAAGGCCGCTGCGAATTTTTGAAAATTTTATCTTGAATGCCCGATTACTCAAAAACAAAATATCGAATCATTACAAATTGCCATCTGATGTCATAGCCGTTAATAAGTATAATCAACTGATGTATTTTTGGAAATATGAAAATTTTAAATATACTAGAGGCTCACAATTTTGGTCATTTTCAAAAAATTATTCTTCAAAAACTGCCCACACCATTTTCTAAAAACTTTATGAACCGATAGAGCTTGCAATGAACTACAGTTTTTTTTACTGATCTCCCAAATTGTACTCTGACGCCTTCCAGAAATTTTTGAAAATATTAAAATTGACGCGTTTTCCGGAAGTTACGTTTTAACTACGCCTATCAATTAGCTATAACAAAAAAATATTGTTCATTCTTTGCATATTTTTGATAACTATAAATGAAGTTGTTATGACCATTTTTGACCCGTGTATTACCTATCGCCTTTACTACGTAGTCGGCGAGCGCGCCCCGTACGTAACCAGCGCCTTGAGTCTGGAGCGGGCGGCATATACAGGCTGGAGATGGCTAGATGTAGATTTCAATCACTTTTTTTAAAAACTTTCTGGGCATCATTCAAATCAACTACGCGTATTCTGAAAATTATGTTGTTTCAATTGCGCTTTTCAATTAGCTCTAGTTAAAAAATATATTTTTCATTCTTAGCATATTTTTGATACCTCTTTAAATAAAGCTATTATAGCAATTTTTGACCCGACATCCAAAGCGGAATTTGTAATTGGCCTTAGGGCGCGGCGGTTACCTTGCTTTCGTGCAGTTTAGTTACTGCTACTATGCGTACAGTTACGTTACGGAAACCAGTTGCACATGCTATCGCAAGTTCAAATTCCTGCTGCGCCTTACTAATTTTTGTTAAAATAATTTTATTCAGTTACTTCTTGACGCGAACATATTAAAACGTAAAAGGATGAGAAATTACCAGCGACCTGTTTGCCCCATTTTGTAAAATGATCGGGTATGCATAATTAAATAGCAAATGAACAATAATTTCTATTATATATATATTTCAGTCTTGTTTTTTTAACCCTTTTCTCTAATAATAATACACAAATTATGACGCTTAATTACTCAAAATTCAAAATAAATTTTCCTACTCTGAAAAACAAACGAAATTTAAAATATCTTTTTCAACACTGCTTCCTTTACCTATTGCTATTCCGGCTGGCACATAAAAACTACTGAAAAACAAGGAAAGAACTTGGTAATGGATATTTCAGGCCAGTGGTTACGCGCTGTCCAAGTGATTTATATCGCCACACAGTTATTTTGCAATTCAGATTGGTGGGATCCTCGGTGCGTCGTTCACACCACCAGCACCAGCATCGGTTGAATTAAGGCAACGCCTCATCCCATTTCTGCTAGCCGACAAAATTTACACGTTGGCAGTAATAGACAATAGAATATGTTAAAACCTGGTTATTTAACAATGAAGAGCATCCGTGGCCCATTTTACAATATTCTTTTACATTTTCTATTCCTAGTGGTATAGTTGAGAGATAAAATGCGATGAAGCAGAATATTTCCTAATATCTTCCACATAATTTAGTTCTTGTAGTTGGAAGGATATAATTTTTTAGTGTGGTAATTAAAGAATAGAAAACTGCAATAATTTCTTTCATAATAAAGGTACTCAAAAAAATAAGAATCGATAAGTAAGTCGACACGAAAACGTTCGCGTACCGACAGTTCCTTTTTCATAATTTGAAAATTGCTGTGCTCTAGAAGGTGGTTTAAGAGCCAGTTTTCAAAAAATGATCGAAACAAGTCGCTGGTACTTTCTCATACATTTTACGTTTTAAATATTCTCGCGTCAAGAAGTGATGGAAATTTACATCTCCAGCCAGTACAGGATCGCTGCAGACTCAAAGCGTTGGTTACCTATGGGCCACGCGTGCTCCTACTACGTAAAAGGCGCTAAGATAGTTAGATACTAAGATATTGCGCTCACGAAAATAATTATAACAACTTTATTTTTATAGAGTTATCAAAAATATGCAAAAATTAAAAAATATTGTTTTATTAGAGCTAATTGAGGCGTAGTAACAATTACACAGCTGCCGGAAAACACGTTGTTCATATTAAAAAGTATGGTTTTTTTCTTAATTTTTATAATAATTGAAAATTTTGGTAACTCTTAATAAAGTACTTTAAATAGCGTATCGAACAGATAAAAGTTAATAACGATCGGCGTTGCGTTTTTGAATAAATAATTAATTAATTTAAAAATTTTCAAAAATTCCTGGATACGAAACAAGTCTAATTTCCGTTTCTAGTTCCGATTAGCGACCTTACAAAGAACTACCTGTAACTAAAAAACTTCCACACACCAAATCTTATAAACATCGGTTAAGGGGTTCCGGAGGTATAGCGAAACAAACGCACCCACCCTCGCACCCACCCACAGACAGACGTGTTTTAAAAACCACTTTTTTGGTTTCCATGGACTCCAAAACGCGTATTTCCGTTAAAATCTAAAATTCAAAAATTTGCATGTAATCATTACTTTCCTTACTTCAGTAGAAGTAAGGGAAAATAAAATGCATGGCGTGGTTCAAAATATCTTTAGAAATTTTTGGTTTTTTTTAGGGGGGGGGGGGAGGATGTACTAGGGGATAGTATTTTTAAAGAAAGGGGTGTTTCTCGATCTTTTAGAATTTGTTTTTGTTCAATAGGTACAAAGGTACACCGAACAGTGTGTAAGATGATTAATTAAGAATTAAACGCTTATTTATACCGGGTGTTACCGGAACAATTAGACAGCCCGTACTTTCTAGAGTATTTAAGATATGGTAATGAAACTTAGCATAGGTAATAATATGTACCGAAATGAGCCACATTTTGACACATTTCCATGACTTCCGGTTACACCACGTATGACCCCAATTTTTGAATTTCCAATGAGACACTGTGTATATTTTGACATGTTTAGAATACTGAAATAATTCTGAGTACACCTTGCACTTATGTTAAAAATTTTCAATCCTACTTGAATTTTTTAGAGTTAATCCGTTCTATGAGACGAAGAAGATAACAAAACAAATACAAACATGATGTTTTTTCGAGTATTCTGATGTGTACAGGCATTCGTATTTAAAGAAATCGTTTTTTTGTAAATTATTAATTTTTTTCAAATGGCACTGTTTTTTAGACACTAGGTATCTACATGCAGATATTTACCACAAATCCAGTAATATATTTAAAGCCAAAATAGAATTGATATAATTCTAAATCCACCAAAAATATACAGAGTGACCCATTTGAAATTCAAAAGTTGGCGTCATTTCCGGTAAAACCGGAAGTCCAAAAACGAAGTCAAATATGAAAAAATGTGCCATTTTAGGTACATATTACCTATGCTAAGTTTCGTTGCAAATGTGTAATGATTCCGTTGACACCCAGTACATTAAATGCGGAATCCTTTTCTCTGTTTCAGTTTTTAGTGGCGGGTAGCCCCGCCACCAAAACTCACATATATAGACGCTTATAACAGAGATACAAATTTGTTGGCACAATAGCCCGCTATAACACACAAACAGGCTTCTATAGTATGCAATAATCAGTTGCGATATTGTAACATAATCTGCTAATACCTCATTCCCGAAAGAGACACGGAAAACAAATCAACGCTTCTAGACCACGACTTACAAATACCAAAACACGGAGTTGATGTCGCTGTTTTAACTACCATACGCTCTGGCGTAGTCGCGGACAAACCACGCCGGTATTTTATAAACTTGCGGAGTATATTTGATTAATATTTTGTAAAAACAATACTATTATACCTTTCTATTTTTCGTACGAATGAAAATTGCGAAGAAAAAATTTCTACAAAATTTTAGTCAAAAAACTGTAACTCAAAATAAGGCACACCAATTTTGGTAAACTTTTTAAGCTTTTAGATATGAGGTATGATTTGCTTAGTGTCCAATTTTACTAATTCTTTTGCGACGCCTTCTACTAATTTTTGAAAAACGCAATGAACAGAGGACGAGACAAAATTTCTGTTCAAGCTAAAGTGTTCATAAGTATAAGTAATAGTAGAATAAGGTTCAGAATTTAATTTTTAGGTACAGCATAGGGACTATAGGGATCAACTTTTCGCCCTCCCTAATTTTGGCGAACAAAATGTCAAAATAAATTTATATAAAATTAAAGAAATTTTTATATAGTTGTTAATACTAAGACTTCGGTCCATGGTCCGCTATACAACCAACTTAAGTAGTTTATTTATTATTTAAAAAAAAGGCGGAGCATAGTCTACGCGTTGCGCTCATTATGATAAAGTGTTTACTGCAAAACGGTTTGTTACAAATTTTAGATGTTTTAGTAGAAACGCATACAGTAACATGTCTTACATCTCGAGACAGCGAAGGTATTTAATATTTTTACGAGTTCCCATTAAAATCACATGGAGTGATTAAAGTCATGAAACTCCGATATCGGCGAAATGTAAAAATTAGATCATTATATCTTAAATTTATATAAATAAGGGCGAATTTAATTTTGAAATTATATGCAAATGTCTAATAAGATTTTGTAGTGCTTATTTATTTTGTTCCAAAAACATTTTGAATATCTCCGTTAAGACCTGGAAATAACAAGTTTAACTAACTTTCTTCCCTCTCTTTTAAGAGTATTTTTGGTATTATGATAGGTTGTTTTTGGGGGGATATTTTTTCTAAAGATTTTTGGGGGGAGTGTTTCTTTAATTGTTACGGGTCTGTTTTCCGGGCTTTTCTCTCGATTTTTACTGGGACTGCTTTTTCGAATTTGTCTTCTTTTTCTTTTCTTGGATTTTATTTCCCGGAACAGCTCTCATTCAGACCAACTCTGCGGAGGAAATATTCTGTCTTAAGTTTATGCAACAACAGGTCCTTACATCTCGACACAGTTTATCTTTATTTATTATTTTGACTGAAAGTCTATGAAACTGTCACATAGGAATACGCGGCAGTTACAAGTTAAAAAGCGTGGGGCGAATGAGTATAAATAAAATACTTTTACTTCAACAATATTTAATTTTAACCATATACGTGTATTTTGACATGTTTACATGCCATTATCAAAGGTAATATTAAAAAGTAAACAGTTACTGTTGTTATAGTAACAATAGAGCTTGGTGATTTGACCTAGGTAATCGTCTGCTGATGACTTGATTTGTTATTCCAAAATGTCCAATAGAAGTGAATTTAAGAAATCAATTTGTTCGTTTATTAACGGTACAGTTTTTAAATGTTTCTGAATTTCAAATGCTTCCAGTAGATAAGTAATGTTTATCATCTCAAAAATGTAAACATTTTATAGTAGTTATTAGATGTCATTAAACAATTGTGTTCTAGTAAGTGTTTAGCGTAATTGGATTATGTGGGTGTTTGTATTTTGATATTGCATTAAACAAAGTATTTAAATTGTTTTTAGTTGTTTTCAAACTTACTATATACTTATTTGTCTTGTTTATGATTTTAGAATTTTTTTCTGATTTGTCACTAAAATATGGGATCGAAGCATATTAAATTCTATTGGATGAATTTGGGGTATTCGGATAAATTTTTTGAATGGTTAATTTATAATTTTTTTCTTTAATTAGTGTATCAATAAGTTTAGTATTATAGCTATTACTAAATGCAATTTGTTTAATAAGTAAAATTTCCTCATTTAATTAATTTCATCTAAAAGGACCGTCAAAGCCCTATGTATCATGAACCTGTATGCTGCTAATTTATGTGTTTTATGATGACAAGAATCGTGTGTTATTGTAATGCCTGTTTGTGTTGCTTTTCTATAAACGGAGTATTCACGTTTATTAGTTGAATTAATTTTTATGTTTAAATCTAAAAGTTAATGTTATGTACCTAATTAATCTTAGACAATATGAACTTATAGAATGTGAAAAAGTTAATTTGAACTAAATAATGGCGCTTTGTGCAACACATATGTTTGAAAATAACCAAATCAAGTTATCGACACGTGTGCTTTATACGCCATTATGTAATAAATTGAGTAGGCGGTATAACATAACAATGGAGATCACGTTGTGGTACAATTAATGCTTTATTTATCTTAACCGTACTGAGTTACAATTTGTGCAGGTACAATCCTCTATTAATAATAGATTTCATTTGCTCAGTTTAATTGTTAATAGGCTACAATAAAATCCTGTTTGTTACAAATCTCATAAACAAACTTATTCATATATTTATTATTTTAACTATTTTAGAAAAACACAAAAAATGCTTTTAGCTTGTAATGCAATTTCATTCGAAATCAACTTGTTTTCACAAATGAGTTAGTGAACCGACCTGTTTAAGTATTTTTGCAGTTGTATAAAATGATAATACATGATTTGCTGTAAAATCTTACGTACCAAATTTGTTGGTTCTGCTTTGAAAGGAAATTAATTTCCCTCTCTTATTCTGTAACTGATTTTGAATAACACCTGAAGCAACAAGATTTCGCCTCACCGTTTGGGATTTACAAGACTGTCTAAATTAATGTAATAAATTTTGATATCTTCCAACTATGAGTGCAAAGGATTCGAGCAAGTTTAGCAACTAAGGTGAAGTGTAAGTTTGAAATCCAACACTGTTCTACTTTTCAAAGATTACGTGGAAGCAATAAATTCGCTGCTGGTAAGCCAAATATCAGAGTTAAGTAAGGTTCTTAAATGAGTGAAACGGTGTGCAAAATCAAGAGAAACGAAGGCGCTAGTAGCAGAAACAAATCTTCAGCTAAAATATATACAAAAAGTTGCTACACTTTAATAAATCCTTAAAAGTAATACAATGTGACTTTTCATTTATTTACAACACCTTATTTATAGACGGCTAGAGAATAGTACAAAACTTTAATGCTCGAAGTTGGTAGAACGCCTTTGACATTTTTTAAGAAACAGAAGCAAAAAACTATTCTTTTATGTATTGGCAATTTTTTTGTCTACATCAAAAAGAATACGCATGGCATGCTAAATGCATGTCGACTTGTTTTGATAAAAATTATAAGATAATTTATAGAAAAATATTATGACAAAATTTCTAGGAGAAAAAATCACTGAAAATATTCTTAAATAAGTAAGTTTTTTATAGAAAATATTTTGTTAACACTATGTTAGATAAAACAGTTAAGTATGAATAAAATACTTAATTACTTCAACAATATTTGTTTATTTTAACCTTATACGTGTTCAAACATTTTTATAGGTATAAGTTTAAAAAAAGTAAACAATCGGTGTTGCTATGGGAACAACAGAACCTTTCACAATGGCATGTAAAAATGTAGAAATATGTATAACGTTAATAATATTAATAAAAAATAAAATTACACATGCAAATATGCACAAAAACAAAGTAGCCTTGCTTGAAAACAAGAGAATAGTTAATTTCAATTGATATTTATGTAAAACTAACTGGCCCCGGTCCGCGTTGCTGGTCCTAAGTAAGCCTTTTTTGTTGTATCTGAAAAAGAATTTACCTTGAAAGTTGGGGTTAAAACCTCGTGCTTCAATAATATTCGCTCCAAATGATGTCATTTGGAAGGAACTGTTGTACTTTTGTATATTCCCCAAGAAATGTTTCGATCGAGGTTCTTGGCCAGAAAGCAATAATGCCAATGGTTCTGGTGGCGGTATCAATTGTGGTAATTTGACCTTTCCGTTCGCACAACATAATCCTGGCGTTTTGTGTCGAAACCTCAAAGCATTGCAATGTTGACAAACAGTGCTCATTGTTCCGAAGTCGACCGATTCATCTGCAGCGTTATCGACTGTTGGATCGTATCTGAACGCTAAACGCTCATATCGAATTGTCACGTTTGGCCGTCTGTTTTGTCGACGTTCCAAATTATTTTGTGCGCGAGTTCCAACTGAGCTAGTCGAACTCGACTGTATCCGTTGTTTCGGAGTCATAATGGATCGCGCTTCAGAAATTCTTATTCGACTTGCCTCCAAACGCTGACTATCCTCTTCGTCAGTCTCATTGACTCGACGATCATGTCGTTGGATTGCTATGCGTGTACGCCGACCGATATTTCGACGCCTCACTGGTGGCATTTTTTCCAAAGAAACTATCGCTTTGAATTCAATTATTTTTCGCAAAATATCAATTTTCAATACGGAACCTGATACACAGCAGAACTGTCAAACTGAACGTCACACAGTGACAGTCGTATGCTGATATCGAGACTCAAATGTTTGTAAGGGACGATTTTCGTTCAATTTGATCAAAATGAATTAAAAACCATGAGAATTGTCTGAGTTCAAGTGGGAACATGACTTTTGCATTGTTCCATTCCGGTTTTTCCATCCAAAACAAAAAGAAGAAAACAATTTCGATTTTTTCTAATTTTGAGTTTTCCGAGTTTTCCACTCTCTTCGAGAAGTCATTCAAAAACGATAACATACGAAATCTCATACAAAAATACCATACAAAATCATCTTTTCGATTTTCCGAATTTTCCGACTTTTCCGCTGCATTTTCCCAAAATTTTCTTTCATACAAACCTTGTCCTGAAAATTACGAACACAACAGAAAAAAATGAGCCAAATCGGTCTAGCCATTCTCAAGTGATGATGTACCAAACATGCGGCAATTGATTTTTATTTATATAGATATATATTTTATAATAGTGGTTATAAAATGTCCAATTTTGATGATTTGAGTGTAAACTGCACTCCTCCTGAAATTGGGGAAGGTGCAGAAAGTGTTGGTGAACAGTTATTACCAGTAAAATAAAAAGATTTTTACATGAAAGATTATGGTGAATTTAACGATTGGTAGCAATTGTTTTCATTATTAACCAGTAGTTAATAATGAAATATTATTAACCACTAGGAAAGAAATTCATCTTCTTGGCTCTAAAACAAAGTAAATAATGATATCGTTTAATGCTAGTAGTGGAAAAAGTAGTTTTTCTGTTTTGGTTCTTTACTGACTGCTTTATGAAACTTATTTGGGTTTCATAAAGCAACTCCTTAAAGAATTCGAAATTTTATTTTGCTAGGTTGGTGACAACCATGTGACAACAAAACCTTCACGCGGTATATACATAACCTTCAAATTGTAAGTTCTAAAAATTAAGATTATTTGGCGTATTTTGCGCTACTTTGCGTAGCAAGATAATTCTTCTTCCATCTTAGCTTCAAATCTTAGGTATTTTAAAAATTAAATCACAGTTTGTCTCAATTTTAATTTGATAGTAGTTTGAATTGTTTGATATTGTTTTAAATGTCATCAACAGCCACAAAACCAAAACAAAATACAAAAAATTTTCCTAGTCGATTATATTTTTAAATTAAAATATAAAATAAGGTAATTTTCAATTTTTTCTCGACCAAAATAGTATAAAATACACATTTCATAAGACATTTAAGCGCACTTGTCCATTAGAAAACTCGCCGCAAGCGGCTCGTTTTCTAACTTGGACACGTGCTCTAAAACATGTCTTATGAAACTCGTTTTTTAATATACTATTATTCATACTCAATACGAAACTCAACGAAGTCAAGCAAGAACTTGCAAATAAGATAAAATAGTTAGTTTTGTCAGCACAAATGAAGGTGATCACCACAAGAAACAAGTAGTTTAAAAGGTCAGTGAAATAGTTTATAGTGTACAAAACAGTTTTTACTAAACGCAATAATGGCACTTGTGAAAATTACCATCTTGTTTAAATCTTAAGCAGGGACGTGCACCGTAACCGAACGAAAATAAAAAAAAAAACGCAAAATTTTCCGAACAGCAACCGACAGGAAACCCGAAATTAAAAATTTCTTGAACCGTAACCGAAAACCGCAACCGCAATTATTTTTTCGTTCCGTTAAATGTAGGACCGACATTTGTTTATTGTAGCAAATACCGATATGTATTTACTATTTAATCTTCGCATTTTGCATGTTCAGCCCTTTTGGTTCTCCCCTAGCGTCTTAGCCAAAACAATAATTAGAGTAATTAATGTTTCCCAAACGCAAACGCACAGTTTTTGCCGGTATGGCGTCATCGTTTAACATAATATGAATACATTACCAGCAGAATACATTTTTCCGTTTTACTCCCAAGTTCTTAATTTTTGTGTTATTGGTAGTCAGTGAGCCGCCAGTGTGCACATTGCTGCGCCTGCGGTTCCACTATCGCAAAAAAATTCCTGAAAACATAAACAATAGCATTTTACCATGTACTGAACAACAAAAAGTAATGATAACCCATTAAAAAAGTAAAGAAATTAATATTTTTAATATGTAACCCGCTCGGGATTCGAACTCTCAACCAACTTATGCCACACAACGCTGTACGCATATTCTAGCGCCGAGGCACGATGTCTGTCGATACTATAGGATATAGAACACATATACATAAACAACGTATCATCCGCTGGCTAAATTTAAATTGCTGGTAAACTACGATGCGTGTTATTCGATGATTCAACACTCTGAGAGAAATTATTTATATATTGTTGAATTTCTCAACCGTGACATTTAGTGGAGGCGCTAAAAATCATATAGGTACCTATAATCTAAGAGTTTAAGTTGACATCGACGGCTTAGTCAAAATTGCTTGATTCAATACAATTGCTGATACAATTTTAAAACTTTGCATTTGGTAGAGGCACCAAAAGTCACAGATATTGTAGAAACTTGAGCTGGCGTGAATCATAAAAATTGTTTGATTCTATATAATGATTGTTGATAAAATGCTTAAAGTTTGCTGTTGGTAGATTGATTCCTTGCTTAATTTCATATTGAGGCTGATAAAATACATAAACTTTGCAGTTAGTGGACGCGCAAACAGTCATAGATTTTGTATGTATTTAAGAATGCTTACGCTTGGCATTTAGCGAGGCTGCCAAAACATTGTGCAGTTTGTCAAAATGGCATGATTCTGTATAAAATACAATAAAATTCTTAAACATGGCATCTGGTGGAGGCGCCAAGAGCCACAGATATTGTGTGAACTTAGTTAATACAAATCACAAGAATTATTTGATTCTATACAACTGCTTATCAAACGTTCAAGCTTATTATTATTAGCATTAGGTAGATAATTACAATTACGCCAATAATTATAGATATTGTAAAAGTCTAAATGGGTACTGACTAATCTGACAGAAATTATTAGATTGCATGTTACTGTTGATAAAACTCTTAAGCTTGACATTTTGTGGAAGCGCCCAAAAATTATAGATATTGTAAAAACCTGAGTTGGTGTTGACCACTCTGATAAAAATTATTGATTTCATGCTATTGTCATGAAATTCTTGAGCTTTGCATTTGGTTGAGACGCAAAAGTCGTAGATTTGTAAATAACTTAAAATGATATCGCCTACTGCGTCAAAATTGCTAACTCCGTGCTACTGCTAATAAAATTCTTTAACTTCGCATTTAATGAAACCATAGAAAATTATAGATTTTGTAAAATCTTAGTATAGACCACCCTGACAAAAATTGTTTTATTTTCTACAATAGCTATTAATGAAATTGAAATGATATTTAAAAGCTCGTGTTGGTGAAGACCTATTTATTTTTAGAACAAGGGTACTTTTTGCATGTAAAGGAAGCACTAAATATATGTATTTTGTAAGCTTTTAAGCTGCCTTTAAATTGGCAACCATAATTCATCATAGTTGGTGGGTCAACTTTAAATTTTTCAATGTAAAATTTTAAAACTATACAGTGATTTGGAACAAATTTGCAAATTGGGGAAAGAAAATGTACACACAAGATTCTAGAAATTGGCAAACAAATATTGGTCAGAAACAGGCGACGCTATTGTTTAAAACTTTGTAAGCTTATAGAGGTAGGGATGGGCTACAAAAAATTTAGTTTATCGTCAGTACACCAATTTTTCTGTGACGCTTTCTATGAATTTTTGAAAATTAAAGCCTCTCTGTTTAATAAACGGAGAACGGTAAAATATTTCTGTTTAACCTACAGTGCTTATAAAAAAACAATATTTTATTACCTAAATATTACAAGTAAAGCTTCTAAATCTACAAGAACTGTTGAAAATGATTACCACCAGCTAGAATGCATGAATCCAATCTTCTCCTCATTGACTGCTGAACTCTTTCAAAAACACCAGGGTCGTTTCTTATTGAATTACACCCATCAATTATCCGATTCCTCAAATCTTCTACATTTTCCACTGGAGTAGTGTAAACTAATAATTTCAAATAGCTCCATAGGAAAAAATCCAGGGGGTTTAAGTTCGGGGATTGAATAAGCCATAAGTGAGGTCCACCTCGACCAATCCAACGATCTCGATATGTTGCTGTTAGAAACTCACGAGCAACTACACTAAAATGCTCTCGTGCACCATCGTGCATAAACCACATTGCATTTCTCGTTGCCAATGGTATAATATCCTCTAGGAACTCAGGTAGCGATTGTTCCAAAAAGTTCCGATACACCTCGCCAGTATATCTTCCTGGTAGAAATACCGGTCCAAATCCACGGTTAAACATATCGCCCTGTATCTTCGAAACAAAGCGGCTTTCCGAAAATCATCAAAGGACAAAATATTCTTAAAATAACCCAGGAAATCACTCATTGAATTTTTGCCGTATGTTTACTAAACACCCTGTATAATTACAGCAATCTCTGTATAATTCATAAAACTAGGACTCGCTACAGCTTATTTATTATTTCAAAAAGCGTGCGGCATAGCCGACAAGTTACGTCTGTAATAATTAATTAGTGCAAAGCCAAAACTTAAATTACAATTCAATTTCGCGTCTTTTTTAATAACGATTTTAAAATAAATGCATACATGACGATGAGCAGGAAATAAAATCCGTAAATTGAAAGAGTGGCTGTTAAGTTTCTACACATTCTAACGAATCAGAAGAGTTTGTGTTCGCGCTTCTAATTTTAATGACTCGTTGGCTCAGTTCTCAAAGGAAATGTATACTTCAGGAAGCAAAACATTCTGCAGCTTCACAGCAAAGCCTGGTGGAGAGCTCGTCGTCTGTCTCAGATTCAGAGACAATGTAAACTACCATAGTACCTAATATTTGGAATGCCAGATTGCAACAACGCTGTGTATACGTTTGTTTGTCGCAGCAGCACGGCTAGACTGGAATGCACTATCTACACAATGCACGTGACTTTGCAAAATTACTCTTCAATTAATTAGTTTTGGCTGATGACGGCGCCGCATTGTTTGCAGACAATCTACAATGTTTCTGGTGTTGAATAGCGCGCATTTCCCTATACATACAATTGCCGGTGGTACTGTTTAGTTCCTTATTTGTTCACTTTTTGCCGTTGCGCGGAACAAAGACGAGTGCTAGTGCAAAATGGAATATTTAATTTAAACATGCAGCGAATTTGCATTTTCAATCACAACCTAGAGGATTTTGTGGATGGGACTTCCTGTTGTCCTCGCTACGTGGAGAATCCTTCACTTAATTAGTTGCATTATTAAAAATACAAGTTTGTGTCCGAGCGAAACAAACAACAGCGCCAAAAGGGTTGTTCGTGCCTTGACTGACAAATTACAAAGGAAAAGTTTTAGATCGATTTAGAAGGATGTAGTTTTTATTGTTCGTCGGATACAGTCAATAGAAATAAGCGAAACACTTCTTCAACTGGAAACTTTAGAAATTGTTACTTATTATACAGGGTGTGTATAAATTGGCGAAAGAACTACACGTGGCGATGTTGGTCATAAAATTCTGAGTCGAAAATCTTAATACCAAAATATTGTACCATGCTTCCTGGGTATGAACGGAATTTTCAAAGATTGAAAATAAAGTCTTTTAATAAGTGTTTTAATTATCTGTTGACAGAAAGCGCCGCAAATTAGAAGAAATAAGAATTGTAATAAATATTTTTTCATAGATGTTGTTTTTCAGCCCCAAAAGCGTGTTTTAAACATTTCTTCGTTAACTTATTATTGTAAAAAATACATATGGCAGCATTGTAAAACAATAATTATTCAAGAGTGCTGCGACTCTAAATTACTTCTGTCTTGATAACGTCAAAGTTTGACAAGTGTCAAAAATTTGTAATTGGACTTGTTTTTTCTATCGTCGTTGCTTTTCTCGTAGTTATTAGTGTTAATTATTATTATTTTCGTTTTCTTGTTTCGTTCACTAGCAATGGATTTTACGTTCAATGATCCTTAGTTACCATGCATTATAACAAAACACCTGTGGTGTGTGGATAATGTTGTCAAATGTACGTTCCTTTAAAATGGTTGCTGAGGACAGAAGAACAACATTTTGGTATTAAGATTTTTGACTCAGAATTTTATGACCAACATCGCCACGTGTAGTTCTTTCGCCAATTTATACACACCCTGTATACTAATCAAATATTTTTTGTATTGACGTTTTACGCGTCAACATTGACTACGATGAGATCCACCATTACTGCACGGTACCGAGAGCATAGCTATATTATAATAACAGGCTACAGGATACTAAAATAGTGTAAATAATTTCACATAAAAATTTATAGTATAAATTTTTATTCGTTCGTCGGGACGTGAACTATAATAAAATAAGGTTTGAGATTTCGGTTACGGTTTAAATTTTTAAAAATTTTGTTTACGTTTTCGGTTACGCTTTACTGTTACCAAAAATTTTGGTTTCGGTTATGATTACCGACATTTATTGATAAAAAAAAATTCTGGACAAGACGAAAAAATTATGCCATCCAATTAAAAAAAATTAAGAAAAACTGTTTAAGTTATCACGAAAGAATTTTCTTTTTTGTCAAATCGTAAAAAAGACCTGCTGGATATAAATAAATAATGTAGCTACGGTCTTCGGCTCCTTTCGCAGAACAGACTGTACGTCGTACTCTTTTGGTGAAATCCGTCTTTTCACGAAATACCTAGACATAAAATAGTTATTTAAGCTACAAGGAATGTAAGAACGTATTGCCTCCAGAGAATGGTATATCCTTACATTACGTGTTGCTTATCACATTTTTCCCACTACCGGCAGCAATTTTTTACACTACCGCACCCATAGCAATTAGCTTAAAATTATAAGAAAATATTATAAAATACGGTGCCATTTGACATTTGTCATCAGAACTATGATCAGAATTTTGTTTTAAGTATTTTTATTTCGTAAGTAGTTAGTTATGCCTGTTGCTATAAATCTGTATTAATATTATTTATAGGAATTTAAGTGACACTATTAACTTCTGTAGTCAAGTGTAACCAATATATAAATGTCATGATTTATGGAGCAATTACATTTCTTGTACTCATGGATGTATGGCGTGCTTAAATTGGCGGTAGTGGAAACAGTAAATTACTTTATGTGACTGAGACTATGCCTGGGCTTTTCATGAAATGCCTAATTACACTATTTCCCTACGATATATCACACTGACTAGCCGACCGGTGCCGGCAGGCAACATTTTGCCGGTACACAGTATACCGTCGTCAATAACATGCAGCGTAGTTTACCGGCAAATTTAAATTTGGCCGGACGATGCCTTGTTGTTTATGTATGTGTTCTATATTCGAGCATCGACTATCAACAGACGCCGTGCCTTAGTGCCAAAATGCGTGTACAGCGTTGTAAGGCGTGGGTTAGCCGAGAGTTCAAATCCTGTACGGGTTACATTTTTAAAATTGTAATTTTACTACTTTTTGAAAATGAAGTACGTAGGTTATCAATATTTTTGTTGTTGTGTACATGGTGACATGTAACTGTTCATGGTCGCCGCAAGCGCAGTAATGTGCACACTGTCAGCTTACTGACTGGCAATAACACAAAAATTAAGTACTTGCGAGTAAAAAGAAGAAATGTATCCTGTTGCTAAAGTATTCATATCCTGTTAGAACAATGACGTCATACCAGCAAAAACTTTGCATTTGTGTGTGGGAAACATTAATAACTCTAATCATTCTTTTGGCTACAACCCTACGGGTAAACCAAAAGGGCCGAACATGCGGAATGTGAAGATTAAATAGTAAATACGTTATTTGCTACGATAAACAAACGTCGGTTACACATTTGTCGGAACGATGAAATACCGGTATATTCTTAAAATAATTACGGTCACGGTTTTCGGTTACGGTGCAAGAAATTTCTAATTTCGGTTTTTGGTCCGGTTACGGTTCGGAAATTTTTGCGGTTTTTACCGTTTTTTGATTACGTTTTAGTGTACGTCTCTAGTTTTAACTGCTGGCTAAAAACAGGGAGTCTTGAAGCAAAGACTGAGACAGTTAAATAATTTAGTCATGCGCCGTTAGACTGTATGCTTCGGTTTTAGCCGTAAACGGAATATCGCTCATAGAGAAATGTAGTGAAATGTTTTGTGACAGAAAAGTCTATTTTTTTAAATCCTTGGGACTAGAGAAAACGAAAAACGGAAAGACAAATTCGACCGCCAAAATTTAGGTGGCATGGGGAAAATTAACTCTGAATATTGTTACAATTAAAAAAGTTATGTTGTGAATTTTATTCTTCTATCATTCATAAGTAATTTAGTTTAATCACAAGCCTATTATCGTCCCCAGTGCAAGTGTAATTACTAATCAATAAAAGGTTTTGTTATAGGGCAATTACCAGACTATGATAACACAAAATTAGTAGATCTATGACCATGCATCATGAAAAAAAAAACGTGCGGCGAGTGTTTGAGTGGCATTATTTTGAAAGTGTCAAAATTTTGAAACTTTTCAGCTCACAGTTTTAGTAGTTTCAATTTCATCCAGATCGGATAAATCGCTTTAGAGTAAATAGCCGTTCGAATCAAAATTTTGCAAACATTCATAGAGAAACTAGCGGGCTAAAACACAAAAATTGTAGCGCATTCCTAGTTCTATGAGCCCGCAAAATTTAAAAAAAATAGCGTTTTGTCAGTTTTTGAGCAATATTTTTTTGAAAATCCAAAATTTTAAATAATAATAATAATTTATTTGCCCAGTAGGCCATAGATATTGCAGCTGATATTGTAACAGGGCAGATATTTGGAAATGTTATTTTCTACAATTATTCCTTTAGGTACTGAATTAACATATAAATTTAAAAGAAAACAATTTTTCATAAGACTTGCTTAACCTAACCTAAACTAACCTAACATACACCATCACCATTAATATATATTGCAATGATATGCGTGTGCATGTACTTACTAGAAAACAATTCCCTAAATGCCCGAAATTCACGCAATTCTAAATTATATTTTCTATGAGACTCTTTATTAACTTTCTCAGGGTCGTTATTTAGATTGTAAGCCAAGTTATTAATAAATAAATTTGAGATAGGATAAACACAAAACAATATCAATGTTACAAAAAAAAAGGTTTTAATTAATAAATCAATTTTCTAATGAAATTTGCGCAAAATCAAATAAATTTTACTAAATACTATCGTACTTTAAAAAGAGAACACTTATCTTAACGTCTCTTTATTGGGATATCCTTCACTCGAGCAAACGATGAATGTCCAACTTCTACTTTACTAGTTTGCAGGTTCCTCAAGTAACCACAAACACTCGCCTTTTATTATTTTTAATTTGGTTTTACCACCATCACAACTGGAAAAACTTTCTGGATCGCTTTATACTTGTTATTCTTCTGGACTTTTCACAATTCGTTAATAATTAGTTGTATTTTCTTCTTTTATATTCACAATCACTTTTACATTACTTTTAAACTCGTTTTTCCTCTTTATTCATCCAGAGGATATAAAATTCTCTGTCTTTGTTTACAAAGACGAGTCACTAAACAAATTTTCCATTCTTTTGTCTTGCTTCTTGATTCCCTTTTTTTTGTACAAACAAATAAATCTCATGACAATGAGTATTCTTTTATACGTTTGTGACATTGACACTGACATCCATAATGACATTAATCAATGCACAAAACAAGTAAGTCTAAAACTTCTTATAAATTAAACCTTTTGAACAATTCTGAACTAAATTATAATTAAAACTAACATAAATAAAAATCGTAACAATCTGATTGTGTTTTTCTTTTCTTTCGGTAAAAACAAACCTCACAAATATGAAAAATATAAATTATTAGAATTTATAACAAGAAATTACAGCAATAATACGCAACCCTAAGTTTAAAAGTTAGAATATCAAAACCTTACAGCCTTCACAAACCTCCAATCTCAAATTGAATTGTAGCAAGCATCCCAAAAATTGCCTCCCAGGAACTACAATACCCCAGTCAAAACATACACCTTCAAATATCATAGCAATATATTTCGTATGGCAAACAGAAAATAAATACAGCAAACTTAGACAAAATTCAAACATGAACAAACACAAAAACAGAGCATAAATAAAACACAAAGTGTAAATAGAACAAAATGCACTATATGTATATAATATGTAGAATAGTAATAAATTATTCAGTCAGTTATACATTTGGTGGCAGCGTCACAATTGTATATCGAGGGCGGACAGCCATGCCACTGCGTCCCCACTGGCTTCATGGATGTTGTGCATTGAACCATTGAACCTTCGTATAGGGCACCATTAATAGAAAGCAATGACAGACATTTAATAATCTCGTGCAGAACTGTAGTCCAGAGTGTATATTTTGTAGTAAGTTTTAACTACCAAGATCTGGATTTTCCAAACTGGGGGGTGTGCCTCCATGAAGAAATCTAAAAAGGGCGTTAATAAGCGATATGTTATTAAAAAAATCAGTTTTTCTTTGATCTAAATGATGCTTTTATTTTATTTCAGTGTAAGTGTACTTTTTCGGTTAGTGGGGAGGGAGAACGTGGAAAGAAATGGATCAGGATTTCTAAATCGCATGCGTATTGTTTGGAGTGAACTGGTCGGGTGATGGGTTGTGATAATTAATTAGTTAGTCAGGAAGGCACAAATTTGGGATGTGTGTCTTGGTACGTACCCTGTTATGTTTATTGTTTTTCCAAGTTTTCCTCAGCTACGCTACACTGAAGAGGAGCAATAACTCCGAAACATCGATGTCTGTAGCTGCGTCGTCGTTTTAATTTTTAGCGGTTTTATGGGCATTATTCCTCTCTTTTATATATATATTTATATATGTGTGACCCCCGCACATACAGTTTTGAAAAACTACTATGTTGGGTTTCTGAAAGTCCAAAACATACATTTCCTTCAAAATCTAAAATTCGAATATTTTCGTGAAATCATACTTCCCTATACAGCAGGTATAGGAAAGACAAAATTTCAAGTGGTAAATGCGCACTGATCTGGATTGTCTTGGTTAAAACAATGGATGGTTTCTGTGTATGTGTCTGTGCTAGCACTTTTCCAACAGTAATGTAAATTTTCCCGTTTGATTTGCGTTTGTCATCTAAACTTAATTCATGCGATCTATGTAGAAATACGTATCAGGAATTTCTAAGACCACATATATACGTACTTGATATGCAAGTCATGCTATTTCATGGTTCAACAATTTACTAAGTCCACGTTTAACGATCATACATGGATATTGTGTAAGGACCGCCAAATTTCAAAGGTATAATGTTACAACGTACAACCATCGCTTTTTAAGCAACACCACAACAAGTTGGCCCCAACCCTTAGAAAATTAATCCAACTAAAATAAAAAAGAATACCCGGAGAAAAATCCAGGTACAAATCCATGAAAAAAAATTCAGTAGAAAAAGTATCCACCGAAAAAAATCCAAAATGTAAAATGTAGTTGTTTATGTCATTATTATTACTAGAGTTAAGCAAATATACTGTCCAAAACAGACTTTAATCTGTTATTCTATTTCTGACTAACTGTTGTCATACTTAAAATGAACAATTAAAAAAAAAGCAATAAAAATCAGTACTGTCTATTGATACCTGCTTTTAAAATTCATTATTTAGAATTTAAGTAGTTTTTTTTGCCTTTCGCCAACAGGCGATGATTAACAAAAATTTCATTCCTGTGCTGCATTTCAAATTTTTGAATGAGGATGTTGGGTTTACTTATAAATTAAAAAACATAATTAAGTAAAATTGTAAATTTTAAAAAAGCTAACAAAGGTCTGCAGTTACCCATTTCTATCCATAATCCCTTGCATCCTGGCTTCCTTCGTTTTCTGATTTTTAAATTTAGATTTAAATAATGATTTTTTTAATCACTTGATTTAAATCACTCGTTTCAGATCAAGCATACGCTGGACAGAAGTGAATTAGTAATGTGCACATTTAACAATTTCAAACTTAGGTAGGTATCTGCAATAAATAATTATGTTTATCGGCTATTAGCTGTTAGTAAGGAATTAGTAAAAAGTCCCAATAATGTTTTGGAATATTGTTGCGTGTCTTATCTACGCTGTCTCTTAAATTCAGAAAACTTTGAAATTAAGGCAATTCCGCTATAAAAAATCCCACGAAAAAAGTGTTAAAACTGCATTTTATATTTCTTCCCGTAGATTATTTTTAATCTGAATTTTTTTACTTGGAGCTTTCCACCTGGATTCCTTAGGTTTTTTTTTCTTAGATTAATTTATTTTTCATTTTAGAAAATATAAACTGCGAAAATGTCAAGTTTCATACCCTTTTTAAAAATCAATCAATGCACTCCAAATCGCGAAACAATAAAAATTTCTGAAAATGTTGCGTTTGGTCCCCTTTTTAAGAAACCACCCCCTAAAAACTATTAATTTTCTATTGATTATTATTTACCACTACTAAATTCTGATTGGTCAATTCGGTGGCAATACCATGTTCGGTTATTGCCTGCTGAATGATTTTAAGCTCGTTAATTTAAGTGCAAAATACACAAACGGTTGACAACTTGTTAGTAAGCAAATCTTGGCAGACTACAACCAAACTTTGAAGTGCTGACGTTTTGTTTGCATCCCCGCTGCAGCACAAAGAGCAAAGATAAACAAAATCAACGCCGGACCGTCTTAGCACTAGATACGAGTTGAGCCTTGAGCATGAAAATTAAACACAGTTGTCTTGTTGTAATTTAGATGTAAGGGTGTTTTCCCATACTCTTAGTAAAGCTGTGCTAAATCTTTTGCTTTGTGTAATTATTATTAGAGAATATTTTTGCAGCACAAATGCGGTTTTGCAAAGAAAATTCTTTTTTTTTATCTTGTAACACAACGAAAAATAACAAAAAATAAAATAAAGCCATTGTTTCAGTTGGCTAAACCGAATTATATCTGGCAAAGGGCAATGCAGTGGAAAACTAGACGCGGTTATTGGCAATTTGAGGTTACTTGATTTGAACAAAATGTATCCAATTTAGAAAGTTCCAAGTTGCGCCTTATAGCAGCAGTGTTAAATCGTCTTGCAACTTCGAACTAATCTCGAGATTCCTACTCAAACATCGTGCATATTTTACAAGTTCTATTAAAACAAATGTTTACTCCCTGCGCCTTTGCAAGCGCTTAAGATAATTTGTCTATCGTCGAGGCATAACGAAGCTTCCTGGGAATGTTTATCTAAGAACCATTATTATTTAGTTGATAATTTCAAAGTTATTGCGTGTTTCAGCAAGAACAAAGGAAGTTTTAATCATTTTCATAATTATAATTTCGATGTTGGTATTGGCTAGCGCTTTATAGTTTTCAGTTTAGTACAGATCTCGAAAAGTAATCACAGTATTTCTTAATTACTTTTAAAAATGGTTGGTAAAATAATGTAGGTAAAAAAACAAAGTAATACAAATTTTATACAAATGTTAATTATTGAATCGTACAAATATATTTTTACCTTCTTATACTTTCAGTATAGATTATTGATTTCCTGAAAATTTTAGATATCGAGATTTTAATGTTTATAGTTTGAAAATGGCAGCCGCTAACATATTCTAAAAATTTTGATGTTAACGCTTTATTACTAAAAAGCGAATTTACAGATTGGGATAAAATTTGGAACTAAAGTAAGTCTAGAGAGGCACAATATTACTACATGTGTTCGAAAATTTTTAAACGTATTGAAACTGTGAAGTAGAAATTATTTCAAATTGTAAGCTATATTCAAAAGTTTATTTATAAGTTCGAGCTTTACTTCACTGAAGTTCATCTTAATTTATTGTAAATAAAAGTGAAACAACTTTTAACTTTTAACGTATTTACACGTCATTTTCAAAAGCAAGATTAAAAGTAAACAGTTGGTGTTGCTATAGGAACAATAAATCTTCATAACTTGATCTTGGTTTTCTATATCTGCGTCCAGATGACTTGATTTCTCATTCCCAAACGTCTAATAACGGTGAATTTAAGAGATCAATTTGTTCATTCATTAAAGGTACAGATTTTAAATGTTTATGAATTTCAAATGCTTCTAGTTTATCCAACTTACGTTTGTCATCACAAAAGTGTAAACATTTTATAGTGTTATTAGATGTCATTGAATGATTGTGTTCTAATAAGTGTTTAATGTTACAAGTATAAACACCCCCATAAATCCAATTACGCTAAACACTTACTAGAACACAATCATTCAATGACATCTAATAACACTTTAAAATGTTTACACTTTTGTGATGACAAACGTAAGTTGCATACACTAGAAGCATTTGAAATTCACAAACATTTAAAATCTGTACCTTTAATGAATGAACAAATTGATCTCTTAAATTCACCGTTATTAGGCGTTTTGGAATGAGAAATCAAGTCATCTTGATGCGGATATAGAAAACCAAGATCAAGTTATGAAGATTTATTGTTCCTATAGCAACACTAACTGTTTACTTTTAAACTTGCTTTTGATAATGCCGTGTAAACACGTTGAAATGCGTATAAAACTAAAATGAAAAACCTGTTGAAGTTAAGAATTGTTTTATTTACAATAAATTTTATAAAAAAGATTTTGCCTAAAAACTGACCAGACAAACTTTATTAATTTTTGAGGCTCATGAAGCTGGAAATTAGCTAAATTTGGTTTGTGTCTAAATTGTTAGCCTTTTAAAAATTTTTGTAACTTTTGGCTTTAACATCTATTTATTCAAAAACGAGTGATCACAGGAAGAAATTTAATATTGTGCCCTATCAAAATATAAATACTTTTGGTGGAGCTCAACTCTAAGCAAGCTTTGCGAAGAAACTGGCAAAAAATTCAATGTAGCTAAGCGCACTCAAAAACCTGTAGACTGGGAACGCCATCAGCAATTTCGGCAAAGGCGTAAGAACGCAATTAGGCATGCTCAACGAACAACTTTAAAGGCCTACTGCGAGGGGATAGAGAGTATGCCACGAATAGCATAGCTTTGCAAGGTTCTCTCAAAAAGTCCTGGTGTCCGGCTATAGGAACCTTACAGCTTCCCAATGGTAAATTTATCACTACTAATGAGGAGGCACTAAAACTCTAGGGACTAGAGAGATACTCAAAGGCAATGCGTCGACAGCCGAAGCGATCCTCAAGTCAGACCCGTGTTCTGTTTACTGGAAGTTGGCCTCAAAATTCATAATGGTTTACCGTACAAAATAAGCGATCACAACGTTTGCCCCTTTTAAAGAAGCAGTGCCTGGTGGTATATTTCCGACTTTCCTTCAAGAGGGTCTGCAAATACTAATCAGACCTCTTAATCACGTATTGAGGGGCTGCCCATGGGATACAATTCTGTACCATGGAGGGCGGCATAGCTAATATTCCTTCCTAAACCTGATGAGATTCCTACTCCCAGGCCAAGTCATTTCGGCCTATCAATTTAACTTCCTTGTTACGAGAAGTGCAGTAAAGATTGGAAGACCGCTACATTAGAGACGGATCTTTGGTATTATCTTCACATCCGAATCAACACGCTTACCAAAGAAGAAAATCCATTGATACGGCTCTTCATCAAATCGTCCACAAGGTCAAGAAAGCGTTAAATCATGAAGAATGCACTAAGAAGAAGCTTTTTAGATATCGAAGGAGCCTTCAATTGCACGATCTTCGACTGCATCTGAGCGTGGCGTTAATCCTATCATAGTAAGGAGGAGTGAATACATGCTCAGACACCACAATATAACTACAATCTTGAGAGGAGACTTAGAGAGCGTGTCTGTTAGCCGCGGATGCCCCCGCAGGGCGGCGTACTCTTGCCGGTCCTGGGTTACTCACAAAGATACGCTAACGACCAAGCTATTTTTCTAACTGGAAAATTCCTTAACACGATTTGCGAGGTAGCTTGACCGGCCCTACCAATAGTGCAAGAATGGTGTAATGAGAAGCAGCTTTCAGTCAACCATTTAAAAACTGAACTGGTTCTGTTAACAAGAAAAAAAATCACGGGCTCTAGAGAGGTTGTTCTCTTCAATAAAACACTGCAAACTTCGAGCGAGGGTAAGTATCTGGGAGTCATCTTAGATGTCCGACTCACCCAGGCAAGTCATATGAAACCACAAGAGCAACGAATATGCGCGTCTTTCTGGACGTGTAGGCGCACCTTGGAGAAAGCATGAGTACAAAGGCTTAGAATCATACATTTGTTCTATACGACCGTAGAACGCATTCTGATCATATATGCATAGCATGTCTCTGTATAAAGGGAGCAATGTTCAAACACCGACAGCGACCGTGAAGGTAGTATTTGTACTCGTGCCTCTTCACTTTTCGGTGGAGGCCGAAGCCCGGTCAGCTGCCGTTAGGCTAAGCTACACGGAGCAATTAAAACCCACACAGTAGAACGTAAAACCTACTAGAGGTTCCTGGGGTCAACCAATTCTATCTTTCAGATGAGCAGTAATAGTATGGTTCCCTACTTCTCCTTGACAAATCATGCAATACCTTCGCCCTAAGCCGGGATGAATAGTTAATTAGGGAAAAATCAGAAGCCAGGGTCAATAGAGAAAAACCCAGAGTCAAACTTAAATTCGCTCTGAAAAAATATCGAACTGTTTTCCAGGATGTTATGCCATAAAAGCCGTCCAAACGAAAACTGCAGTAGAGAGTATACGAGTAGACTTATCTACATCTGTACCGACACTCAAGCGGCCATCAAAACCTTGATCTTTTTCCAAGATAGCGTCACGACTAGTCTAAGAATGCCGGCAAACCCTGGCAAAGCTCTCTGCTAAGAACTATTTGAAAATCCTATGCGGGAAATGAAAACGCTGATGGCCAGTTCAAAACTGGCCTTCGCAATCTCCTCCAAATGCGCAAGGTACGTAATAGGAAGCAAGACAGGCTAGACTCTTTATTAAGGGTCTTACGTTTATGCCAAAAATTTTTCTGGACTTAAACAGAATACAAATCAGAACAGTGACAGGCCTACTGACTGGCAACGGCGACCTGCAGAAACATCTCCACCCAATAATGGGTCCGTCAATAGCACGCAGTGCAGAATAACCCAAAGGGTGGTAATCTCCAAACACATACTATGTGAGTGCGCTGCTTTCCCTCAGGTATAAATATCTTGGCTCCCCCCCTTTAGAACCAAGTGAAATACATGAAATATTATTTGAATATGATCTGGTCCATTGCTGAAGCTGCCAACCTGTTCAATAAAATCTAGATCGTCTAAGGGAAGGGAGAGGGCAATAGGCACAAGTAGCCTAAGTACGGAGAGACGCTTTGTCTTCTGATTCATTGGTAGTCATCAATCATCGATAGAGATGAGATACAGTTTACTTTGTGTCCAAGTCCGCTAATTTATCTGTGAAATGTTGAAATGTTGAAAATTTAATAAATAGGAGTTTCTGTTTATGCTTAATTGCTCATAAGTGGTAGTAGAATAAGAACCAGAACTTAATTTTTAGGTCAGCAGTATTTAGGAAGGTTAACTTTTTCAGTCTTTCAAACACAGGTACTAATTGTTCATCAACCCTTCTATACAGCCCTAATTTAGAATCTTAAAGAATACTATAAACAATTGAAAATTTTTAGCTGTCAACAATTTCAATATTTTCGTTTCGTAATTTACGAAAGTATCAAATTTTCAAGAAATTTTTAATCTTTTAAAAACTTTGATTCAAATGTAATAGACGAGTTCAAATAGAAGAAAAAAATTTAGCAGGCAGGAAAGACGCGAGGAAGGTCTCGTGGCGGCTGCCCGATAGCTTTTTTTTTTAATATAGTCTTTAACTTGAGTCAATCTCAATCATGGTCGGTAGTAAGTTAAAGGCAAAAAAATTATATAAAAGTTCGTCACTTAGGCAGTAAAAATAATTTACCCGTTTTTAGTTTAGCCATTAAATATTGAATTAAAATTAATTTTTCTGTTTTTATTTTTCTAGAATCCTATTTTATTTAAATATAATTAACTGTTATAAATTTAAAATGTTTCGAATCAATTGATTAATTTGCAATATGTTATAATTTGTTCCTAAATTAGTATATTATGCAACGAAAATCTATAATGATGGCTATTAATACACGAGTGAGATTCGAACGACTGTATTAATAGTCATTATATAAGAGTTGCCTACACTATTTTTTCTACGACTAGTTAATTTAAAAAAATTTATTTCAACATTATCCTTAAAAAAACTGGACCTGTTTTGCGATGTTGACTGAGGAAAGCCAGTAACCATGGTTACCAAAAATAATGCTTTGGTTCTATTGGGTAATTTTATAATGAAAATCTGTATCGAAATAGGTATCATTATAGGCAGCGCACACTTAATATATAAATTAAAACCTGGGAGTAGAAAAAACATATTCTGATTATAATACAATATTTGCTGTCTTCTATGTAGAGACCTAATCAGAACGTTCTCTGGACTATTATTTATAAAAATATTCGGCCAATAACATCAGGTATCAGTAGTAAAAAAAACCTGTCGTAACCAGTAGAGTATCCTTTAAATGCATATACATAAATTCCTGGAAATCAATATTTTGGACCCATGTGATTGGCCGAATATTTTTACAAAGTAAAGTCAGGCAAACATGCCAGTTGCATTTATGTATAGTAGACCTTTTTGGACAATCTTCATTCCAAATTTCGTTATTCTAAATTTATTAGGAAGGGAAGTATCGTGTTTCATTTTAGCATAGTCACCGTATACACTGTGTCTATAAAGTAACCCCCCCTCCCACCAATTAACTTTTGAACGACTTGATATTTTATCACAAAATTTGGTGTGCTGTAATGGGAAATTAAATACTATTTTGCAGCCAATAATTAAATGTTGTATCATTCAAAATGGCGACTGGGCGCTATTTTAAATTTTTTTGTAAATGGAAAGGTGTCGAGTAACACCTCATTTAATAGGTCTTTTAATTCTGCGCCTGGTCCTAGAGTTTGAAAGAGATATATTCAGCCATAACAAAATGACAATGTTTGAAGGTGAAGAAATCTATTAAAAAAAAACTAAGAATTAAAGCAAAAATAAAGTAAATTAAGTGTTCGAAATGTTCACCATTCACGTATTGGCATATAAAAAGTCGGTTACGAAGTTCCTGACTTATATTTTCATAAGTTTCTGTAGTGATGTTTCTGCAAACTTCTATAATGCGTTGCTCCAGTTCTTCAATTGTTTCTGGACGGGTTGTATACACTTTCGATTTCAGATATCTCCATAGAAAACAATCAAAGGGGGTTAAATCTGGGGAGCGAGCCGGCTATTCTGCAGGCCCCCGCCTACCAATCAATCTTCCATGAAAATAGTCGTTGAGAAAGTCAGAAGCAGGCCTATAATAATGAGGCGGCGCACCGTCTTGTTGGAACATAACGTTTTCAATATTATTTCCAGCCACCTGAAATATTTCTGGGAAAATTTTGTCCTGCAAATGAAAAAGTGGAGTACTGGATAAAAAATCAAAACAATTTTGAATTGAGTGAGTCCATTTGTTTAAAATTCGCCATTTTGTTATGGCTAAATATTTTGCTTTGAAACTCTAAGATCAGGCGCAGAACTAAAAGACCTTTCAAATGAGGACTCACTCGACCCCCGTTTTTATTTAATAAAAAATTCAAATTGGCGCCCAGCCGCCCTTTTGAATAATACAAAATTTAATTATTGGCTAAAAAATCCATTACATATATAAAAGCTCAAAGGGTTTTTTCTCCGGTTCCTCCAGCGGCTACCGCTTCACCAATTTGGACCATTTTTTTTCAATGAAAGGTCTCTTTCCTCAGATGGAACATGAAACATTTTTATATTTTTATTCTACGTCGATTTTTCAATAATAATTATTTTAATTTATTATATATATGAAAGTCTGCTAGACGCGCTTCACTTGAGGCGACATCTACACTAACGTCGCGTCTCCCTTATGGAACTAATGCATCACGTGATGCTAGCTGGATCTGTCAACGATCAGTCTGTCAGTGCATTGTGCGCTGGGGTAACACTAGTAGTATTTAATTTCCCATTAAAGCACACCAAAAGTTGTGGTAAAATATCAAGTCGTTCAAAAGTTCGTTGGGGGGGGGAGGTTTACTTTATAGACAGACGGTTAATATGAAACTAAATCCTTAAAGCTCAAGACGTTCCTGTTTTTAAACATTTAAAAATTCGATAATTTTTAAATTCTAACTTAACAGAAAAACACATGATGCAGAACTAATTACTTCCTTTTCACCAATTCCTGTAACACGTCAGAAATACATCATACAATGCTATACCAAAATAATTTTAACAAAAAAATTGCGATAAATCAACCCTTTGCAAGAACAAATTTTTCTAGCTGAAACATTTTTTTAGTCAAATTTTTGCAACAAGCACCATGAAGTTTTCTTTTTTTGTATGAATATCAGACCATCTGTTTACATATAGCAAACCAGTGCGAAACAAGAGGTTACAAACCAACTGAACGTCAACATTCATTTGTCCGCTATTTCACATTTACCTGTTTTGGTATTTAGACCTGAATTTCACAATCCTGTCTCTCCCTCACAAGGTCGTTACAATTCGATGGATCATATTGTTGAGCACCTGCCTGATACGTCTAGACATTCTGTCTGGGTGCAGGCATTGCATTGTTGCACTTGACACCGCGAATCTCATGTCCTAGCAGTGGGTGCAAGACAGGTGGGTCAATTTTAACCTGACAGTTACTAATGTGCTTATTTACGGAACTCTAAACTAGTCGGTGTCGGTTTCCTTTTGTAGACAGCCAACCAGGTGCTTGTTCGACTTTTCTAAAAGGAACTATTGTTAATTATGTTACAACGCCGTAAAATTGTTGGCTAATGGTTTTAGATTAGGGACATAATGGAAACATAAGTTGATTTATCACCTAAACGTGGTGATTTAAACTGATTGTGTAAATTGTGTAAAATTTAGTTTGAAACAAAGATACGTAAAATTAGTGCCAGACGCTCGCAAATATGCACTTGATTACATATCTTGATATCGTTAAAGCTTCTTAAAGCTTAAAACATAAAACTCTAATAACATTCCTTGCTTCACAGACTGACTTGATAAGGTAAAAATTTCTGGTAAATAATTATACGTTTTCAAGGGTAACCAGACTATATCATGAGGAGTTGAAATGAAACTGCAGAAATTTAGATGTGATAACTTAATCGATCTGTACATCAAATCCGCAACTGTCTCACCATAACAAAACGACTAAATCTTACTTTTTGAAAAGATTCATCACTATATGCATCTCAGCTCAATTTATTTACTGTTTTCAGTTCAAGTTTACGTTTGCTGTCACTTCTGTTAGTATAATTTGGTTATTTATGATTCTAGCGGTTCGGAAATGTGTTTTTATCCCGGCGACATGGCATCTTGTACAACATATTTTATTTAATTTCTTTTAATAACAGACAAACACTTTTATTGCCGAGGCTGCTGTTTTTTGCCACTTTTATTATTAAAAAGCTGCCGGGGAATCGCCACAACAAAGGTCTTCTCACAGAAGAAAAAACTGCTGCGTGTACATTACTAGCTCTAAGTTAAGAAGAACTAGCTGAATCCGTATGGTTTTGTACTTTCCCGGACTTCCAGTATGGAGATGTATTGTGATCACGAAAATGTTTGAATGTGAACTTTTGACGGAAATATATTTTAGTCCTGCAGACACAAAACAGTAGATTTAAAAAAATGACGGTTTGTATGTGCACGTGTGTGTAACGCGAAATCTCAAGAACAATTAGACCGATTTTAATTTGGTATACCTAGGTACAATGAAAAGTTGTCAAGATATTATTAAATTCATCAATTCATCTGAAAATGACGTGTTAAATTGTTAACATGTCGCATAAAGTTAAAATTAAAAAAAAAACTGCTGAAGTTAAGAATTGTTTTATTTACAATAAATTAAAATGAACTTCAACGAAGTGAAGCTCGAACTTATAAATACTACGGTGTTTGTAAATTTTCGGCTTTAACGCCCATTTACTCAAAACCGAGTTGATAGATCGAGATTCATTTTGGCATTACAACAGCCTCAGAGGCACCCAATGTTACTATACAAATTTTTCTTTTACAAATCAAACTGTAACGTGAAAATATCTTTAAAAATTTGGACATTGCCGAAAAACTATTGCTCAAAAACTGGCCACACGTTTTTCGTAAACTTTGTAAGCTTATAGAGCTAGGGATTGGGTACTTATTGTTTCGCGTCCCAGTCCACTAATTTATCTGTGACCCCTACTATGAATTTTCGAAAAACGTAAAATCATGCCCGTAAACGGAGGACGATTAAAAATTTCTGTTACGGCTAAAGTGCTGCGAATTAATAGTAGAATACGATTGAGAACTTAATTTTTAGGTGTAGCAATATTTGGGAAAGGGGGGGGGGGGTACGTTTCCCCTTTCAACCATAATTTGAGCGAAAAAAATTGCCTCAATTAGATTCATATAAAATTAAAGCAAATTTTTTAAAATTTGAAAACTGGGACTACGATCCACGGTCTACTACACTAGCAACTTCAGTAGATAATAATTCATTATTTTAAATAATCGTGAGGCATAGCCCACGGGTTCCGCTAGTTTTATTTAAAAATTAGCATACCCCGTCAGCTATGACCCAAGATTTTTTGTTTCTGTTTTTTAATAATAAATAAGCTAAGTAAGTATAGGTAGTGTAACAGACCGCTAATCGAATTATATAGCAATTGCTGTAATTCTTTCTATATATTAAATCCGGATTCATTGGAACTGTCTCAACTTCAGAGAAATACGGCTGCAGCTGAGATTATGCAACCCAAGCGCTGTGTGTATTATTTTTTAAAAGTTACCTAGCACTTCTCCTGGACTTTCCAATACTTTAAATGTTGTTGCTTATCAGACGCTCAAAAGTATTTTAATATTAACGCTTAACCCTACAACATTGACTGCAATAAAAATCCCCCTCATTCTTACTGCTGTACCGAGAGCACAGCTGTATAATATTCATATTAAGATAACGCACTACATGACAGTTTTGTTTTTCTTTATTTCATTATTGTTTTACTATTATTATTAATTTTTGTTTTATCTTATTATGTTTGTATGAGTTATTGGATGGATGGAGTAAAAGAAGCATCTCGAGCACTACAATTAGAGGAAAATAGCGGGGAAAATTTTTAGACTAAAAAGTCGGTGCAATTTGTTACCGAAAAATTGGAAAAAACTTGCTTCGTTTATGTGTGTAATTAGTTTAGTCATTTTTCTTTCCGCTATTGTAATATATAGCCAAAAACGTGTGGTACTATACTAAATAAATAACTTCATTTTGTTTCAACAACTACATAAATCTCCATTTTAAGCAAAATAAAGTTGTGAAATGCACTCAAAACATAAAAAATATATACACTGTGTCTATAAAGTAACCCCCCCCCCCCCCCCCCCCCCATCTAACTTTTGAACGACTTGATATTTTACCACAGAATTTGGTGTGCTGTAATAGGAAATTAAATACTATTTTCAGTTTCATTTAAATTTATATTTTAAATTTTTTTTAATGGAAAGGTAGTCGGTCCTTGGAAAGGTCTTTTAGTTCTGCGCCTGATCCTAGAATTTCAAAGAAAAATATTCAGCCGTAACAAAATGACAAATGTTTGAAGATAAAGAAGTCTATTAAAAAAAACTAAGAATTAAAGCAAAAAGAAATTAAATTAAGTGTTCGAAATGTTCACCATTCACTTCTTGGCACATAAAAAGTCGGTTATGAAATTCCTACCTTACATTTTCATAAGTTTCTGGAGTGATACTTCTGCAAACTTCTGTAATGCGTTGCTCCAGTTCTTCAATTGTTTCTGGACGGGTTCTGTACACTCTCGATTTCAAATATCCCCGTTGAAAGAAATCTAAGGAAGTTAAATCTGGGGAGCGGACCGGCTATTCTACAGGCCCGGGCCTACCAATCCATATTTCAAGAAAATGTTCGTTGAGAAAGTCAGAAACAGGCCTATAATAATGAGGCGGCGCACCGTCTTGTTGGAACATAACGTTTTCAATATTATTTCCAGCAACCTGAGATATTTCTGGGAAAATTTTGTCATGCAAATGAAAAAGTGGACTACTGAATAAGAAAATAAAAACAATTTTGAATTGAGTCAGTCCATTTGTTTAAAATCCGCCAATTTGTTATGGGTGAAATTTTTTTTTGAAACTCTAGGATCACACGCAGAACTAAAAGACCTTTCAAACGAGGTGTCACTCGACCCCCTTTCTATTTAAAAATAAAATTCAAAATGGCGCCCAGTCGCTATTTATAGAAAATTTAATTTTGGACTAAAAAATCGTATTTACTTTCCCATTACAGCACACCAAATTCTGTGGAAAACTATAAAATCGTTCAAAAGTTAGTTGGGGGGGGGGGGAGTATTTTATAGACAGACGGTATGATATGACACATATATAATTAACTACAGTTTGTTTTCACCATACTTTACTTCCTTGAATTTATGAAAGAGAGAAGGGTGCGGTGGGGTTGCTGTAAGGGGTGCACAACCAAGTTATATGTATTTAAAAAAAAAGAACTGTGCTTAAATCTATGATTATTATCGCGACCAAGCAGTCTGCCCGCTACTTGTTAGTGCTCGATCAAGGATTACGGCCTAACAGCTTGTCATACGAAGAAACTATAAAATAGATTTCTTATAGTAAATTAAATAAAAAACAACTTTTAATTGAAACTTTTTTTGATTTAACCCATAACTAAAAAGTAGTGGGAGAAACTTAAGAAAAATTATTACTCGTCATGATTTTTCAAAAAGCAACTAAATAATTATCAACAAATTGGATACTTTTCTATACTTACCTCAAGAAAAATTGAAAAAATTTTATTTAAATTAAAGAAATCGAAAATCGAGATAGTGGTTCTTTAGATATATGATAACAGCGTATCGAGGTGGCGTCTATTTTGGTGACGTCATAGTTTTTGTCCGCAGAAAATGCATATCTTAGATAGGCCTAGCCCTGTGCAAAATTTCATAATTGTATCAAAAGGTGCAGCGTTAATTTCGTATGCTATTCAGCAGTGCAACTGCATTGGCGTGGTTGCGCCACTGTGCAAGCATTCAGTACATGTCGATACAGCTGAATTATTTAAAAAAAAACAACAAAAAAGTGAGGCGTAACCCACGGGTTCGGTTAATTAGTATTAATGCATCATAAACCATAAACCACATATGAATAAAAAATCGTACCATCAGTCGTACTTACATCCATAATTCAGTACTTGAGGCATATTGTTTCACGTTACGTATGCAAAAACCTTTCGGATTCAATTTTTTATGGTATCGCAGTAAGTACCATGAGTTTGAGAAATTTTCAAAAAATTTCAAAATCATAATTTTTTAATTTTTAAAAATTTTACAAAATTTAAGTTTTTCATAATATCCCGCAATTTTCGAAATTTCAAGTTTTTACTTTTTAAATTTTCAATACTTTTCAATATGCCTTAAAATTTCCAAACATGTCAAATTTTTACAAACCTCATATAATTTTTTACATTTTCATAAATTTACATAATTTCAAAAAATCTTCAAAAATTAAAAATATTTGAGATTTTTAAAAATTTGTGATATTTTCAATTTTATAATTTTAAATAAAATTCTATGGTAATCAAGATTTTTATAAATATTTAAGGAAAAACAATGTTATTAAATTTTTAAAAACTTCTGGTATAAAATATATTCTAATTTTTTTCGATAATTTACGTAAAATATTTTAAATTTTCATATCATGGTCAAAATTTCAGAAAAATATAAAGAATTTAAAAAAAATTGCCGGCATTCTTTTAATCTACTTTTTACTTTCCTATACTTTCAGTATAGGGAAGTATTGATTTCATGCAAATTTTCAAAATCGAGATTTTGACGGAAATACATGTTTTGGGCTTCCAGGATCCTAAAAAAGTGGTTTCTAAAAAATGTCTGTCTGTGGGTTACGCTCCATATCTCCGGAACGGCTGGACCGATTTTGATGTGCTTTGGAATGAGAGAGTATATCAAAAATTCACCGACAAAATAAGCTTTAAAAAAAAAACGAAACCGGAAGCGGAAGTTAGACATGTTTTTTTGGTAGCATTTTTTTCAGAAACTGAATTTTGGAAATTTTAATAGTGGAGATTAAAGAAGGCCTTAGGACAAATCAAACGATTTTTTACCGAACTCTCTAGCTTTAAAATGGCGCCCGCTACGAATTCTTGAACATTTCGACTTTAACGCCCATTTACTCAAAAGCCAGTTATCTGATTAGAATCAACTACATCTTGTTTGGTAGCCCTTTAAGGGTACTATACCATGAAATATAATTAATTTTGAAAATATAAAAACGATCGCAATGGCACCACTCCAAAATTTTTGAAATTTTCAAAAAAAGAATTCTCCAAAACTGCCCACACGTTTTTGTTTAAACTTTTTAAGCTGATAGAGCTGAAAATGTTCTACAATTTATTTTTTGCGCATTGCTATAATTTCACTGTGACGCCCTCTATGAATTTTTGAAAATTGAAAATTGGTACCCTTTTATTTATTTAACGGGGGACAATAAAATATTTCTGTTAAAGCAATATAGCTCATCATTGACAGCAAAATCCGAATATCATAATATTTTTTTGATAATTTAATATTTAGGGGAGCTACTATTCCCCCTCCCCCCAAATTTTTTCGATAAAAAATTAAAAATTTGGTTTCTTGTTTTGTTTGCTCTAGGAGAATCTTTTTACAAAAAATCAAAAAATCGAATTTTTTTTTATTATAGACTTTTTGTACTTAGAAGAATTTCAGCTACTTACTATTCTTGTAGCATAGTTAGTATAGGCTAACTTTTTTATTTCATTAGATAGACTCGCAAACTCAAGAGTAAAGTTGTAGGGCAAACTCTTCTTGATTGTAATTAAGAAAAAAACTTGAGTTTCCAATTTTAATATGGCGGCCACGGTAAAAAATAACTTTTCTTTAAATGGAAACGTGGCATTTTGGCTTTAAAATCAGAAAGGTTTTGAAATTCTAAATACAAATTAATAAGAGTAATTTCTTGCTAAAAATAATACTTCTCGAGTTATTAATACATTTTCAAACATCAACACGCTTCCTTACTCGTGCCTCCGGTTCATTTCAGTTCGGCTGTTTTACATGTACTCAGTTGCAGGCGGAGCCAGCGTGGTAATGGTACGTTTAAGTTACGCTCTTCAGGCTTGAAGTTTTTATAAACGCTGTTTACTTTTACTAGCCGGGTCTAGACAGGTGTACATCAAAAGTGTTGGAAAATATAAAACAATGTTATTTTATAAGTATAGGAAAGTCCAGGCGAAGTGTTTCGCTCATTTTTAAGGTTTGAAAATAGGCAAAACTTCAAACTTTTAAGAATTTATAACATAAAAACTATTGACTTTGCAACAAAAAGTCATAAGACATTTTCTGTTGAAATTTGACCAAAGAATACGAAAAAAAATTGGTGAATGAAAAATAATTAATATTTCTTAATTGTTTAAACAAATTAGGTTTAAACAATACCTGACCAGGTTTCTGGCCCGCAACATGCACTTTCATAATCAGTGCTTCATCCCAAACACGATCCCATAAAAAATTGAATCGGAAAAGTTTTTCATACTCGTGCGCCGATACGCCCTGGTCTATTAGTGATACACGAATCAGTATTTTCTATTTTGGTTTCGACTGAAGGATACAAAAACCACATTTCTGCAAAAAATACGTTTCCCTTTTTTATCGCAGAAGTTGAGCTGATGACGGTGAAAATATCGCGCCGACGATCTCCTATCAGAAATAGATATCAGAATAAATTTCCCTATCGATGAGACAGAAGGCTCAGAGCGTCGAGTTGTCGTTCTTTGAAAAAACAAAACCTATATGTCGCGACGACACTCACAATCAATTTAAGAGCTGGTGCATCAAATTTACATACATATGAACATATCCCAGGGCGTTGCATAAAATATATGAAGACACGAAACGGGACGGAACAGACACACTGCATTACCTCGCCAATGCAAAAGTGACAGACCGTGTCTGTTAACTTTATTGCCCTTTTTTATTATTAAATTGACTCGCTTTTATTGATAAATTTCACGCGATAAGACACCTCGATTGCAATTAATTCTGGGACTTGCGTGTCCGTTGCGATTTCTATAAACGACTGCCGCAGGGAGTTATCCGCCGTTCACACACTTAAGTTACAAAATTAAAAAAAATTTGAAAAAATTTATAGAAGTAACAATAACTCGCAACACCTGGTACACAAATAAAATAGACTCGCTTTACTATTACGCTCTTAAAGGAGTATGTGAACTATGAAATTAACAGTAGCCAGTCATTCATAGTTTATAGTAAATTATGCGTTGCCTCTGTCACAGTTTGAAATTCGGAGTGACAACCCCTAATTTATTCTAAGCCCCAACTGTGGGATTACAAAACCGGAATTTTATATTCACTAGCGTCGGGGTACTTTTATTATTTTATTTAAAATACCCAAGATGCAGCAAATAAACTGCTCAAATTTTCAATAATCTTTATTTATAAGTTCGAGCTTTACTTCGTTGAAGTTCATTTTAATTTATTGTAAATAAAACAATTCTTAACTTCAACAGGTTTTTTATTTTAGCCTTATACATATTTCAATGTGTTTACACGTCATTATCAAAAGCAAGATTAAAAGTAAACAGTTGGTGTTGCTATAGGAACAATAAATCTTCATAACTTAATCTTGGTTTTCTATATCTACGTCCAGATGACTTGATCTCTCATTCCAAAACGTCTAATAACAGTGAATTTAAGAGATCAATTTGCTCATTCATTAAAAGCACAGATTTTAAATGTTTGTGAATTTCAAATGCTTCTACTATATCCAACTTCCGTTTGTCATCACAAAACTGTAACGATTTTATAGTGTTAACAGATGTCATTGAATGATTGTGTTCTAATAAGTGTTTAGCGTAATTGGATTTATGGGGGTGTTTATACTTGTAACAAAGTACATGTAGCTTGTACCTAATATCAAATTTTCTAATTGTTGGTCTTATATAAACCGAATTACAGTGCGAGCAATTTAATTTGTAGACGCGTCAATTCCATATTTTGGCTATCAATCACGAAAAATTGACAAAATTATAAACAAAACAAATAAACGTAAAATAACTTTTGAAACAACAAAAAACATTTTAAACACTTTGTTTAATGCTAAAGAAAAAACAGACAATTTACTAAAATCAGGCATCTACAAATTAAATTGCTCGCACTGTAATTCAGTTTGTATAGGACAAACAATTAGAAATTTTGATATTAGGTACAAGGAACAATTACGCTAAACACTTATTAGAACACAATCATTCAATGACATCTAATAACACTATAAAATTGTTACACTTTTGATGACAAACGTAAGTTGGATACACTAGAAGCATTTGAAGTGCATAAACATTTAAAATCTTTACCTTTAATGAATGAACAAATTGATCTCTTATTTTTAGACGTTTTGGAATAAGAAATCAAGTCATCTGGACGCAGATACAGAAAACCAAGATCAAGTTATGAAGATTTATTGTTCCTATAGCAACACCAACTGTTTACTTTAATTTTGCTTTTGATAATGACGTGTAAACACGTTGAAATACGTATAAAGCTGAAATACAAAACCTGTTGAAGTTAAGAATTGTTTTATTTACAATAAATTTCAATAATCTGCTTTCTTGAGATATTGAAACAGTACGAAGGCGTAGAAGAGACGCAATTTCTTTTTTTAAATAAAAAATCAAAACATTTCTCTTTAATTTTATAATCTCGTCACGTTGGCATTTATATCTAGAGATTTAAAAGCAGGAATTTTAACCTCGATGCGGTTTAACATCCTCACTAGTTGGTAGTTGATCCAGTACGAATTGAACTAGCAAAAATAAATAGATTATAAAAGAAACAATATTGTAATAAGGGTTCGAACGGCTTACTATTGCAATGTATAATTTGAGTTTTTCTTTTATATTATAAAATGGCACGAGAGCGAACAGTTGTTTTGCCTCTGCGGAGTCGGCGACTATGCAACGGAATTGTATTAAAACATAATTTGATAATAAATAATAAAAACTTTGTTTAATCCACCTAACAGAATTCCAATAAGTTTATTATAGTAATATGCAAGGTGCGGCAACGAAAGTGTTACAATCCGATATCTCAAAAACTATAAAAAAATAAGTAACATTTGGTTTTAAATTTTATCGAATGCAAAGGGGCGTATATTAGGCTAATAGTAAGTTTTGAAAAGCAACACTATTTTACAGGGTGGACAGTAACTTTAAAATTGTAAACGGGATGTTCGCTATTTTTTGAATTTTTTTAATTTACATGTCAACATTGGCACACTGTACCGCCTATTGTCTCAGATTTCTTTTAAGTTTACTACTCGTAAGACGGAAGGGGGGGGGAAGAGTTTGTTTTAATTTAAATGTGCTTACTAAAAATAAGCAACGAAAATTAGATCAAGCAAAATTTAATAAGAGTAAAAAATGCAAGTTTACAACCCCTAATAAACGGGGCAATAAAATTCTGTAAACAATAAAAAACGGAACGAGATAATTATTTTTCTTTAAATGCCACTAAAAATAAGCAACGAAAATTAGATCAAACAATGTATTAAGAGTGAAAATTGTAGGTACCTCTAATAAAAGGGGAGTTATCAATTTATACAATTTTCACTCCTATTAAATTTTGCATGGTCTAATTTGCGTTGCTTATTTTTAGTAGGGACATTTCCGTTTTTTAATATTTTCAAAATATCCTCCTTTCATTGAAGGTAGAAAACGTTTTGAAAAAAATCGGTAAGCATGGGCCGTACCTATTTTAATGCAGATACTAAAAAATATTTAAAAAAAGACTATTCTATTTAATTTATTGTAAATAAAACAATTCTTAACTTCAACAGGTGTTTTATTTTAGCCTTATACTTTTTTCAATGCGTTTACATGTCATTATCAAAGGTAAGGTTAAAATTAAACAGTTGGTGTTGCTATTAGAACAATAAATCTTCATAACTTAATCTTGGTTTTCTATATCTGCGTCCAGATGATGTGACTACTCTATCCAAAACTTCCATTTAAACCTTAAAATAGAATGGTTTTTGAAAATTCACTATTAGCCTAACATACTACCACTTCCGTCCCATAAAATTAAAACCATTGTTGCTCAGTCTTTTATAGTTTTAAAGATATTAACTTCTATTAACTTTAGTTGCGGCACCGTGTAGAATATAAGTATGTGATTTTTAATTTTTTATCATCAGTGTTTTTCTTGGGCTTCCGAAATCTTTTCATAGGACTTTATTTAAGCTAATTTCTTCGAGTGAATAATAGTTATTTATGTTACTAGTGGGATAAAGGCGTTATTATAACATGTCTGAAAGTTGCACGACGAGGTCGTAGACCGAGTCGTGTAATCAAACTAGTGCCATAATAATGCATTATCCCACGTGTGACATACAAAATTTTATCTACGACTGCCCAAAATTTGATAAAATTCCAATTTTTTTGCTTGAAACGATGTTTGACATTTCGCATTAATCTATTTGCAAATGTCAAGTCACTTATAAAATACCTTTGTTTTAAAATCAAAGGGACGAGATAGATTCGGTTTGTTCAATACTATGGCAACCAGCCAGTTTTCTTTAGTTTTGTGTGTGTAAATAAAATGAGTTTGGTAATGAACACATTATCTCACTCGTGCGATAATAAATTTCATTACCTAACGCAAATGAACGACATAATAAGTCATTATTCAAGCAGTCGTAGATAAAAAAAGATTTAACTCGCTCTAGCAGATACACAATTAATTAGGGTTGTTACTATGGAGTTAATATTGACAGTTTAAAACGTCAAAATGAAATAAGAGAATTCATATAATATCTATGTGCTTAGGGTACAGTACAGATAAATATTTTTTATATTTTTATTCCGCAGAAATGAAAGGATTACTCTTGAGATTCGTTTTGGAAATATCGTTGCTTTTTATTGGTAGAAAAACAAGCCCATAATGCTAAAAGAAAAAGGTTACAATTTATAGTATATTACTTCAGAAATCATTCAATACAGAAATATGAGACGTACAAAAATCTCCACGTTTCAATTTTGTTTTATTTTGTATACACCAGAAAAAACATGTTTTACTTAAATTTTGTTTGATATAACTATGACTAATTTCTATAAATGTCAAAAATGTAGACTTTTTTTTTTATATAAGATGTTCCGTAAATATGGGATAATGTTTAAACTAACGTTTTCAATTTAACAATAAATGCTTAAATAAACAATCAAGTTTTCTGCTGATACACCTCATTGTTGTTTGTGAACGGACTTTAAAGATTTGCTGTTCACCAGGTCTTGGAAAAATCCTATTGTTTACCGATCCACAAAAAAAAACAAATAGGTAAGGGGTCTGGGGATCTAGCTGGCCATTCAATGTGTCCTCTTTTCCAATCCATGTATTTAGAAGTACTATGTTAAAATATTGGCAAACACGTATTTTTCAATAGGGAGGAGCAGTATCTTGTTATGACCCAAGTCTGTCATTTAATACGTCTTCAACATTATTCGAAAATAAAACAGCTATTGTATAAATAAGATCAGTTGGCAAAACCTGAAAATATCACAAGCTGTTAACGTGTACTTTATAGAATTAACGATTTGTTATATGCATTAGAATTTAACATTTCCACACTAAGTTGTGTAATAAGTAATGACGTTGAAAACCGAAACGGAAAAGAATAAACCAGTGGCGTTCCGTACAGCATCAGCTAAATCTAGTAATTGAACGAAACTGACATGACAGCGTCTGTTATTTTACTGAACTATTATTCCCTACCTTCGGACCACCCTGTATATTCAAGTTCCTTTACTGGCGTTTTGTTAATTTCCGGTCTTTGAAATTTATTAGCGCGACTGTTGGTTGTGAATATTCATAGATTTTTAAGCTTTTTAAGCACCACCTGTGTATTCACAAACTTAGGCCGTTGCCGGCTATTAATATTAACACAAATTTCTTCTCGAACGGAATGTTTTATAGCCTCATTTGTAAAAAAACATAAAATATGTGTTTTATCGAAGCAATTTGAATAACACGACTTTCTTGTGATCAATATAAGTTGTAATTTATAACACATACATACAAGTTTGTTTTCAGCTGGGCATAAAACATAATGTTACCAAAACATTGGAAAACATGAGGGAAGCACTTCGCCTAGACTTTCCTATACTTTAGATATTGTTACTTATCATATATTTATAAATAGCAGGAAGCTGTGTGTGTAAGCGTGTGCGTGTCAGTGTGTGATAGCGTGAGCGTGTGTATGACCGTGTGCGTGTGAAAATTGTGTGGTCAGTTTTTGAGTTTAATTCTTATGAAAATTTCCGAAATTAGGAAATTTTTTTATTCATAGCTTATAGCGTTCCAAAATTGTTTGCGATCTGTCAACTTGTTTTTGAGTAATAAGGCACAAAATTCAAAATTATTAAAAAATTATAGCTGCTGCCATTTAATAAGCTAGAAAAAAAGTTGTATTTGCCTTAAAGTCTTCTATAAGACTCCCGTTTTAAATTTAGACCATTCGTTTTTCGCAAAAATAGCTATCAAAATGTAGGTCAGATTCCGGTTTCAGATGTTTTTTACAAGCTTCTTGGATGCATTTTTGAAATACCCCCAACATTCCGAAGCTCATCAAAATCGGACCATTCGATTGGGCTTTATTGGAGCGCACATACCCACTTATCCCCCACCCACAGACAGACATTTTTTAAATATCACTTGTTTGAGTTCCTAAAAGTCCAAAACATGTATTACGTCAAAATCTTAAATTTGACAGTTTGCATGAAAGTAAAAAAATACGAAGCACTACGTCTAGGCTTTCCAATTCTTTAGAAATTGTTACGTTTCGTATTCTCTATAGCATAGATTAATAAGATCTATGTCTATAGTATTCTCTATAGAGATATATCAAACTATTCCTACCACTTTAGCGGAAGCGTACGTCACATCGAGGACATCATTGCTGGGAGCAGGTCAGCTGCATGCTCTATTGCCTTACCATGAGCGCTTGCAAATTGGGGCAAGCCCGGGCAGTTGCCCCCCTGGATATTTAGGTTTTATGAAAAATATTGTGATTTACAATGTACTTATAAAAAAGAACGTAGCAATAAATTTTTCTTTTTCTATTTTTACTTCTCCTTCATTTAACAAATCACGAAAACAGTGTAACATAAATTTCAATTACGGCCGTTATTCTTTATTATCGTTTTTAGTTTTAAAATTTTCTCTGCGCCAAAGTTTTTGATTCCCTCTGGCAAAACTCCTGCGGGCGCCCATGTGCCTTACTGTAGCTCACCGAATTTTGCTGTTATCTTGCGAAAACAAAAATTGACTTTTTAAATTTTTGGATAAACTGTTTCTTATGATTTGAGAAAAGCGGTAAGGTAAGCTACATAGTGTTTTTTTACTAAAAGTTGTTGAAATTTACGTTTTTACTAATAAAATCTGGGATCTCTGGGTCCCAACGGTATTTCTTGGTGGGTTTATTTTATCCCAATGGTATTTCTTACTGTGTTTGTTTTTCCCAATGGTATTGTAACTAAAAAGAAATACTATTTTGTTTCAGAATGAATAGGCCACTATCGAGTAAAGAGCTTGAAGAATTGGCTGAAAATGTTTCTGACATAGAATGTGATCCTTTTCATGATAGCGACGATAGTCAAGATAGTGATTATATTTGTAGTGATTCGGGGAGCGATAGTGAAAGCAGTAATTCTGAAGATGAAGATAGTGACGATCCTATGGGTGCTGATGGTGGAGGTTCTATGGACATTTTAGATACAACTCAAAGTAATCAACCTAATGCAGATGATGTAGACGCTATTATTATGTGGTCCAGAAATTTTGACAATTTTATTCCTAGAAAACGGTTAGCAAAAGATGAAAATGGCATTATTACATCAAATCTAAAACAGGATTGTAATGAGCTCGACTGCTTTTTCAAGTTATTCCCTAAGAGTTTGATTATGTATAATGTATATTGCACATTGCACTAATCTTCGCTTGGAGATGTTGACAAAAAAGAAAAACTATAAATTTGAAAGAACATCTGCAGCAGAAATTATGATAGTTCTCGGATGTCCCCTAATAATGTCCTACAACAGAGTACCTGCAATACATATGTGCTGGTCAAGAAATGTATCTTTAGGTAACGAAGCAATAAAAAATGCAATGGCTAGGAACCGTTTTCAACTTTTGTCATCTAAACTATACTTCAATATACCAGAAAAACCGGAAAATGCTTCAAAAATTTATTATATGGAGGAAATATTGTCTTATCTGAAAAGAACCTTTTCTAACGTTAGAAATGACAGCACATATCAGTCTATCGACGAGTCCATGGCCAAATTCAAAGCAATATATCTCTAAAGTAATATATGCCATTAAAACCTGTAAAAAGAGGTATCAAACTATGGACTAGATCTGATGCGAATACCGGATATGTGTACGATACAAATATCTATTGTGGAAAAGAAACTGAGACGGCAGAAGGTACACTGGGTGAACGAGTTGTTTTAAAATGGTGTGAAACGATACGAACACCAGAGGTAGTAGTATGTTTTGATCGCTTTTTCACTTCAGTTACGCTAATGAAAACTATAAAATGTGCTGCTCTGGGAACTTACCAGAGAAATAGGCAGAATGTTCCGAAATTTGGGGGTTCTCTAAATAGAGGTGAAAGTGAAATGGTTGGGTGCAAAGAAGGTATACTGGGTGTTCGCTGGAAAGATACGAAGGATGTACTATTGTTGAGCAACTGTCACAAACCCATGGTTGGCATCGCAAAAAGAAAAATGAAAGATGGTATTAAAAAGGACGTAGAGTGCCCCGAAGCCATTATTACATACAATAAATATATGGGAGGAGTAGATCATACAGATCAAATAGTATCATTATACAATTTAGACAGAAGAAGTAACAAATGGTGGAAAAAAGTGTATCACAGACTACTCATGACAGCTATAAATAACGCGCATATTGTTTATCAAGAAACAGTTGACTAAAAAAATTCTTTCATACAGTATCTAGTCAGAGTGGCAGAAGGACTAATAGAATATGGCAGATCTCAGGTTCAAAAGAAAAGAACAAGAAAAAGAGGAAGACATTCGAAAACATTCGAATCTATGTTATATGTTGGAGATCATCTACCCGTTGAAACAAAAGGTAGAAAAAGGTGCGTAAGATGCAAATCTCAAAAAATTGAAAAGCGCACTAAAATTGTTTGCAAAAAATGCGATCTTCCTTTATGTATTACATGCTTCACACCTTATCATACTTAATTTACCTTTACATTACCTATGTATTATCAGTGTTTTATTACAAAATGTTTTTGCAAATAAGATTTATTTTTCTTACCTCCTTTACTTCCCTTCTACCATCGCCATCTACTTTTAAACCTCGTAAAAAGTATACACCAGTGAGAAATATATCTCCTACTAACTAATACCATTGGGACATATACGCCTCACTAGCTAATACCATTGGGACATATATGTCCCACTAACTAATACCATTGGGACATATACGTCCCAGGAAAATTTTCAGTAACCTTCAGCATTTTAGTTATAAATTTTGTATATGACTTACCTAAAGGCATACCATAATGCCCAAACAGTCAGTTTTTCTCTAACTGAAAAGCAAAAAATTAGTATTGAAAGGGTTAAACGCTGGTCAACGAGAACTTGCATAGTTACTTGCAAATTTGCAAACTACGTATGAAATAAATAAACACACAATAGCTGCACATTGCACCCAACTTCTGCTGACCGGCGCTAGTAAAGTAACTACAGAGGCCATGCCTGCGCCGTGCTTATTGCGTTCTGTAATCCCTACTTGTATTTCTTTACATCTGTCCATCTGATCATTGCATTATTTGTATCAATGTGCATGCAAACGTATTAAGAATAATAGATTGGTTGATTGTGTCGTAGCTGGAATCATTTGGCCCAATAAGCTCGGCATTGCGTATACGAAACTGTGTTTAAAAGCAACGGTCTATGTATTTGGCGCCTAATTTTTAATGTTTTAAAAAATAAAAACTGTAAAAGTAACTTTTTTTATTGAAAGTTAGAATTAAAATTTTTTTTTTAAGTTATTGGTAAGCCCTGCCTACCTTTCCTAAAAGGACGGACAGCCACTGGATTTCTACAATTTAATGGTGTTGCCAACATGCTTAACCATTTTGAATCACATGCAGAAAAGTTTGGTATTAGATCACAAAGATGGTATATTTAAGTACACCGTTAGATTGGTTCCTGGGACGACTTTCTTCTTAATAAGGCAATAACATCTTCATTAGAGCTACGTTTCTCAACGTCTGTTAGACGTATGGAGGCCAGGCAGCGAAATTTTCTAAGCAAATGAACACAGCAACAGCGGTCGTCTGTCAGAACGACTTTATTCCGGTAGCACGGAAATCGCATCAGAGCAAACAAATAGCAGATAATCTTTGCGGCTATAAACTTCAGCGATGATGCTTGCAGCCGTATCTCTAGTTTCACTCATCATCCGACATTACAACAATGCGCACAACATTTCACTAGATAGCATCAATAGTAAACTGAGCTGGACGTCGGGGACGCTCTGGATTGGAGCGTCAAACATATAAAGTGACGCCCAACCATTACTTGTCAGGGAGACACGTACGTGGGCAATTTATGGCGCGACTACTTTAGTCGTGATTCTATCTGACGCACCGCTTTCATCTTTATCTTCAGCGCTACAAAGTGCTCCGAGAAAAATGAAGGCATGTTGCTTCTTTGGCGGCGCGCGATAGCTTTTAGCTATTCTATTCGAGCGGGATTCATTCCGCTAATATTTTCTGTAAAGAAGTAGTCAGACACACTATCGGTTAGTGACAGCAACTTCCTAAGATAAAGCTGTTTCGCATTTATGTGCCTAACGATAAGTTGCTCCAATTTTTTTCCTCAACTTCACGAAGAAGATTAATTATTGCCAATCCAAAAGCTTCCTTTGTTTTCTTGTGGTGTTTCTTAAATTTTCTACGTGGTTGTTCATAAACACGCTTTTGCAGGATATGCCAAAGATGTAGATCGTCGGTCTTCTGCTCTTGCTAAAGCTTATCACCGACGTTACAGGATACAGCACCACATCTTCTGAAGAGAAGGGAGTTTTATAATGCGTAACCATATATCAAGTTTTACATGAAAAATGGCACGTTGACAAATGCATTTACCTGCACATTTTACTAACCTTAACTTTTTCGGAACTGAACTCACAATTATAAATGAAGAATTCAAAAACTTATTAAAAATATGTTAAATAAAGCAGATGTTAATTAGCTAATAGTAGCGGCTTGTAGGGGAGCCAACAACGCTCTCCCCAGTAACAAATATTATATAAAATATAGTACTTTACTAAAATATACAGAGCGACCAGCTAGATTTAATCGCAGTCGCCTATGCAACAAACGCGGCATGTCGATGATTAACTTAGAAATCGTGGGGTTATTATTACAGTTGCGCCTTATTATTTTACCATAATTGCTCATATTTAATATATTTACATTACATTTACATCAGATAATGGAAAACAATTTTTAACGCTATGTTGGTTTAGCGGTAAAGTGAGGGGCTTGTAATCTGGCGGCCTCAGTTCAAATCGTCGCAGACCTTTTTTTATTGTTTTTTTTTATTGAAGCGCCTTAAAAACATGAAAAAATTATAGCTTGTGTATGCCTAGAAACGAATGGAACACATTTTCAAGATGTATTGCGACTTTTAACTGTTTTCTAATAAAAAGTTACCTTTTTTTTTAATAAAACAGATAAAACTTAAAATAAATTATAGGCATAAGGCAAGAAAAAGATAGGTTTGTCGCGAGAATTGAACTGGGACCGCCAGATTACAAACCCAGGCCTTTACCGCTAAACCAACACGTCGCGTAAAATGTTTTCCATTATGTGACTTAAGCGGGTTACGGTTACCAACTGACATTATCAAAATAAAAATAATAAATAGTAAAAATAATTTACAATGCTCACTTGCTAATTGTTTAAAAATGTTAAATGTAAGTATTCGGTAAAATAATAAATCGCGCAACTGTGATAGTAGCTCTACATTTTGCAAGCACATCATCGACATGCCGCGCTTGTTGCATAGGCGATTAAGTTTTTATTATTATTTTATTATTATGCAAAGGGCGCTAAATATCACTCAAAGGTGGTGTGAAAGGGAAAACCTTAAGGTAAACCCGAGCAAAACAGCGCTAATACCTTTCACCAAGAAAAGAGACGTAGAGGCATTTCAAAACCTCACAATCTTTGGAGAAAGAATTCAGGTCGGTCAGGAAGTTAAATATCTGGGCATTACCCTAGATGCTAAACTAAACTGGAACGCACACCTGGAAAACATTACAAACAAAGCGAAAATGGCCCTGATGATGGGCAGACGCATGTTTGGAAAAACATGGGGACTAAAACCAAAGATGGTTCATTGGTACTACATCGCGGTAGTTAGACCCATGATAGCCTATGGCACCCTATTGTGGTGGCCAAAGGTCGAACAAAAAACAGCCATCACCAAACTAACCAGGATACAGAGACTGGCCTGTTTGTGCATATGTGGAGTCATGAAAAGCACTCCAACTGCATCTATGGAAGCTCTTCTAGGACTAATCCCTCTAGATATATATCTAAAGGGGGAGGCCTGGATTGGCGCACACAGAATGAAATCCACCGGTAACTGGGACACCAACCATGAACGGTGTGGACACAAACGTTTTGTCCCTTTTGTCGACCTTCTTATCATAATGTTTTTGTCGTAGTATAAACAAACGTTCCAGAGCGAAAGGAAGGTTGCAAACTGATCATGGGTTCAAACGCGTATGGGAGTTTGGTAGCGGTAGTACTGTTGCAGTGGCAGCTCTAGGGTTCAGAAAAATTAAAATCGTTGTTTAAAAACCTGGTAGTACACTGTGAGCAAAACGCCTTTAAAGCACATGAACAGTTGTTTCACATTCGTTGCTAGTTTACGTTACAAAAAAAAATACACCTGCCCATACAGTATTTGCATCAAAAAGAAGGAAAAGTAAAGACCCTCCTTTATACCGTCTGTCCATAAAGTAATCCCCCCCCCCCCCAACTAACTTCTAAACGTTTTGATATTTTACTAAAACATTTGGTGTGGCTTAATAGGAAATTAAATACTATTTTTTAGCCAATAATTAAATTTTGTATCATTCAAAATTGCGGCTGGGCGCCATTTTGAATTTTTTTTAATGAAAAGGGGTGTCGAGTTACACCTCATTTGAAAGGTCTTTTAGCTCTGCGTCTGATTCTACAGTTTCAAGGAAAAATATTGAGCCATAACAAAATGACAAATGTTTGAAGATAAAGAAGTCTATTAAAAAAAAACTAAGAATTAAAGCAAAAAGAAATTAAATTAAGTGTTCGAAATGTTCATCATTCACTTCTTGGCACATAAAAATGTTGCTCCAGTTCTTCAATTGTTTCTGAACGAGTTCTGTACACTTTGATTTCAGATCCCATAGAAAAAAATCTAAGGGGGTTAAATCTGGGGAGCGAGCCGGCTATTCTACAGACCCCCGCATACCAATCCATCCTCCAGGAAAATGTCGGTTGAGAAAATCAGAAACACGCCTATAATAATGAGGCGGCGCACCGTATTGTTGGAACATAACGTTTTCAATATTCTTTCCAGCCACCTGAGATATTTCTGGGAAAATTTTGTCCTGCAAGTGAAAAAGTGGACTACTGGATAGAAAAAATCAAAACAATTTTGAATTCAGTGAATCGTTTTGTTTGAAATCCGCCATTTTGTTATGGCTGAATAGTTTTCTTTGAAATTCTGGTATTAAACGCAGAACTAAAAGACCTTTCAAATGAGGTGTCACTCGATTCCGCTTTCCATTAAAAAACAATTTTTTAAATGGCGCCCAGCCGCCATTTTGAATGATACACATTTTAATTATGAGCTAAAAAATAGTATTTAATTTTCCATTAGAGCACACCAAATTTTGTAATAAAATATCAAGTCGTTCAAAAGTTAGTTTGGGGGGGGGGGAAGTTACTTTATAGACAGATGGTATTATTACTTTACACTAACAAGAGTACAGGGCCAGCAAAATAGTTTCTTTAGATAATAACTGCCACATAACCACTAATACCTAGTTACCATATCGAATCTTTTTAAATTTTCTGCAGTATATACGGTTTGCTGTTATTTTTTACAGATTTACATTTACATTGAACGTTGGCGTAGTTCCGTTGTCCTGAAAACTTGCTTTCTATCTTCTTTTTTAAATTTGATATTATAACGTTTCAAGTAAAACACAAATATTATCACTTACACGAATTTTACAACACAAAACACAACCAAACTAACCTAGTTTGCACGCGAATGCGAACTAAAGTTTACTAAACACAGGCGAGTGAAACTGAAACGGTTTTAAAAACGCATCACGTAGCCGAGCATGCGATCGGGCGTGAGATACATTACCATGACAACCGTCTTACTGTTCCATCCCAGAGTGATGCAGTTTAGGAGATCCTTGAAGTCGCTTCAACGGTAATAACAGCTTGGTGTAAGGGCAGTCGCGTCGCTCTAAGAGAATTGAACAACTGAACTTTTATCCAATTATTCTATTTATTTTTGTACTTTTGTTAATATCCATATTATTATACTATTCGTATGAAAATAAAATAAAATACCATTATATGAAGCAGTGCAACTAGGTGAAGCGCCGCATCACTCATTTCACCATACGGTTTGCCAGCGATTTTGTAGCGATTACGTTTAAAGGTATCTGCTACTAAACTGAATTCTGACTGTATACCGTATATGTCATACAGAGTGATTCAGAATTATTGCACCATTTATATATGGCGCGCTCTAGACACCAAAATTAGACCGTTGCCTTTAAACATCGTTTTGTATAAGCGAAGGCGCGCGCTCATCAAGCCAAATGATTCCAGCTACGACACAATCAACCAATCTATTATTCTAACACGTTTGCATGAAGAATGATACAAATAACGCAATGATCAGATGCAAACAAATAGTAGGAATTTTAGAACGCAATAAGCATCAAAAATGCACGCCCCCTCCCTATTGTGTGAATATTTATTTTCTACGTAGTTTGCAGCAAATATGGAAAATTTGGACGTTATCAAATTAAAGTGCATAATGACAAAGTGAAATTTAATAGGAATTTTATGCGTAGATTATGACATTTAACAATAGGTCTTGGTAAATTGGAATTACCATAATTTTATTACTTTTTAATCTAAATGTTAAATAATTTTTGACATTGCTTACCTAAGTTTTGAACCCACACAACGCCACCGCTAATTATTGTTTTGTCGGTAACTTCCGCAGTAGTTGAACTTGATATGTACAATGTTTAATACAATATTTTTAATCTCTATACTGAAATACACAATATAGGTACTCTTATTGAAAATGGCCAAATTTAACAGTTTTCGAGATAATTGCACATGTTTGTAAAATGAGTAGCCTTGAAGGTCTAAGTGTTTTCTTAAGACGGGCGCATAGTTTCCAAACACTTTAGGTCAAGTACTACAAATCAAAACAATGACATAAAGTTCCGATACGCATTTGTCCGGAAATGCTTCAATACAGAATAACAGTCTACGAAGGAGGGTGGAGGATTTAAACTTTTGTAAACAGTTTGATGAAACCCAAACTGTTAACTCCATAGCCAAGCGTTTTCGGATCCATGTTTATACGAACTGTTTTCATTGATTTGGTATGTAAATCTTAACATGAAAGTTTGTGGAAACCATTTAGGCATTTTAAGCAAACGCTTAAACCTTCAAGGCAACTGGATTTTACAAACACATTGAATTATGCCGAAAACTGTTACATTGAACGACATTCAATAAGTGTGCCATATTTGTATGGAGAATAGAATTTTGCAAAGAAATCTTTAAAAATTGTAAAGATCTAAAATATTTAGAATACTTTATTAAGTGCACCCCCCCCCCTTCTCTCCACATTAGTCACCTTTGGTGGACTTATTTAATCTTAAATTATTCAAAATAGCATGCTAAACGAGTAATGCACAGACATATAGTTTTAAAATTTTAGGGCAACTATTGGAAAAAATATGAACAAAATGTGATTAAAATTTAAATCTCCAAGAGGCTATAACTCTGAAACGTGGTGTTTTGAGACCCATGTTTACGGCAACTGTTTTGCTTATTTTGGTACCTAAAACGCAGCTTAATTCTGAATTACCCCGTATAACTGCTTGTCCTTCAATACCCTAATAACAAACGATAGTTTATAGGTTAGTAGTGAGATAAAACTTAAATTACTAATAAAAAATTTTGAAAACTAGTACTAAAATACTTTAAACACGTTTAGTGTTAATTTTAAAAAACATGATTACAACGTTCTAGCCTAACACTTACATTAACTGTGTAGACATATAATGACCCCTTAGATGCACTCACTTAGAATCAGAACGTCTATAAATATACATTTTTTTTGGAAATTTTGGTTTTGTTTAATTAAAAATCAGTTTACAGATGGGTATGAAATTTAGTATCATTTGAGTTGGGTAAAATGATATGAAATAAAATTATTTTTTGTTTTTGACTCTTAAAAATATATTGAATTATTTTTCTCCGAAAAAAAAATAGACGAAGCGCTTCCTCTGGACTTTTCCATGCATACAAAAAATAAATACTTTTTATGTCTAGTGTTTTAGGGGGACGAGGCGTAAACGCTCGCAGTGGGTGTTGGCTGTCGGTGGTTAGTACTTGTCTTTCACGAATAAGGCGAACTTTTATTTTTTCGGAAAAAACTAACGAACATACAATACGGCAGTAAAAAAACTGTCAGCAACAGCCACAGATTTATTGAAATTATTGAATAGTTTCAAAATGTTTTTAACTCTTAAAATCTTGACATTTTTGACAATTTTCTGAAAGTTTAGAACATTATTGATAATTTTTGAAAATTTTGAAATTTATAAAAATGTTCATAATTTTGAAATTTTCCAAAAATTGTAAGTGTAAAAATTAATAAAATTAAAATATTTGAAAATTTTGTTTATAATTTTGAAAATGTTTAAAAATTTGGTATATTTTAAAACTTTCAATAAAAAGATGTTATGAAAAATTAACTTTTTGAAACTTTTTATATATCGTAATGTTTAATTTCTTGAAAATGTTTGAAAATTTTCAAAATTTTGACCATTTTTGAAAATTTTAAAAATGTGTAAATAAAATTTTTTTTTATGAAAATTTTTGAAATTTTTTCACTTATAGTATTTTCCAATTGCAAATAATATTTATTTGTTGAAATATAAAATCGATTTTATAATTTGGTCGTTATTTGGCGTTTATACAATTAAACTGTTCTGGTAAACGACAAAAAGGAAACTGCCCAGAGGTGTTTTCGCAATAGAAATTATTTTTTGTTTTTGACACTTAATAGTACATTGAAATTAAAATTTTTTTAAATTTTATAACCATTTTTCTTAGAAAAATAATAATAAACGAAGCGAAGCGCTTCCTCTGGACTTTTCCATGCATACAAAAAATAAATACTTTTTATGTATAGTGTTTTAGGGGTACAAGGCGTAAACCCTCACAGTGGGTGTTGCCTGTCGGTGGTCAATACTTGTCTTTCACGAACATAAAACACGTCAGTAAAAAAACTGTCGGCAACAGCTACAGAGTTATTTAAATTATGGAATACTTTCAAAATGTTTCTAACTCTTACAATATTGACAGTACGTTTTTGACAATTTTCTGAAAATTTAGAACATTATTGATAATTTTGAAATTGTTCAAAAAATATAAGTGTGAAAATTAATAAAATAAATATATTTAAAAATTTTGTATTAGTATTTTCTTAATGCAAATCATATTTATTCGTTGAAATCTAAAATCGATTTTATAATTTGGTCGTTATTTGGCGTTTATACAATTAAACTGTTCTGGTAAACGACAAAAAGGAAACTGCTCAGAGGTGTTTTCGTAATGGGAATTATTCCTTTTGTCGTTTGACGTGTTCATACCAATTTTTGAAGTTCAAATTGCTAATTTTCGAAAAGACAAAACAAATCGATAGAACTGGTGACTGGGGTGTGATAGGATTGGCTATAAGCAGCTATTTGACATGCGTAGAATACGAATATGAGCTTATTTCTGGAGCGTGTGCATACTTAAATAGAGCACCCCTCCCTTCCCCCCTTATTCAAAAAATAGTTATCTGGTATTTTGTAATTGCAAACAATGCTTCTTCGCTGAAAGTTGAAAGCCGATTTCCAAAAAGCTAATAGTTTTCTTTTTGGCAATTACTCAATTAAACGGTTAAAAAGTAAATTCCCTATAATTCTGTTCATAATGGAAAATTGTTCTTATTGTCACCTAACATGTAAATTTTGGAAAAACCAGAAATCATTAGTGGGGATGGTTGGAGGGTGGTAGGACGATCGCACTTGTGCAGATCGGAAAAAATATTTCGTAACACTAAAATTTGGGAAACAATAATAAAGTAACATACGTTTAAAATTTCACAGCCACCCTTGCCTTGACGTAATTGTGTTGATCTCATGATACATCACACGCAAGCAGAGAGACATTTTTTTTAAAACAACTTTTTTTGAGGTTCTCGATCCAAAACATGTATTTCCGTCAAAATTTTAAAATCGATTTTTGCAAGATCGCGATAAATTTTTGTGGTCTTTTATTTCACGAAAGACTTTCGGATTCTCAATACACATATGTCGTTCTGAGTCTAAGCAATATACGAGTGGTTACTTGTTACGTTAGGAGTGTTTTGATTTTACAGTAACTTTTAGGGTTAGACAGTTATGCAAACATAGGAAAAAGAGCCGTTAAATTGTTGTTTATAATTTCTTAGGTGGAGAAATAATCTTAACGATGATAACACGACAAAATCTTTTGATTCGGAAAATAAAAATTTTAACGACCATTAAAACTGCAGCTTGCAGCACTCTTAAGTTCTCTTCTCGAATTAACCAACCCACATAATAAATCGTGCAATTTGTAAAAGCGCGAAGTCGGTATAGTGTTAGCAAAAGCATGTTTCTAAATAACCCCAAGCAATCTTTGTGCAGCAATTTCTCCGGCGGCCAACACAAGTTTAATTCAGCTTAATTTGTCTATATGCTTCGTTTACAGTTTGAGTTCGTGTGATGCTCCCTGGTAACAAGCTTAAAAGGTAAACAGCTCCAATTAAGATGTAAGGGGCACTGAAACGACCTAACTTTGCGACCAACAGAACATCGTCTAATGTCCAGCTCTGGCTGTACTTACATCGTCATATCAGAGACTCCAGCTTAATGGGCATCGTCGTCTGCGGCTGAAACGACCTTTTTATGAATACCTAACGTTCTTCTTACATTCGCGACCAGCTAATGTGCAATCGAGCCAAATTGCATTGTTAGCGTGCCTCTGTGGAACTCTTCTTGATATTACCTTTATGATTGTGTCTGTTTGGATAAAAGCTGCATGTTTAAGTACATGTCTGGAACACGAACCAACATTTTTCATTTTTATTGAAATTCTTTGTTTCTTCAGATGAACAGTATTATTTCAATTCATACAAAAGAAAATGACGTCGTACCAGTGGCGGTTTCTCCATTGGGCCAAATAGTCATTGACCTCCCAATGCAATAAGAAAAAAATAATTAATTTTTGTTTGAGTACATAACATAATGTATTACACACTATAAAATCTTAAAAATGCTTTATAGTTAACGTTTGTTTAAGATTTCAATGCGAGAACGTTTATTAAAGAGCTGCCACAGGATCCGAAAACGTTTGAATGTTTGAATATCGCGCGCGCGTTAAGCGAATCCATGCGAGGGTCATATGGTTGTTTGTCCACAATTCAGCTATACAATCGCAATCAGCCTTTACGTCCCACTACTGGGCACCGGCACTCCTCTCTGCCACGTACTCTCCTTAGCGCTAAGGTGGAGTACGGGGGACCTACAGTTTAACGTCGAATCCGAACGACTAAATTCCAGAGAAGGTTTCAGGCATTAAGACCCCACGGCTGCCTACACCGGATTTGGGGGATGTGAGTGGCGGGTTGCGGCATAGATTTTTATTGCTGCATGGCTTCGGCAGGGAATCGAACCCTAGACCTTTAGCGTTAGAGGCTAAGCGCCTAACCTCTGAGCTACCACCACTCTATTCAGCTATACGCCACCGAATAAAGCCGCCCGCCGGCTTAAAAGGCCTTTAAATGAATAAGAGTGAAATAGAAAGCTCATTGCGGTAAAATTCAGATTACACAAGCTAAAAGAGGAAAGAAGCTGGTGCGCATTAGAGACTTCAGGGTCGATGACCCCTGTTTCTGATTAAATAAGTAAGATTAAATAAGTAAACAGCGCATGCTAATCACGTGTAGTTGGTGTATTTCTTCACACGTTCGTTTTATGTTGGTATGCCACAAGGTTAGTAACAAACGTTCTTCGTGTAGAAATAAACGGGGATTTTTTCGTAGAGCGGTTTTGTCTGTGATGTGTTCTTGTGTAGTAAATCATAATTGTGTAGTAAAACTTAATTTAGTGCTATAAAATGTCTGTTCAAAAAATAATGGAACTTAAAACTCAACGTGGTTCGAAGTTTGACGAACGTTTGAAGTTAAAAGAAAACGGTCGCCCACAAGCAAATCTAATTATTAAACAAATAATATATCAAATTAAATAAAAAATAATAATATTTTAATAAGTCAATGTATGCTTTATCGGATTGGATTTGTGGATGTGATATAAGAAACGCTTTCTTCTGTTTCCCGTGTGTTATTTTGCGATGACGCAAATGTGGTGTAAAAACGGCGCGATTGAACATTTAAAAATTAAAGTACAAAAACATTTTTTATCAGCAAATCATATGAAAAATTCTATGAATTTTGCCACACTTGGTAATGTGGATATCAGATTGCAACTAGACAGTGCTTATCGAAAATCTATTAAAGATTTCAATGAAAATGTTGATAAAAATAGGTCTATTTTAAATAAAATTATAGGTTGCATAAAGTGTTGCGGAGTAATAGAGAAAAAGTTAGGCATTACACTCTTAATAATTTCGTGCCAGCTGCTCCATCGGCATGCAGAAAAAGAAATAAAATAAATGTAAATTCAAAACTTCCAATTGCAGTAGAAATTTGCGACATAATTGTATCGGAGGTTGAGCATAGATTTATATTTTCTAATCATTTAATTGTTTCGCAGTTATTTCAAGCAAATAAATTCGATGAGTACAAAAAATGTGTTCCACAAAATGTTTTTAAATTAGTCAAGACTAGTTACCCCGTTATAAACGATTTAAAATTAAAAACCAAACTGGAAGTGCTATACGATCGAGAGGATTTTTATGAAAGTGCTGGTGCTGTTGAAATACTACAATTATTTATAAACAATAATCTTTGTCAGACTTTTACCGAGAGGGTATAACTTATTAAAATTTTGTGTACTTTGCCGGTGACAACGCTGGAAAGCGAGCGTTGCTTCTCTACTTTAATAATAATAAAAACATTTTTGCGTAACACGATAGGTCAAGAAAAGTTAAGTGCGTTTGCTATGTTAAGCATCGAAAAATCGTTAATTAATAACACTGACAATTTTAATAAACTATGATAGATCATTTTTCCATCGCGAAGAAGCGAATGATCGAATTAAAATATAAGTCTATCTAAAATTTGGCTGGGTAAGTACATTCTTATCAAAAAATATTTCAAAATGACTCCCCAGTACGCCACGAGCCGCCACTGCGTCGTACTATCGTTTCGCATGTATTAAAGTATTTCTTAGATTGAATTTTTAAGTGAATTATGTTAGGCTTAATTTCGGAACGATTTTGCGTACCGTAATATTTCTTAATCGTGGATATTGTTGAAATACGTTTTGGTTAGACTTAAAAAACAGAGAGCTCGAAACAAGACAATATCCATGAAATCTATCCTTAAAAATTATAATCATTAATCACGAATGGTATTCGGGTAACGTCGGTAGCTGGCGATAACTTCAATTAAACCGCACGGAGCACGGAAAGAAGGTAACCGCCCTACGGCTAATTAGATATTTTGTTTTACGGACATCAGACCAAAAATAGCTGTAAATAGTTCATTTTAAAAGTTATGAAAACTATTACAAAATAAAAAATATTTTTATGAAAAGTAAAACTGAAGCTACGGTTCTTGTTTACTTAATTGTTTGTTGTAGTGAGTATGATGACGAAGTATCGTTTTGTTTCTATAGTCGCTAGAATAAACATTACGTCTTGCCTTCGAATTTTCTCAGCTAGAAATATCAATCTGCCGTTTTCTCAGTTTAAAACAAGATGTGTTTTGTCAATTGAAAACGAACGTGATTGTTAGAAATTTTACGAAATGTGACTTCTGATTGGCTCCTTATAGTGTGGAATAATCGCGAGCAAATTTAAGAAAATTATTCATTTGCTTTATTTGTTAATTTTTAGAATAAAATTAATTTGACAATTTATTACATTATTCGTGAAATAATCAAATTGATAGTATACGTGAGTTTAAAAATAACGAAAAAAATTACTCAAATTTCTTGCGTAACCAGTAGTAATTTTGCTCCAAAAATCTCGGCGGCAACATAGCAAGCAAGTTTTCGTAATTTCTTGCCTGACTATTTTTCAATTCACGCGTAGTATAGCTGTTGGATATTTTGTTACTTAAAAGAGTTTGTTACGATTTCTAACTGATTCTTTTGTTCGTAAGATAATATAACTTAATACGCTTTTAATCCGATGGTCATGGGTTCGAATCCATCTGTAGTGTTTGTGAATAGCCCTTAGGCTTCGTTTAGATCATATATTCAGATAAGTTGGCTGATTTAAAAAAGAATGTTATAACTTTATGTAACTATTTGATAAACGTGGTAGGTAGTACTTACGTTCGTTCCCTCATATCTCCTGAATGGACGGTCAGATTATGAGCTTTGGAATGGAAAGGCGGCAATCAACCATTTATCTACAAAATAAATTTCAAAAAAATGTCAAAATGGTCAAAAATGAATAAACGAATCGGTATAAAATTTGATGTATCATTAAATCTAAAAAAAAAAGAAATGTAAGGATACAAGAGTATTTTCAAATCTATAAAAACTGCAAAAATAAAAAATTTTGAAACTTTTAAACTAAAAAAAATGTTGCTTAAAATCTGGCTACACTTTGTTTATAGGTTCATAGAGCTAGAGATTAGCTGTAAGTTTTTCTTCAATTCGCTAATTTATACGCGGACGCGACGCTTCTTGTGAAGATTTATATGTAATATCGAAATTATTGCATATTTATTAACGGTGACTCAGTAATAGTAGAAACAATTTTTTGGGACCTAAATATTAGATGTAATACCATTAAGGCTGGTCAATATCTCTTCGCCCCCCTCTTTTTGGTCGTTATTTTTATTTCTGATCTCTAATGTTTCTTTTAACCCAACCAGCTTTTTCCTGAAAATCAAAAAATTGATTTTTACGAAAAAGAGTCAACATTATCGATCGCGAATTCGAAAATGTAAAAATATACAGGATTGTCAATATTCCAATTTACTTTCGGCTTAGACCGCGTCGTCATATAGGGATTACACCCAGCATAATCAGGTAAAGACCGACCTGTAGCTTGTCTGCTTTTACAAGGATTTGCTCTAAAAGTTTGAGCCATAGTTGTTTGTTGACCCTGCCTGCCTAAACAGGGTCGTGTGCTTAGATTATTTAAGCCTTGGGGTAGCCAAGGTAATCAGAGCACTAAGTACTTTAATCAATCTGAAGATGCAAGCTACAATGTCGTGCGAAACGTTAGTTTGTATGGGTTCTCAAACAGCTAACAGGCATGCATAATGCAATTGCAAAAGCAAATCCTTGTCCGTCTTAAGGCTTAAATAATCTAAGCACGCGGTCCTGTTTAGGCATGCAGGACCCACGAACAACTATGGCTCAAAGTTTTAGAGAAAATGCTTGTAAAGACAGACAAGCTACAGGTCGGTCCTTAGCTGATTATGCTGTAATCCCCAAATGACGACGCGGTCTAAGCCGAAATAAAATTGCATGTGCATTTTAGTTGCGCCTGCTTTTAAAACATAGCTAGTCGCTATCGAGTCAGTTTCATCTGCCTATTATCTTTTACGCACTACGTGTTTTGCAATCTACCTCGGCGTTACAACGAAAAGTTTTTTTTGTATAAACTGATTTCTATAGATTTTTTTCGAAAAAAATTCTTTCAGATTTGAAAACTACCAAAAACGGGAGCAAAAATTCTTTCGCAAAAGTGACGATGTGGCGAATCTTCCACTATTACTCATCAGCACTTTAACATAAACAGAAATTTTTTAACGACGCCTGTTTATTAAATAAAGAAGTAGGAATTTTCGATTTTCAAACATTCATAGAAAGTGTCACAAACAAGTTAGCGGACTGGGACACAAACCAAATTGAAGCTGATTTATAGCTCTATAAGGCTACAACATTAAGAAAAATTGTTTGGCTAGTTTTTGGGCAGTGTATTTTGAAAATGTCAAAATTATGCACCCTTAAAGTATTTCAAATTTCATTCCGATTTGATAACTCGTTTTTGAGTAAATAGTCATTAAAACTTAAATCTTCAAAAATTCATAGAAGGCGTCGCAGAGAAATAAGCGGGCTAATACACCAACCAATTTGTAGCTCATCTTAAACTCTATGAGCTTACACAGTTAAAAAGAAATCGTGTGGCCAGTGCTTAAGCAATATTTTTTTGTAAATTTCCGAAATTTAGGACATTCTTTTCACTTTATAGCTTTTAACTTTTTGAAATTTTTATATTTAAACTCGATCTATCAACCTGTTTTTGAGTAATAAGTCGCTAAAATCAAAATTTTTAGAAATTTAGCGATCGCTATTTTAAAGCTAGAAAAATCGAAAAAAAAAGCGTTAAGTTTTCTATCGGATTCCGTTGTAAAATTGGTTTTCGACGAAGAAAAAATTTTACTAAATACACATGTTTAGCTTCCGCTTCCGGTTCGGATTTTTATTAAAAGCTTATTTTTCCGATAGTTTTTTGATATACCGCGCCATTTAAAAGCTTATCAAAATCGGACCATCCGTTTAGGATTTATGGAGCGCACATACCCACCCATAGACAGACATTTTTTAATAACCATATGTATTTCATTTAAAATCTCGATTTGGAAAATTTGCATGAAGTCAATAGTTTCCTATACTGAAAGTAGGAAAGTAAAAATTAGTTTTGAATTTCAAAAAAATCACAAATAATTTCAGATTTAAGTACACCCGAGTCTAGACATCCAAGTGGAAAATACTGTTACCTTCATTAAATCCAAAAAATTAATAAACGTGACGTTTTTTTTTAAATAATTAATTTTTTGCAAATTAATAAGGAAAGTTTTATTAAGTTTATTATTTAGTTATTAAAAACTTTACCAGCTATTTCAATATCTTTGTGATTGGGATCGAATTAAAAAAATTTTAGATAATTATAATTTTTTTGTAATAAATAAATTGTATTTGAATCGAACGGAAAAAATTATAAAAAAAGTCATAAGTTGTATAACTTATACAGTACAGCTTTCCAGACTTTGCGTGGAAAAATTAACATTTTAATTAATTCTAATCAACATTAACAACTGAGCATGTAATGATAAACTCAGTATTGCGACTGAAATATTGTAAACTAAAAATCTTAATAAATAATTACTTGTTTGCTCTATAAATTACCCAAGTAAATAGTGTTACTACATTTGTTTGTTGTCTACAATTTCTCTTGTAAATTAATGTGGTGTTAAGCACCACGTCGAAGTACCTTTATTATAAGCATTAGATTCTCAACATAACACTTCCCTCTTTTTTTTCTTTTTTCTCCGAAGAACACCTTAAAGCCACGAAAACAATCCCTGTAAACCCCAGGCGTTTCCGGGTGCGAGCTTCAGTTCTCGGATAATGCTGTTAAGTGTCTGTAGGGTAGTGAATTCATGATTCAGACCACTTTCGAATTAGCATACCGTTAACCTTATCAGCTCGAATCGGCGTGGTGGACGAGTGCATTCGCGATATATATACCAATGATGATGCCACCCGTTTGCATTGTCTGAATTAAGCGACCGGTATCAGTCAGTGGCCTGGCTATCATCAACCGTCTGGAGCGTTCATGCACCTCACAAGTGCACTGCTTTGTTTAGTTATGCGGTTTGTGAATGTCAGGAAATTGTCTGCCTGCTTATGATTATTGACGCGCTTTTTATCCTGATCTCGTTCATGACCCTTTGTTATTGTCATGCTCCTTACTCATCAGGTTTATATGCACACATCTCGCGCCTGCACCTCGTGGCACTTCTCAATTTGAATGCTTTCTGCATTTCTCATTGCTCGAAGTGCACGAAATGCGACTGCATTGGTATTTTCATATCAGGAGTGCATGACATCCTAAATAAAGAATAGAAGAAAAGTGCCGCAATTTTTTTTTGGCTCCATTAATAACACTTTTAAGTAGTCGGTTGTATGACAGCAACAAAAATTTGATACTTTATGCTGTGCATTTTGTTGAAATTTACTCTTAATTTATGAATTTGAAATAAAGGGATACAATTCTGTAATGATGTTGGACTCTTTTTCCATTTCAAAATTTTGTTGTTGGATTTCTGGAGTAGCATCTTGGAAAATAAAGATTGTAGTTTGCTGGTAAACTGGAGTAATGATTGTTTTTTAATTATAAAATGCTTTTTGATGTGGAAAGGCACAATTTTTCCACGGTACAACTCGTGAAAATGTAATTTAAAAACATTAAGATAATGTTGTGACATGTAAATATTTAAAAAAAATAATAGTTAAAATAGTTAGACTTGGGTTTTCTAAATAATAAGTGATCTTGAACATAAGGGATATCATTTAAAAAGTTTGTTATTAAATTGTAATGAGTTGTTTCTATAATTTTTATAAAAACTGATAAAATGTCACGAAAGTAGGTCAAGTTGGATTTTATATAAACAAGTCAGCTCCATGTCAGATGATGACATAGGCGCCGACTACGTGGGTGCTCCGGGGCTCAAGCACCCCTGAGCCAGATTTTAAAAAAATAAATAAATTAAACTAAAAATAAAATAATAATTTTTATATAAAAATTAAATGGAAAAAATACTACTAAAAGTAATAGAGTGCGAATCAACAGCGACAAACATTGCGAAGTATTGTAACATACAGTAGCGTTTAAGAAGTATTGCAATTAAGTGTTTGTGAGAAATCAGAACTCGATTGCGCAGGGCGAAATGCATGTGTGCGCATCGCCGCAGCGGCATTCGTACAGTGAACGCGGACGGGAAAGAGCGACGAGTGTCCTTTGATTGTTGCTAACACATACATCTTTGGATTAGTTAAAATGGACAAATTTGTAACTCGTGTAGCAGAAAAGAAAGTTGATTCGTTAGATTCATCTTCATCGAATGCAAACATTAACATACTATCGTCATCAGCTGGGGGATGCCCCCAGCCCACAGGGAGCACTGTGAGCAGCACTAAGAATAAAAGTGAAACGAAGAATAAAATGACAAAAAGCTTGGACTCCAATAGTTTATCCTCTAAGGACTCTTAAGCATCATCGATCTCACGATCACGCTCCACCGGATCCGTCTTTGATCAACGGTGACAGCCAACCAGAACTCCGCCGTTCTGCCCGACTAGCTCAAAGAGGTTTAAATATCTCCGCTTCCCGGATTTGAATTCAGTGTTTTATTCACTCTGAAGATGCAAGCTGCAATGTCTTGCGAAACGTTAATTTGCATGGGTTCACAAACAGCTAATAAGCATAAGACGATTAAGTATTATTGTTCTGGCAAACAAAATATATTAAGATAAAATCCTTGTCGGTCCCAAGTTTTAAATAATCTAAGCACACGGCCCTGTTTAGGCAGGCAGGGCTACAAACAGATATTGCTCAAACTTCTAGAGCAAATGCTCGTAAAGGCAGACAAGCTACAGGTCGGTCCTTACCTCATTATGCTGGGCGTAGTTCCCAAATGACGACGCGGTCTAAGCCGAAAATAAATTGTAATATAATTTTAAGTTAAAATCGTTTTGACCATTCCTGTTTCAAAATGTACAGCAGAGCGTTTCTTTTCTGCTTTGAGGCGCTTAAAAACGTACCTCAGAAATAATAGTTTAGAAAATTTTTCATTTGCAAAATTTAGTTGTTTTCAAGCTCTAGCAGAGGCCACACGTTTTTCAACAACTCCCGAAAAAGTTGTGAAATTTTTTAATTAAATTTGATTTAAAGTGCGAGAAAGTTAATTAAAAAATTGTGTTTAATTATTAGAAAGTGTGAATAGGAAGATTCTTCAAGTTTAAGTAAAGTAAATAACAATTAAAAAATGAAAAATTAGGCATATCTTATAGACGCCACTAATAACTGGTAATTGTTTTTTTATTACCAAGATAATGTCGCAATTGCTTAGGCCCAGTTTTCTTCAAGTAAAATTATTAATTGTGTGTGTCTTCGATAAAATGAAACATTTTTAATCAACAATATATGTTTAAATAATTGAATTTTATCTTCGTAGAAAACTATTTGATTCCTGAAAACACAATTGAAAGTGAGGTTAGTTTTTGCCTAATTTATTTATTCCAAGTTTCAATTTCCCAATATTGGAATAATCCAATCAAACAACAACAAGAAATAAACAGTGTGCAAAATGATTATTTAAGATATTAGAGAAATTGAAATGACCATCAAGAACAAGTAAATTTTAACTACACAACATTTTGCCGGCAACCAGCTGATTTGCAAATTCAAGTTCTACAGTGACGAATTCGATTTAATAAGGAGAAACGTAGTGACAGGACCGGACTTGGATAATTTCTTATTTGTAAAGAAAGACCAAATAAGATAATATTAAGAACTTTTTCAATAGAACTTTAATTTATTTGCGCAATTATTTTTGTTATATTCCTATGTAAGATTTATATGTTGGAAAATTTTAATGCTAAAAATATTTTGGCAAAGCTACGAAGGTGTACCAGACGAATTAAATCAATATTTTCTGAGTACATAAGAACTTTCAGAAATAAATTCATTTATTTGATTCAAAATTACAAGTATGTATAAGAGTCTCAATATTTGTTATAGACTTCTATTTTTTTAAAGTTGTTGAAAATAATAGCCGGGCAAATCAAAATTTTAAATTTATATGTTAGCGTTTATTCAGACAAAATACACGACATATATTTTTGTCCAGCAATATGGGAATAAAATTAAACAACAACATTTTTATGTTATAAAAAAAATTACATAGCAATATGTATATCTGTTGTCTTTTAGAAAACATCTTAGGAATGTTTAAAGAAAGAATGAATTAAAACCTATTTTCTATTGAAGTTAGAATGACAGTGTATGTTTTACGTGTTAGGCATTTAAAGTTTCCAAATAGAAGAATTGAAAGAAGAGACAAATGAAGTCGCCATCACGATCGCCCGACTGAACACTACTAAATGTTTTCTGAAATTACTTCATAAAGAAGCTTTACATCAACACATTTAGTTCATAAAATACTCAGCCAGTGTTGCGACGTTAATACTTGCTGGTAACTACCTCCACTATTGTGGCAACTCTTTTTACTTTCCTCGCTATACGGAGTGTAGCTAGAGGCAGCTAATGTTATCACCAAAATTACAAAAGCTAAAAGTTTTACGCAAATGCACGGTATCGCCATAGTGTCTGTGTATGTGTGTGTCTGTATACACTTTGTGTGTATACAGACAGTCCAGAGACAATCTAACGCAAAAAACTCAATGCAGTTTTAATAGATTGGGATGAAACCGCAACAAAACGAGATTGGTCCGACAAAAAAAGTGGGGGTAGGGGGTAAGAATAGGTGCTATAATTCAACAAAAACGCGCTCGAAAAAGAAGCTCAGATTTGTATTCTACGTATGTCAAATAGCCGATCTGCGCAAGCGCGATCTTCCTACCATTTCCCCGTCAACCTCAACATCAACTTTTTGTTTGTTTAAAAAAATTACGAACATTGACTTCAAAACTAGTATGAACATGTTAAATGATAATAGAAACAATCTGCAGTTGAGAAAATACCCATAGTTTTTTGGAAAACTGATTGTCAGCTTTCGGCGAATAAACTTTATTTGTGATTTTAAAATCCATATATTTTAATAACGGGTGTCCAGAAAGTCTTTCAGTCCTGGGCGGCTATGGATTGTATAACGTATGTCTTTGCATATCTTTGTCGAAATTCATGTTTACACGCATTGATGGAATAATTCCAATTTCCGTTTTCTAATTGAAAATAAGATTTCACAATAAAGGTTTTTTTGTTCTTGCGTAAACGATTTATAACAAGAAATATGCAGAAAGTAAATAATTCGAAATAAAAACCTTTTAATTTAAATTGACTTTGACTTATGTCAAATAAATTACTTAGATATGACTGAATAAAAGACATGCGTTATACAATCCATAGCCGCCCTGACTGAAAGACTTTCTGGACACCCGTTACTTATTTCAAAACAAAAGGTGGTGGGGAAAGCTGCTCTACTTAAATTTGTGTTTTTATCACAAATTTATGGATTTTGACTTCAAAATCGGTATGAACCTGTTAAATGACCAAACTAGAAAATCGAATGCTCAGCTCATTTTTGAAAACTACTTGTTTGGGTTCTTGGAAGTCAAAAAAAAATTTATGAAATCAATACTGAAAGTATAGGAGAGTAAAAACCAATTTAAGCGAATTAGGTTTTTTTTAGTTTGCATAATTGATCCTACAAATGCTCTGAATTTAATTAATAGTAAAAAGAAAGTTCTAAGAACCAACTATTCAAATTATTCGGTTCTTCGTCACTTTAGAGTAATTTATTCTACAACCAGGAATCTAAGAGATAAATTACTAATTTAACTAAAGTTACTTCAAAACAACTTAGTTTATTTTTGCCATTCGCTACTTACATTTAATTAAACAAAATTTTAAATTATAATAATAAAGAAAGTTAATGAATTATAATGTATTTTATTATTAACCGTCCATTTTAAACATCACTGATTTTAGAGACTTGTTATCAGTATTTACAGAATGACATTACTAATATTCCACCCGTGTGATTCTAATGTCAAAAACGTACAGCTCGCCTGACAGTCTGCGAAAAGTTAATGGAACAGTTCTAGCGCTGCAAGTGTCATGTGCACTAATGATCGCACTGCACGCATCACTTGATCTGATTTATTGGCAAAACGAGCGAACTGACTTTCAACCGAATCGAACAGACACTAAGCACTGATATATTCTGGAAGCTAAATCGAACTCGCGAACTACACGAGAATCTGGAAATTGATAACCAGTGTGTGGCAAGGATCAAAGTCGTTCGTTCCGACTAGTTTGGAAAAAAGTGTCTCTTTGTTGATAATAAATTCAGATACGATTGTCAATCGTGAATTTCAGGATTCAGCATTAAAGCTCACCTATTGTGACCCTATTTACCAGTGGCGGTCCGTCCTATTACAGTACCATCCTAACCATTGAGCTATAGCCCTAGGGCGCCGCTGGGTTATGTCTTGTAAAATATATCATTTTAAATAGTTATTCTTTAAGTACTACATTAAATAAAACTGTTTTTAGCTATATCGTTGCCAGTTTTCAATTTTTCACAATAATTCTCTTAGTGAATCACAAATATGTTGGTGAAAGAATTCTCATGTCCAAAAATTCCTAATATTGCATAAAAACATTTTAATTAGAAAAACAACAGAAAAAAAGGTAAAGTAAATAAAATTTTTTTAATATTTATTTTTTAGATATCAACAGTCTTGTTAATAAATAAACCATGAGAAATTGTATTAATTAGATTATTTGGTGGGTTTATTATTTCTTTAATTTGTTTACGTCAGAGAGATAATAAATCTATACACTAAAATAAATTAATTAAATTTTGTGTAAAAAAGAAACACAAACTCAATTCTTATAAAGTATTGCAAAAACATAAAAGTTATAAAATATGGCTGTCGCTGTGCTAGTGCTAACGTAAATATAATGGATCAGTGTTGGTTTCAAGTTATTTTGTTAATCCAAAAATTCATCTTGGCATAATTTCATGTTTTCTTTCTTCCTTTGATATGGGAAATTTCTACGAGTTGGCAACACTGTACTGTAGCAATTGTGTTGTTGTGTGAACTAGTGGTGATTTGTCTGCATATTACGGTGTCATGTCAGGAAAAACATTCCTGGAGAAAACAGCCGCAGAAAAAATTCCCTAACAAAATCGCCGGAAAAATAATCTTAGGAAGAAAAATCCTTTGGAAAAACATCTTTGGTAAGCACAGTCTTTTCACAGTTTTCATTTGTACAAAAATTGTCGTAGATAGTGACATTGTGTTCCTTATTCCGCTCTGTGAACTCGTTTTTGAGTAATAAGGCGTTAAAGTTAAATTTTTTAAAAACGTATTGGCCGCCATTTTTAAGCTAGAAAGTTAGGAAAAAAAGTTGGATATGCCCTAAGGTCTTCTATCAAATTCCGCTTTCAATTTCTAAAAATTTGTTTTCCGGTTTAAATGCTACCAAAAAGAAGAGGTTTAATTTCCGCTTCAGATTTCGGATTTTTTTAAAACTTATTTTGGCAGTGCATTTTTGATTTTGAATGTTTTAACATTCCGAAATCAAACCATCGCGTAATCCACACTCACATATACAAAGCCACCCATCTACAGACAGACATTTTTTTAAAACCAGTTCATTGTGTTCCTGGAAGTCCTAAACATGTATATTTTTTTCCTGGGGCTTTTTTCCCGGCGCTTTGCTTCCCTGGTAATTTTTTTTAACAAGAAGTTTTTTCTTCGGTGATGTTTTTTCGAGTAGTTTTTTAGGGGCTGGTGTTTTCCAGCGATGTTTTATCCTAGATTCGAATGTTACCACTGCTGTTAGAGCGCTCCAAATTCTTAGCCCAGGGGCTTGAAATTTGTTAGGACGGCCCTTTCTATTAGGCAGGTAGGCAGTACCTACCAATAAAAAAATCAAATTCTAACTTTCAATTAAAAAAGTTACTTTTGCACAGTTTTCACTTTTTAACACCACCGCGTAACATTAAACATTAGGCTTACTTAATCCTATGCCTTTCTACCGTTAGGTGTAAAGCGGGGTGGAGTTGGGTTTGTTATGTCGGTGTCGTTCTGCACTTTTCTTTCCATCGTTTCCTATCCTGGGCCACTTGTTTTATTCCTTCCCATCTTATTCCCTTGCTCGTTGCTGCCTCTCGTATTCCCTCTTCCCAAGTTTTCCTGGGTCTTCCTCTTTTGTTTTTTCCCGGCACTCGCGTTTCAAGCACTCTTTTTGTTAATCTGTCCCTTGGCATGCGGCACACATGTCCGAACCACCTTAATTGTCCTTCCACTATTTTCTCCGTTACAGGCTCCATCTGTAGGTTTTGTCTGTATGTTTCATTTCTTATCCTATCTCTTTTCGTTTTATTTTCTATCCTTCTTAGAAACCGCATCTCGATTGCATTTAGTCTTGTTTTATGTTTTTCTGTTAAGGTCCATGTTTCACTGCTATACATTATTGTCGGTCTTACTACTTTTTTAACTACTTCTGTTTTTATTTTTCTAGGAACTTCTTTTTTTCCCAAAAAGGTCGTTTTCATCATGTTGTATATTTTTCCTGTTTTTCCCATCCTGTCGTTGATTTCTTTGTCTATTTTACCATTATTCTCAATTATGGATCCTAGATATTTAAAGCTTTCTACTTGTTCTATTTGTTTCCCTTGTAATTTTATGCTATGTGTTTTATTCTCCCTCGACACTACCATACTTTTTGTTTTCGCTATGTTTATTTTCATGTTTATTTTCTGTAATTCTTTTTCTAGCACATCCAGGTTATGTTTTAGGTTCTTTTCAGAGTCGGTCATTATAGCCATGTCGTAGGTTCTTTTCAGAGTCGGTCATTATAGCCATGTCATCTGCGAACATAAGTTCGTTTATTTCTGTTTGTTCCATTTGCCAATATCCCAATTTTAATGTCATCATCTTTTTCTTAGCATTTTTAATTGCTTCATCTAGCACTATTGAAAACAGAAGGGGACTTAACACACATCCTTGCTTTACTCCTATCTCTGTTACAAACTCTCTTGACTCTTCATTATTCGTCCTTACTATGTTTATGTTACTTCTATACTTTTAATATTTCTATCGTTCTTTTATCTATCTTTCTTTTTTCTAGTGTTGTCCATATTTGTTCTCTGTGTATCCTATCAAAGGCCTTTTCAAGATCTATGAAGCACATATGTATATCTCTTCCTTTCTTAATAAGTTTTTCACTAACTTGTCTAATGGTAAATATTAAATCCTGGGTGCTTCTCCCCTTCCTAAAACCACATTGGGTTTCCTCTATTGTATTTTCTATTCTATTCCTTATTCTTTTCTCGATTATTCTGGCAAAAACTTTCGCGGGGACGCTCATTAGCGTTATCCCTCTGTAATTATCGCATACTCTTTTATCTCCTGTCTTATGTATAGGGAGTATGATTCCTACATTCCATTCTCTTGGTATTACCGTGGTCTTCATTATTTCGTTTAGCAACATTAGGCGCCAAATAAATAGACAGTCGCCTTTAAACACAGTTTCGCATACACGACAGCCGAGCTTATCGAGCCAAATGATTCCAGCTACAACACAATCCACCAATATGTTTGGATGCTCATTGATACTGCAAATAATGCAATGATCAGATGGACAGATGCAAAGATATAGTAGGGATTTCAGAACGCAATATGCACGTCAATGGCACGGCCTTTACTTTACCTGCGCTGGTCAGCGGCAGTTAGTTGCAACGTGCAGCTGGAAAAAATGGACTGGCTAACTGGTAGCGGTGTTAAAATTGAACTATTTTGCTGGAATTGTTCACTATTATCATCTATATCTAGTCCCTCAAAAGTATAGTCTAAAACAGGAAAAAAATCCTTCAATTGCGGTTAAAAAACGTGCGTTGACCAAAAAACATTGATCTGCATTTGTTGGATTAAAATTATTTGGCGAATCACGCATTAACTTGGTTTTAGACGAAGGTTTACGTTATCAAATAAAAGCGCATTATGACAAAGTAAAATTTAATTGGGATTTTATGCGTAGATTAATTCATTTAACAACAGATCTTGGTAAATTGAAGTTGCCGTAATTTGTTTATTTTCGAATCTTATTATTAAATAATTTTTGCCATTGCCTATCTAAATTTTGAACCCACGGAACGCCGCTGCTTTTTACAGCTGAGTCTTCTTGGAGCGCTTCTGATTTCTATCTAGTTTGTACGTTACAGTAGTATTTATTCCAGATAGAGCACATATATAAATTTTCATAAACATATATAATAAAACATTAACGCATTTGCAAGTTAATAAAAACTGAGTTTTATGAAAATAGTAGCAACCATAAACAGTTAATCTCAGTAGTAAAATTTACCAAATTCTGCAGCTTGTATCGTTGAGGTCCGTAACGAAATGCTAAAAAAGACGTGTTGTTTGTTATCAGTTTCATCACGTGCCTGTAAATATTTCATTTTTAATTATTGTGTAATACAACAACTCGAAAGACATTTTTATGAACACGAGAGTACACGTCTGGGAGAATTCAACGGTTAAAATAAGAAACCGTGAAAAAATAAAGACTTCATTATAAATTAAAACAGCTGCAGTAAGCATTGCTATGTTCCTTGCTGTAAATACACAAGGCGTAACTTGAATTTATAGTAAGAGATGGATCTTAAATGGAGAGGCGTACAAACGTTTTTTTTTTTTGGTAATTTTATTTTTAATTTCAGCCACCAAATTTTCTTTCCGAGATGTAAATAACTGCCGTGCTTCTGTTGTGGTACGGTGCTAATTTAATTTAACGAGGTACGGTTACACTGCGTATTCTGAACAATGTACAATATTCATCATCATCGTCGTCCTGTCTGTCGTCCACCCGCTTGTGGTTTGTCGGTCATTATCTGTGGCTACAGGGAGCCCCATCGACCGGCGATAGCAACAGCTCGGTCTGCAGTTCTTCCGGGGAAAAACTAGCTTAGGGGCACTTAGCTTGCACCAGAGTGCATTAATTATTGTAGTCGGTGGGGAACAATTTGCGGAGCTGCTTGTTCTCTCCCTCCTTGTTTTGAGTTTAATGAAAGAACCGCTAGCTTCCTGCAATACAAACTTGAACTTTCAGGTTTTCAAGATGCGAGCAGCAGGGAAACGGCGTTGTTGGTGCTAAGCAACATATTTTACATTGGTTTAAAATATTATGTTACACTAGCATTGCGATATAGAAACTTAGTATTTAATTTAAAGCTCTTATTATAGGGCCAAATTTAATTGAAAGTATAAAAAGGTTCAAACATTTTATTTTGTTGTGTTTTTGAAAGCTCTTGGAGAATTTACAATTTTTATTTAAAAAAATCCTGTAGTTCAAGTAATAAGTAGAGGTGCGGTTCTGGCCCTCAGCGATATTAGATTTATACGACCGAGACAACTTGCCACAAGCTTTGCGACTGTATGGAACTGAAACAACGACTGCCAACAATAGCCATTTAAAGCTGTAGGTACCCCCAATCTAAATGCTACCACCATGTCTGAATTAGATAGAAGATATAACTATTGTATACAGAGCTTATAAGTTTCTTGTATTACAAGTTTTTAAAATATAATAGACTATTTTTCGTAATAATAAAAGGAAATTAAAAGAACCGTTCACAACACTACGAACCCACTACCTTCAGCACAAGAGACAGACGTTGAAAAGAATTTAACTTAATTGAGACAATTTAATTTAATTTTCAACAACGTGCACTTGTGCCAATTATCGCTGTCATTTGGGTTTGATTGGTGGAGAGCTTCTAAAACAAGCCGCGCGATTAATCATGCTTCTTGTGAGTACTTAAGGTCGATTCTCACTTGTGTGCAAGGCTCGGGGTCGGCAAGCGCTCGGCACGGTCCAGGCAAGATTTCTTTTTCATTACTCTTATGCGTTTTAACGATGTGCATTCACACTGGTCGGGCCCGGTCCCGCCAAGAGCCAAGCCAAGCCCGCGTGCTTTCTCTGGAAGAATATTTTGCATGGCCCAAGCCGAGCACGTTAAACAAGCGGCGGGCAAGCCACAGCCAATTGGTCATGCTTTCATGATGAAGCGTCAGAAGAGGTCGACATTTACCTCGGAGAAAGACGAAATGCTGATAGAGTATGTGCGGGAAAACGAAGAGTTGTACGATTTTCTTATAGAGTGTCGAAAATTCGCCTTCTTCATTACGCGTTTTTAGCATTTGATGTACCCAGTAACGTCTTTTTCTTTTTTGAGGTTTTTTTGCCTTTTTTTTCTTCCTGGTTCAATATTAGCGCAATTTTTATTAATGTGATAGTTGAAAACATTTTTGTCACAATGTCCGTCCAACAAGCTGAGCACGGCTGAAACCCGCTGGTAACCTGCCACAGTGTGAATACTCCATAAAATCCTTGCCCACGCCGAGCGCTTGCCGAGCCCGCGCCTTGCACGAATAGTGAGAATCGACCTTTACTCTTCTTCTTGTAGTGCTATACCCTATTCAGGGCGTTGGCTACCTCTCTCCTATGTCTGTGTTTGGTGCGCGGCGATAGATAATTTGCACAGACAGACATAGGGGACCTACAGTTTAACGTGGGCTCCAAACCACAGGAAGTGCACTTCTTCTCCAGAGAGGTTTTCTTGGGGAAAAATCCACCTCGCTGGTTTCCCGTTGCCTTGCGAGGGAGAACGACCGGGCCGGGGATCGAACCCGGATCCGCTGCATTGGTAGCCCGCGCTCTTACCATTGAGCTACGGCCGCTCTTACGTACTTACTATAAATCATAAAATAATAAAACATAAAGTCCCCTTCTCTTAGCTTGTATTATTACAAGGAAACCGGATTTCGAGTACTTAAAATATAGTCATTTACAATCCAATTGCAGTAAAACAAGTACTACTAAAGAGTATTTTTTAAACTAGATAGAAGCCAAAAAAGTAGTATCAGCTACAAATACAAGCACATACACATTGTGCATATAACTATTGTATACAAAGCTTGTAAGTTTGATATATTGCGAGTTTTTAAAGTATAATAGACTATTTTTTCGTAATAATAAAAGGAAATTAAAAGAACCGTTCACAACACTACGAACCCACTACCTTCAGCACAAGAGGGAGACGATGAAAAGAATTTAACGGTACAAAATTATAAACGATGCATATTTTATTTTTAACAACGTGCAGTCATAATAATTGCATGCAAGCCATCGTCATCATTACCAAGCTATAAATTACTGTATTGCACCAGTGCCAAGTATTGCTGCCATTTTGATTTGATTGGTGGAGAGCTTCTAAATCAAGCCCTGCGATTGATCACATTTCTTTTGAGTACTGTAAATCATAAAATAATAAAACACAAAGTCCTCTTTTCTTAGCTCGCTTTATTACAAAAGAACCAGTTTTTGAGTACTTAAAAAATACTCATTTTCAGTCCAATTGAAATAAAACAAGCACTACTAAAGAGTTCTTAATTTTGCCGTAGTCGAACATTACAAAATTATAATATAGGATTCCAACAATTAATATCAGTACAACTATCAGCAGGGGAACAGAAACCTCAGAAACTAACATAACTACAAAACCAACTACTGTAATTACCAAAAATGCGCAATTATAGGAGGTGGTCAAGAAGTACCATCTAGTTACTTTATTTTGTGATAGAACACAGAAACATCAAGTAAAATTATGTAACTTGGAATTCCTTGGTTGATGTGTCAGCGACGATTATAAATTTCACTTAGACCAACTCGAATTACGAACAGGAATTTGACAATGTGCATTATATTACGTAAAACTTTTGCCAAGGAAGGCATAATACAGTATCTTAAGGCGGTCGCGTTAGGCTACCCAGATAGCACAAAATATCCTATGGACATCGATTTTTGGTCCATATTCAGAATTGGATATCCATATGACATCCCACAAGGACGTCTTATAGGATTTACATTTTACGTGGGGTGGTAGACATTTAATATTAATGTTTTATATTTGTAACAGTAAATAATAAATCTAAACAAAAAATTAAAGTGCAATTTAGCAGAAAAGTTTAAGACATATTATGTCCATACAAAAATAATTAATTTTTTGAATTTGGAAGCATGCGTGGTAAAACGTGGTTGTTTGTGCACCATCACCTACGTAATTCATGCGCAGTGATCGAATTTCTAGTGTTCCACCATCTCCGTGACGAAAAGTTTTACGTTGTGCGCTGCGTCAACTGCCCTTATCTATTTACCTTAGCTTCTAGCGTCATTGTCATTTGGTGTTTGCTAATAATGATTTTGGTTGGCGTTTGACGTAGTGTGAAGTGTTTAGACAGTTTACTTTATAATTTATTAGTTTTATTTTTCTTAAAGTTATTGTGGTTAAATGACAAATTTCTAGTAATTTTACTGGATACACAACTCCAGCTTCAGAACGATGAAATAAGTGAAGCCGGCAGGCCATTTTGTAGGAGGTCAATATGTCAAATTAAAATACATTGTAGCATGATTATATTAACTAGGGAAATAAAAAAAACTACTACGTATACTTTTTAATAACTATTGGTTTTACATATAAATAATTGCTGAATTGCTGCTAAAATCCATTCATTGTGTAGGTTGTATTTCTATTTCAAAGTCAAAAGGTAGACGAAATAGGTTGTGAAAGTTGTACTGGTAACGTGACTTGCTTTCTGTATAATTCCTGTGAGGCATACGGGAATACAGAATAAATACATGTATATTGTATACAAAAGTTCTATTTCTATTTCAGAAGGTTCAATGGGGGTTCGTTCCTTTGAGGTAGACGGAATAGGTTTTTGTTCTGGAAGTTCTTGTGAGGAATATGACAATACAGATAGAATTGCGACATTTCTGAGACGTGGAACACTGGTTCCAGGACGTACTAAATAATTATTGGGTGAAAAATGATTGCTGGAAATAACCGTATATCCTGTAGCTTTAAAGTGTTGTCTCTTTACAGCTTCTATCCATTTGTTTAAACGTTCTTTGTTTTAAAAGAGAAATCTGTGTTAACAAGTAACATAAAAAGCAGTGGCATAACGAGAAGTTGTAGGGCCTGGGTTCGAAATGCAAGTGGGGCACTTGTACCCCCCCCCTCCCCAGTAGGAGAGAAAAATAAAACCTTTTGTCAAGGAAACATATAAATATAATTTTTTTAAACGCAAACAAAATAAAGGGTGCACTCGAACTGCATGCAAATTACCTGTTTTTATTTCTTTTAATACCAAAATCTGGTGATAAATAATTACAAATTTTATAACTCTCGTGAACTTAGTTCATAACACCACTACAGTGTATTACGTATATTTGTTATATTGTATTTAACAATAAATTAAATGATTTCATTTGTACGCAGGTACGTAATTAGTATAATCTGTTACCTGAACTGTGAAAAGTAACTTGCGTGCAATTTGGTGGTGTTATTAACAAAGTAAAAGTAAATAATCAAGAGACCCCATAATGAGAGTAATTAATTAAATATCAATAAAATAAAAGTCCTTATTTCTCTCAAGCTTTTTTTTAATATAATATGTAGGAACCGGTTTCGAATTTTTACAATAAACTCATCTTCGGCCTAAAACTGAAATAAATCCATAAATCTTACTATTATGTGCTGTTAATTCATTGTGGTTTTTTATTCGATGTTATTTTTTCGTAGCTGACTATGGTTATAATTTCTTCAAGAGTAGTGCTGTAAGTTTTACTTATATATTCAATTTACTCTTGTTTTAGAAATTATAAGTGTACATAATAGTAAGATTTATGGATTTATTTCAGTTTTAGGCTGAAGATGAGTTTATTGTAAAAATTCGAAACCGGTTCCTACATATTATATTAAAAAAAGCTTGAGAGAAATAAGGGCTTTTATTTTATTCATATTTAAAGTACAAAGTGATGCAGGATTATAACTATTAGTTGCGTGCAATTCGAGTGCAGCCCCTAATAAAGATTCATACAACACAAAATAAAACTAAGGAGAAGTCCTTTTTTTGGCCTTTGCACTTGTAAATTTTTGTATCAACTTATTCAAGTGTAGATTTTGTGCACTGCTATTTTCAATCGAAATTACTGCGACTTATAAGACAGCAATCTATCTTGAAGCATTGTATTTCTTAAATAATTTTTGAAGATTTTTTATTTTAAAAATGACCTTTCAGTTATAGCAACTGTGACTGTAATTGTTAAAAATAAAATGCAAGTAATTGCAATTATAGTAAAACTACTTCAAGAATAAAATTTTGAACTATTATAAAATCTGCCAAATCTATAACACTATGTATATTTTTTAGAACTTGCCTAAAACATTGGCGAATATTAACAAGTTCCTTTAAAATGGCCACTGAAATATTATACGAATATTCATGATGTAGCTCCTGTCTCATTTCAAACAGTTCATCGTCAGATATATTATTTTCGTCTATCAATACATTTGATCTTAAACTACGAAAACTGTTACATATTTCCACGAGATTGTTTATTTTGGCAAGTAATTGGCTTAGAGACTGTGGGACTAATTTATTATTACCATTACCCCAACATTTTCAACCTATTAACACAGATAAGGTTACCACTACAGATATACGGTAAATATGTGAGCTATCGGCAGCTTGTTTTATATGATTAATAATCTGCAAAAAGATGGCGCTACAATGACAATTTATAATTATGTCACAGATGACTGTAATTGAGCAGATTACTTAGCACATATTCAAACCAAAAGTTAGACAGCCATCTGCCATGCTTAATTGTCAAATCGCAATTTTTGGTAAATAATTAATATTGAAGCCAATTCTACTTAAATTATATTCATGATGTGACAGATGCACTCAAATCCGCGATAAAACAGTTTCCAACACATTTCAACAGTAATAAACAAATAGCGATAGCAGCGCCCTAAAATTGGTCCGGCGCGTTGTAGCCAAACTAACGCTAATTTCGTCTCCAAATATGGGCGGACATTTTGTACAAAGGGTCGTATATCTGTAGTATTAACTTTATCTGTGCTATTAATATATTGAGAAATTAGTCAAATGATAGCCGTTAAAAAAATAGTTTGTCTTGGAACACAAAAACAAATATTGCTTATTTTAGGAAAAAAGCTGTAAAAAGAGGACCTTTTCTTGGGCCCCACAACTTATCAACCCACGGGTCCTGGTTCCGTGGAACCCGCGGAACCCCTGCAATTACGCCAGTTACGCCACTGATAAAGAGATTTTAATTAATACCAACAGAGTAGTTAGTAATAATTTTTGACAATTACTTAAAAAACTGCAAATCCTCTCCCTTTTGCCGACGATTTTTACAACCCACCGTGCAACACGCTTGCGTCAATTCCTCGAAAATTAGGTTTTACAACTAAAAAATTAGATTTAATTGTTTATATTTAACATTGAAATGTTTGAATTTGTGAAATGCCCCAGAATGACTTGGACCAACTACAAAATGGCGCCTGGCTATTTTTTTGTATAACAGTCGTGAATTTAGTGAAACTATTAGAAATCTGCGGGAAAGTCTTTACAGTTGATATTGCCATAGCTTTAAGCAATTATGTACAAGTTAAAGGTGAGGTAGATTTACATGTGAAAACAAAATTTCGGATTTAACTGATTATAAAAAAATACTTCTTTTTAGTTATGGTTTTTAGTATATTTCTTAATTAATTGATAATTTCTAAATAAAATGACTGCTTAGGCTTAATAAAATTTACACACTTTGTGAATGGTATAAGTTAAAATTAAAAACTTATTGTTTTCAGTTAGATAGAAGATATGAAGAAAACTACAACAAAGGAGTTTGAAGAGAGCATTAAAGGTAGGTTGCGGCGGGCTAACTAAAGGGCCGAATTAGAAAGTAAAAAATACTTTATTTAGTTAGTATATTGCATTGATCAAATTTATTTATTAATAATAAAAAAAATATGATAAATATCTATTGCATTATTATTATCATCATTAATATTTATTGTAAAAAGGTGAAATCTGAATTATATCCATTCAGTCTTATGAACATCAACTGAAGACTTCTTATGGTAATCCATTTAAGCTATCCTATGAAGATTCATAGGATGTCTTTGACATCTTAAATGGATGTCCTATAGACACAATTAAGAGTTAGTATTTTTGTAATTTTTTAAAAAGCAACTCTGACTTGTTCCATAGAAATTAATCTAGTACTACAAAAAATGCATTTAAGTTTTATTTTACATTTTTTTACTTCGGTATAGGGAAGTATTGATTGCATAAAAATGTTCGAAATCGAGATTTTGACGGAAATACATGTTTCGGACCTTCAAGAACCATAAAAATGTCTGTCTGTGGGTAGGTATCTGGGTGGGTGTGTAGATACGCGTGTGGTGCGTCATAACTATCGAAAAGGTGGTCGGATTTTCATGAGTTTTGGATCAAAAATTCACCGACAAAATTAGCATTTAAAAAAATCCGAAACCGGAAGAAGTTAGACATGTTTTTTGGTAGCATTTATTTCTTAACCCAAATTTTATAAATTTGAAAATAGAATCTGACAGCAGACTTTAGGGCAAATCCAACGCTTTTTTCCGATCTTTCAAGCTGCTTGGCGGCCGCTACGATTTTTTGAAAATTGTAAATTTAACGCTTTAATTGCTCAAAAACAGGTTGACAGATCAAGTTCAAATATTTTATCGCAATAGCCATAGAGACACAATGTTATTGTACCTAAAAAAATAGAAAAGTTAAAAGGTATGACGTGAATAAAATTTCAAAACTTCAGAAATCTTAAAAAAATATTACCGGAAAACTGGAAACACGATATAAAAAAATTTGTAAGCTCATAGAGCTTCAAATGAGCTACAATTTGGTTTGTGTCCCAACCCACTAATTTATCTGTGAATCCATCTACCATCTATGAATTATTGAAAATCGATAATTCATGCTGATAATCCAGAGTTGTAACTTTACACATAGAATATTATTTTCTACATTAGACTTAAAAAATTGTGTAGAATATATAGAATAATATGGAGAATATGTATGTTAAATAAAACTAGTATAGTATCTACCTTTCTCTACACATTATACATGTAAAATATGTAGAATATGTAAAACAAGCACGATAGCTTCTAGAAAAATACACATGTGTGCATGGTATGGGCGGGGGGATGAGACTATCAAACGGTACTATTTGCTATTCAAACGTACCGCACTGCAAAAAAAATTTAATTGTCGGTCGCTAATTAAAATCAAACGACAAAGTAGACTTCATGAAAAAATATGTAATAAAATTATGCCCTTTAAAACGTGACGTCTGGGGTACAAGCCCCTCTTGCCCCACCCTAATTCCAGCATAGGTTGCAAGTTGCAATTATGTATTAGTTTTTTTTACTATTATGAGATTTAAAATTTTTATTTTATTAATCTATAATAAATCCGAATCTCTTTCACCTGCTCAACATTTAGTGGTGGGGGCCTCCGCTACTAAAAGCCACACATTTACGCGTCCATCATATAAGGCGCAGATTCGTTTGTACATTGAACCGTTACACTTTTCAATGCAGACAAGCAAATTCTGGTTCACAGAAGATGTTCAGCTTATTGCGAACCTGATTTTTTACTACCTATTTATTAGTTCCAAAAGCATTTTAAAAAATTTCTGTTAAGACACTCTCTTGGAAACGAGAAAAAAACTTTTCGGGGGATTTTATTGAATGTTTTTGAAGGATGTTTTCCTGCAGTTTTTACGGAAGGTTTTTTTTTTTTTTAAATTATTTCCAGTGTTGTTTGTTTCGGCGTTTTATTCGGGTTTTACGAGATTTTCATCCCGGGAATTTTTAGCCCATTTTTATCCTAGTTTTCTAGATTCAGGTCCTTACAAGATTGAAGTAAGCACTTGCGCCTTAGGCAGCCAACCAGTACATTAAATCGGAATCCCTTACCTCTGTCTCAACTTTTGGCGACGACAGCCTATTCTTACATCTCAACGCAGCTTATTTATAATTATGTTTGCAGGTACCGATGTTTATGTAACATTCACGTACGGCAGCGGTGCGGCATTTAATTACAAAAGTTTGCCTATTTTTAAAAAGTCATCGGCCAAAGCGTGACGCGTAGTCCACGAATTTTGCTAGTACTATTTATTTTACTTAGGTGTAGGGGCAGGCACTTGTTTATAGTTGTTTACGTGTTTATCTACGTTTACACTGTCTGATTTTGCATCGGTTGCATTTTGTTCTACATGCAGAATATGTAGAAAAAGGGCTTAATGTTCTACTTGCAGAATAACCATGTAGAATAAGAATATTTTACATGTAATATTCTACATGCCCAACCCTGGTATAATTACGAATCCCGGAAAACATACCCCCTGAAAAAAACGAAAAAAAAACAACGGAATAAAAAACCCCGAAAAAAAAACTTTGCCGCCAACATTTGGACCATAATTAAGCAGTGTACAGCATCCTAACTAACCTAACCTAACCCAACCTAACCTAACCTAATTGCCTTCTTTAATTATTTAGCTTAGTTGCCCGTATCTCTACACATAATCTGCCAATCACCATCAATATATTGGTGTGCATATCTCTAAATGCGCTTAGGGCTTATGATTAGTAAGATTATGTTAAATACCTAATTTGCTAATTTACTAAATGTACTGTGCAATTTATAATTCGCTGCTCTTATGTCTAGACGTAATTTGCAAATCACTATTAATATAACTAGTGTTTCTACAGTGCACAATGCACTGACAGACTGAGCGTTGACAGAACCGGCGAAATGCTAAGTCACGTGATGCATTAGTTCCAATAATGAAACGCGACGTTAGTGTAGATGTCGCCTCAAGTGAAGCGCGTCTAGCAGACTTTCATATATTATAAATTAAAATAATAATTATTAAAAAATCGACGTAGAATAAAAATATAAAAATGTTTCATGTTCCATCTGAGGATAGAGACCTTTCATTGAACAAAAAAATGGTCCAAATTGGTGAAGCGGTAGCCGCCGGAGGAACCGGAGAAAAATACCCTTTGAGCTTTTATATATGTATGGATGGATGGATAATCACTTTCTCAGCCATAAGTAGAATAACACATTTTTACAAATAATTCCATTTAACTAAAATTAAGAAATGCTGTCAGGTTTGTTTTTTTTTCTGTTTTTTTCCCGGATATTTTTCTTTAGGGTTTTTTCGTTTTTTTCCGGCTTTTTTTTCGGGTTCTTTTTTCGGGTTGCTTTCCTGCAACGATAATCATATCATAATAGGCAGGTAGTTTACCATTTTAGACTGAAGTTATGGTTATTGTTACTAGTCCTTCTTGCAATGACGGATTAGCAGGAGTTCATGCTTAAATCTACTACAATTATAAACAGTTCTTAGTTAGATGTACTGTAATTGTTGAGATTAGATATATAAAAGTAATTATTTTATATAAGTATAGGAAAGTCTAGGCAAAGTGATACGATCATTTTTTCTACATGAGAATTCAAATGCACTTTCAATGATGTAACACCTCCCCCCTCACATTTTAAGCTTTTTACAAATAAACATTGAGAATGAATAGTTGGGAAAGATGCGATTATAAATTACGACTATAGAATGCAGCTGTAGAGATGCATTGCAAATTTTCCTAAACTTTATAGTTGTTAATTATAGGCATGTAAGATATAATGCAAATTGCATTAAAAGGTAGTAAATTTGAACGCAACCGCTTATACAACTATCTAACGGTATTATTCGTGTAAAGGCGATAAATACGGGTATTTGTAAACCACATCGTTTATTAGGATTGGAAGGCCGAGTGTACTGAAAGATGTATTCATGGTAACGGTGTGGTCGTATGTATGCAGCTAGGAAGTATCCATGAAGGTGCAATTGCTTCCCAGACGTGAGCATAAATCAGTCTGGAAATTCTGCAGTTGTACACTCGAGCGATTTATACGAATGCATCCTTGGCAATACCACCTACTGTTGTGACGGTAAATTGCACAACTTAAGATGCAGTCTCTAGTAGCTTACATTCCTGATACATACTATAAAATGGGTTTTCCAACTCCAAATGCTTCCTTTGCTATAACATTAAATTGACATTAAATAGGGCATTTATGTTACGATTGTAAGCGTAATTTATCAAGACAGTTTTTCATAAGTGCGTGCTTAAAGATGTAAAAATTCCAATGGCGAAACATTCTCAAAAATATACGTGAATTACGAAACACGAAGAGCGCCATTTGTTTTTTCCACTTACTTGTACTGCATTGAGTAATTTCCGACTTCCTTATCGCAAGGTTAAAACATATAAACGGGCCAGCTCATCGTTATGTCTAAGAGGGATACAGAATATGAAAGCCTCGGATTAATTAGCAGTATTTATCTTGAACTTCATGTATCTAATTTGAAGAATTCAGGCACTTTTTGTGGTAAAAAATAGGAAAATTTATATTTAAATCCGGCTGATTATCAATGAAAAAGTCGTAAACCGTACACAAAACCGAAGAAAAACGTTCAATGCAAGTGTTAGCCGACATTGGCTTTATGAACCAATCAGATTAGATTTATCTGGAGCACATACCGGGCAAAGAGGAGCTATAAAACGCGACCTCCGTTTCGCCAGCCTGAAATCGATTCCCATCAATGGCGACGAGCTGTCTATTTTAAATTTATTTTTATTGCAGCGTTTAATGAGCAGCCTCTGTGGCTAACAGGCAGTTGATGCGATTTTAACAAGATATCCATAGTTGCATCTGCGTTGTCGTCTCGAAGAGATATTATTACAACTAGCCGCCGCTGCCACCAAATAAATCATTTCTACTTAATGAGGATTTAATTTTACTACCAATTATTCATTCGCTTTTAGGTATTATAGGATTATCACACGTTCAAACTGAAATATGCGGAACGGTTTAAAAAATTACAAGTTAGAAACTAGAAATGGAGACACTTTGATGCATTTCGTTGCTTAGAATTGTAAACAAAACTACTTTTCCTTTGTTACACTGTCCTGGAAACGACACTGTTATAAAGGTCAATTTTTTCCCAGATGAACACTAACAAAAGCTCTTGTCTAAATTTTTTTTGTATACCGCTAAGCAGGCACTTGAATCCGTCTGAGATTTCAATAAAAATAATTTGTAGCTTCGCATATAGGGCTTCTGCTTTGTGGGTTAGGTTGGCAAAATGCGAAAAGACAGAAGAAGCAAAATTGGTAAAAGCCGAAGCTATTGAGGTCACAGCAAGGGTGTAAGACGAGACTTTTGCTTTCTTCTTTATGGGCAATAACGATTCAGAGCTGGCTTGATTCCAGCCTACATTGGCGGCCCGACTTTTTATAGACTGATAGAAAGAACTATTATGGCTCAAGGAGTACGAAAGTTTTGTTCATTTCCCATTTATTAGAGTAGCAAAATGTATGCCTCGGAACCGTTACCGTTACGTTAATCTGCAACCTTTTATAATATATTATGTCTGGAAGTAAAGTGATTTCCGAACTTTTTATGTGAAGAACCGAAAACGTGAGGGATAGAACGGCGATTTAAAAACGACAGGTATGAAATACAAAGATTGTTCGCCAAAGTGAGTTTTTCAGTAAACAAGTTTAAATTGAAAATAGCTGGGATAACGAACACAGAAAAAAACTTTAAAAAAATTAGAGACAGTTTTTCTTCGCCTTCTTACTGTATTAAATCGTCGTTTTGTTTAGTTAATATGATAATTAAATTATTTTATATCAAAGCTCAAGTTTTGGTCAAATTTTAAAATTTATTAAGATAACAGCTTTGCCGATTAATGCATACAAAAGCATGAAGGAACCAGAATTGATAAAAAACTAGCGGAACCCGTGGACTGTGCCCCACATTTCATTTATTTTTTTTTAATAGTAAAAAAGCCTATTGAGTAGTTAGTGTATTGGATCGCGGATCAAAGTTCTAGTTTTATGAATTATACAGCGGTTGCTGTAATTCTTTCTATATATTAAATTCGGGTTCCTTCGCCATGTCGCAACTTGAGAGGAATACGACTGCAGCTGAGATTATGCAACCCAAGCGGTTTACGCTTGTTTTTTACTCTTGGTCTTTCTAATACTCTAGGTATTGTTGCTTTTCATGTATTCATTAGTATTTTAAATTTAACGTTTCTCGCCCCAACTTTGAGTGCAGTCTCACCATTCTTACTACTGTACCGAGAGCATAGCTGCATAACAGTCTTGTTATAAGTATATACTACACTATACTGAAGCTTACATATATATAAACTTCTCGCAAATCTGAATTTGTTTTGGAATAAGATTCGTTGGAATTAAAGAAAACTAAAAATGAGATAACAAATTCCTTCGCCAAAAACCCGTTGTGAGAGGTAGAGTTAACCCTAACCCCTCTTATTTTTGCGACACCTAACAATTATGTTGTAAACCTTATGCTACTATTACTCAGGGGCAATTAAACTTAAACAAACTTTTTTTATCGTCTCCCGTTTATTAAATGAAGCGACATAAATTTTCCATTTGAAAAAATTCGTAGTTCACGTCACAGAGAATTTAGCGAACTGGGAGCCAACCAAACTGTAGTTTATCCCTATCTCTATCAGCTTACAAAATTTAAAAGAAATATTATGGCCAGTTTTTGAGCAACATATTTTTAAAAATTGTCACGCCACAATTTTTCCTTTTTAAAAGAATTCTTTTAGATAGTGACATTGGGGTGTCTTATAGGACTGTTATAGTCCCAAATGGCATCCCTATCTGTCAACTCCTTTCTGTGTAATAAAGTGTTAAAGTAAAAAAATTCAATACCTTTTTACCGGCCCCCATGTTTATGGGTTCGAAAAAAAGGTATTTGTGTTGCGCTAAGGACTTCTATTATATTCTGTCATTTAATTTTAAAATTTCCGTTTCCGAAAAATATGCTACTAAAACCATGTCTAATTTTCGCTGCCGGTTTCTGTTTTTTCAAAGCTTAGTTTGGTCGTAAATTTTTTAAATATCTACACATTACCTAGCACATCAAAATCGGAATATCCATTCGGGGGGGTTATGTGGCGTCGGATAAAAACACACACATACCTACCTACAGACAGACATTTTCAAATACCACTTTCTTGGGTTCTTGGAGTCCCAAAACATTTAGTCTCGTCAAAATCTCGAGTTCGAAATTTTTCATGAAACCAATACTAAAAGTATAGGAAAGTAAAAATGCGTATGGTGTAGAGTTCAGCTAGCTCTTTACAAATGTGAGCTGATAAACGCAGCAGTTTGTTAATTTGTTATTGTTATTAATTCTTAGCCTATTTTGACGAATGGGCGTAAATCGTCAATACACAATAAACAGTTTATTCGATTATTCATCTGATAGTTGCACGTAAACCTGAGATGGCAGTATTTATTTTATAAATGTGTAAGATCGCTTGTAATGTAAATTCTTAATGTAGTTGCATATAGGCCGGCGATACTTTTATTTCTTTATCTCTTATAAATTATTTTTCAATTTAAACTAGCTTATCTTTATAAATTTCGGGCGGAAATGTAAATAAATATAAACAAAGCATTATAATTACAATCAGCGATGATTTATTTAATTAAAAATTGATGTGCTGGTGTCGCCACTAGTACAACACGCGGGGCCGAACCGCGTGCAGGCATACTTACTTCAAAAACAGTTTTCACGACAACGATCTCACATGACTCGGAGGGTAAACGTTAAGTGTATAAAATTAATATTTAGGATAGAAAACTGACTTCTTTGAGTCGACAGACACCGTCAGCAGTCCAGACCAGGAGCATTACACGAGTTCTCTGGGAAGCCAGTCCGCAGGATTGTGGATTGACAACGGCCAGACCAGCGAGCTCAGTTTGTGTTTCTACCACCAAACCGACCAGACCAGCCCGAAAAATACCAGAACAGCTTCAGCCACGAGCCTCTAAACCCGCCAATCAAGAAGTAGAATTCAGCTAGCATCAGTGCCAGTCCGAATTTGATAGTGCAGTCAAATGTAATTCAGAATAAGGTATCGATAAAAATACTAGCCGTATTCCTTAACCAAAATAACTAAAGTCTGCTGTAAAAAGGTTGTACATGCATCTGCTTCTAAATAAAAGGTTAATGTCGGCGTTGAAGAGTTTCGGTTCATTTTGATACTTTTTCTTACCTTCCATTAATTATTCAAGATTCCGGAAAGAGCGCTTGAAGGGTTTGAACGCACTTCCATACCGAACCAGCAAACAAAAAGGTTAATTTTGGTGTTGAAAAATTTCAACTCATTTTGATCTCCCTTTCCCTTAATTGCACTAATTACCTTAATTACATAAAAGAAGTAAAATCTTACTTGATTCTGAAAGGTTTTCATAAAGTTCATACAAAATTAACGAAACCACGTTTTTAAGTACAAAACCGTTAGCAGTAATTTAGGAAACATTCAAAAACCACCGTGATAACCAATCCAAGTAGGTCGTATAATTTTAAGAGATTCCCGGTAAGATTTTCAGTTTACGAATAGAATTATTAGGAAGTTAACATTTGTTTAGTCGTGTAATTATTTTTGTTAGTAGTAGAATAGCTAGGAGGAACTCCATTTATTTTGTTTATAAAATTTAGCAGATACATGCGAACTTCCTTGACAACAAATATATGTTAAAATGCTTATCATATTTTATTAGTTTAACAGTATCTATAGCAATCAAATCTGAGCACAAAGCTACCCAGACCAAGTGTGTTTTTCGAATCGGTACACGAAAAATACCCAAATTATAGCAACAGTAGCAACTACAACATAAGAATTTGCTAAAAACAATCAATAAACTGAGTAGAGATGTTATCGTGATAAATTTTGTTGAGATAAAAGAATTCGTCGCCGTGTTATGGTGAGACAGTTCGGGATTTAAAATAAATAGTTAGAATGGGTCAATTTTTCTACAACCACGCCATTTTGCTTATATTTTTGTTTATGATTTCATACATGAACGTCAATTAAAGAGAACAAATGAAATAGCTCCTCTTCCAACGGTCTATTATATTATTAACTAACCGTGATATACACAATAAAATTCTACTTTTATAAAATTGGGAAAAACGACAAAAGGTGTTCTTGGAAACTGTTAATTAAACAGCGAAAATTTAGGAAAAGCTTAAAGTCCCCTTTTTACAACCTACTTTCAAATTTTTATTTCTAAATAAAGAGGCTCATTAGTTTAAATTCCCTAATCAAGACATTTTTGAACAAAAAATCCCCTTTAAAATAGGGTTGAGCAAAATCCTTTGAGAGTACAAAAATATCTTTTAAGAAAACGTTCTTTGAAAAAATTGCTTTAAGACTGAAACTTTTACGAAAAAAAGGAAAAATTCAACTCAAATAAAAACGCTGCAATTTTCTATCATACGCTTTCTGAAGCCTCGGTTATAAAACGACAAATTTTGTATAAGCTGTGCCACTAGCCCTACTTGGTAAGAAGCTCTTGGGTAAAGCTTTCAAAAATTGTAAAATTGTGAGAAGCGAAATGTGAATAAACGCCTGTAGGAAGACCTACCTAAAAGCGCTTTCTCTAAAAAAAAGCATTTCAAGATTCCGGCCTTGCAAAAAATTTATTTTTAACAAGAAATGTCTTTAAAATCTCTTGTTTTAGAAAAATCTACAATTTCACATCCTATCAATAAATTTTTCGTCTAACTTTACGCAGTGATAAATGTTGGAAACGTTTATACAATACATCTATAAAGTAACCCCCGTCTGCCCCCCCCCCCTGTAGTAATTTGTATCATTGTTTACCCATAGGTAAATGGGCGCTAAAACATTCTAAAAATTTATGAAAGACGTCAGAGAAAAATTTGCGAGCTGGGACGAACCAAATTGTAGCTCCATTTTCAGCTTTATAAGCTTCCAAAATTTAAAGGAAATCGTTTTTGAGCAAAATTTTTCTTAAACATTTCCGATTTTTTAAAATTCTTTTACTTCGTAGCTTTAACTTTTCTTCGAAGATTTTTGTTTGCAGTAACATTGTGTCTCTATAGGGCGATTGCCATAAAATATTTGAACCCAATCTGTCAACTTGTTTTTGGGCATAAAGTGCTAAATTTAAAATATTAAAAAAATCGCAGCGCTGCAATTTTGAAGTTAAAAAGATCAAAAAAAATAAAGCTTTGGATTAGCCCGAAAGTATTCTATCCAGTGGCGTAACTTCAGATTTTGAGCCCGGGGGCAAGATACCTGAAGGGCCCTGGCCCCATCCTCAAAAAACTTCAATAATAAAGTAATTGATAATAAAAACAATTTCTTCAATAGGTAAAAAATTATTTGTAAATGAAAATAAATATATTAAACAAAAACCCTTTATTCATTATTCTCCTTAGGAGTAACATTCTTCGTAGTACTTATATAAATAAAAAATAAAAACTCGTGTGTCGTGGCAGCCGGCAGGCCTTCTAAGACCTCGGGCCCGGGGGCTGTTGCCCCCTCTGCCCGTGGTAGTTATGCCACTGATTTTATCGGATTCAGTTTTCAAATTTATAAAGTTTTGTTTTGGTAAAAAATGCTAACAAAACAACATGCCTAAGTTCCGCTCTCGGTTTCGGATTTTTGCTTATTTTGTCGGTGAATATTTGATACGCCCTCACATTCAACAGCTTATAGAAGTCTGACCTTTAATTGATAGTTATGATGCACCACACACATACATATCCATATACCCACCCACAGAAAGACACTTTCTAAAAACCATTTTTTTGTCTGAAACATGTATTACCGTCAAAATCTCGATTTCGCAAATGTTCATAAAATCAATACTTCTCTAAACTGAAAGTATAGGAAAGTAAAAATAAGCTCCATTATGGTTTAGGTTCCAGTCCTCTAATTTTCCTGTGACGCCTCCCATGAAATTTTGAGTATTTTGGCATTAGCGCTTATTTACTCAAAAATTGTTATTAGAGCGGGACGAAATTTAATTTTGTCAATTCCTTTGAAAGATACAATGTTGCAAGCTAGGAAAACTTTTGATACTACTAAAACCGCGAAGTGCCAAAAAATCAAATTTTTGACATTTTCAAAAAATATTACTTAAAAGCTGGCCGCACAATTTCTTTTAAATTTCGTACGTTTATAGAGCTAATGATGAGTTACAATTTGGTTTGTGTTTAAGTTGGCAATTTCTCTGTGACGCCTTCTATGAATTTTTGGAGAACAAAAATTCATGCTTCGTTATTCAATAAATGGGGAATGTTAAAACTTGCTCCTGAGTGGTAATAGAATAATATTTACTACATAATTTACGGGTGTTTAGAGGGGTTAGTTGTCCCCCTTGTACCAAATTTTTTTAGAGGAATTTGTGCTTGCGTTTTTGTTTTCTTTTAATCCCAAGGAATATTTTTTTAACAAATCAAAAAAATTATTTTTTTCATAGAAAAAGCGCTCTACCAGTTTCATATACATCTCTCTCCAACGTCTATGATTAATATTTCTTTTACTACTGGACCAAACAGACGGCGCATGACTGAATTGCCACGCTAAGAGCCATCTTCTCTTTTGCGGTCCGGCACAAACCGTTGAATTTGAACTGCGTCGTCCATTAGTTCAACTAGTCCGTCAGATCTCTAGAGCGGGTGTTGGAATTTTAATGTTGGGGTTTAAATAAAAAATCCTAGCCTTTTATTTATTACCTGATGTACGATAAAATATTTTTGTTTAAGCTAAATTACTCATGAGTACTACTGTAATAAGAATCACAAGTTAATTTTTATATGCAACAACAGGGAGGGAAGTAATTTTTCCTTTTCTTTACAGTTTTTGGCTAATATATTTGCTTTGTTGTCTCTCCGGCTTTCTTTAATACCAAGGAATATTTTTGCAAAAAATCTATAAATCAATTCAAATTGGGATTACCCGTTGCGGATAAATACCTTTGGAAATATAAAATGTAAACGCTTCTTTTAAGTGTAGGAAAATACAGGCAAAGTGCTTCGCCGATTTTTAATTTTCAACAAATTATATTGATGTAGTTACCTAGGCGATAAACGTTAAAGCATGAATTACGTTTCCATTTTATTTTCTATTAGTCGGTTAATGCCAAAGGACGACCGTAGTAACGTTTTCTAAAAACTTGGTACTCTCACAGAGTTACAGTTATTACTGTTGGTTGGAAGTTCGAATTGCACAAAGGCATTGTTTCAGCTTTGTCAGATACAAGGAGCATATTTCGTCGTTACTTGTACACTAGTGGCTGCCACAGAGCCAGGATTCGTATTAGTTCAGAATTCTTATTGCAGAATGCACTTAGCGGAAAGCTTTTATTTTCATTCTGCAAAAAAGAGAGTTACTTTAAGCGATGGCATGCTCACTTGTTGCATTTCTCATGATGTACTTAAAATCAAGGCACTTTTGTTGCAGCTTTACTGCCGCTTCTCCAGATTTTTTGGCCGTTACGAGATCCGAAGGTGCCATCTAGGAAATTTGCTATAGCCGGTACCTACTTACCTATCTCTTATGACGTAGTTCTCAGAACTCTTTAACTTCTACGGAATGCATGCACACTGCCCGCTGCATAATTAAGCTGTGAAATTATGCAAGTTCAGTATCTTATCCTTATGTAGAATTTCATTACTTGAAGTTAACATACGGGTCCCGCATGTCTCTGACAATTTCACTAATTATACAGCTCTGTTCTTACTTATTATCTGTCTGCGCGGTCGCTCTACCACCTGCACGAAGTAAATTTGTCATAAATTGTTATATTACGTCGTGACTGTTGGTAGTTAAGGTATTTCTCCATTTATTCTTGATATGAAAATACGTTCAAAAACTACATCTTAATACTACATTCAGTATTATTTATTCGTTTGCTGTTGGGCGTATAAAAAACGAACTGTTTCATGTTTCTAATAAAAACACATACGTAATTGATTTAATTTTCATCAAGATTTTAGTGTAGATCAAAAAAAGCTTTAAATTTTGTGATATGCCCGGAAACATAACGAAACAATACACAAACTGCTTTAAATTCTTACTCCACCGTGGGAGCTACACATAAAGTGTCAAATTGAAAATGTACATTGTGTTATATCTCTGGAAGTAAAAGAGGTATTGAAAATTTCTAGAAACCGTTTCTACGACATGGAGGGGGGATCATCATGACTCATAAGGTAACCTTCCCCATTCAACCCCAACATAAAAATTTCAAATGGTTACACCCACCTTGTGATATTTCATTGAAAAGCTCCTAAAACTGCCATTCAATAGAAGCAAACATTATTTTTACCTGATTTGTTTCAGAAAAATTTGGAAATAAAACTCAAAAAATTTAATACCAGTTATTATAGTCAACCTATACTGATTCTTTTTCACATCCTCTGTAAACGCATATTTAGAATAAGATTTCTATTGAATATTACGTACACTGTGTATGCGACGTTTAGATTCCTGCGAACTCATTATGGGACTCACTTTTATCATAGGATCTCTTTTATCAGCCGTATTATAACCCTAACCATTTTTTTGTTGCTAATTTCAATGATCTGTTTCACTTTATGTCTCCGTTTGCTGTTTTTTAATAGTTTCTGTTTACTATTGTGTATTTTTTTTTAAAACAATTTTTTACGACCTTTTTGCAAAATTTGATTCCCAATTCCAAAAGCTCGTTTGGAAGCCTTTTTCAAAATAATATTTTTGGGTGAAGAGTCCTTCCAGGCGCTTTTTACTCAAGTGTTGGTTTTTATATTTTTTACTTGCTTATACCTTCAGTATAGAGATGCATTAATTTAATGAAAATTTTCGAAATCTAAATTTTAACGGAAATATATGTATTGGGATTCCGTTCCATCCAAATTCATAGAAAGCTCCACAATGAAATTATAGCTTTCAGAAAAAAATCTAACTGTAGCTAATCTTCCATTTTAGAATACATTTATTTTTTTGAAATTTTCAAATCCGACGCTCTAAAGGGCAAGAGGATGCACGAAGAAGAAGAAATTTTCAAAATTTTAAAGCGGAGCCATTGCGATCGTTTTCGGATTTTCGAAATTAATTTTATTGTATCGTATGCCACCCACAAAAGTCTCTCAACCAAGTTATAGCTAATGCCGGTCAGACGACTACTTTTTGGGTAAATGGGCGTTAAATTCAAGATCTTCAAAAAGTTGTAACGGCCGCCATTTTGAAGCTAGAGAGTGCAGTAAAAACGTTTTCGATTTGCCTTAAGCTCTTCTTTCGTTTCACCGTATGTTAAATTTTTAAGAAAACAATTTATATAGGCAACCTTACGATGTTGCATATCGTACAAGAATAGTAAGAACGGAACCGACCGCCGGCCCTACCGCTAATTAGATGCGCTTTGGATTCGGATTAAAAGTCGATATAAATGGTTTATTTAAAAAGTTATCAAAAATATGCAAAAAACGATAAATATATTTTCACGCTACAGGCAAGGTAAATAGACGATACATCTATAGCTACAAAAGATGAAAATTGCCATTCGTTTTTCGGACACTCAATGGAAATGGACTACATTTCTTTATTACAAATCGTAAAGAAAAGTATCTCTTTTCTTTATAGCAACCATTTCTTTATAGCAACAAAATAAACAATTATTATTGTATTATAAGTAAAGAAAAGTATTGTTTTGTTTAGTTGCAGTGATGGAAACGGCAATTTGATTCTCGCGCTTGTCATGTATTTTTTAAATAATTTCTTATAAAATGTAATCCTTATGTAATTCATTTCCATTGAGTGTCCGAAAAAATTTTATGTATTATTCTTAAAGAAAAGTAAGTTTTTCTTTAGTTATAATACAAATAACTATTACTTTCTGCCCTTGACTACGAAACTTAATAGTGTTATTTACATTCCTAGGATAATAATTAAAGCAACAAGGTACAGATTCCAATATTTTATTTCAAACAGAATACTAAAATGTTGATTTTAACTGTTCGTTGATATGGTAACAAGCACAGGCAACTTAGAATAATGGGGCTTTTAAAAAATAATTCCGATGACAGCAGTCAAAACGGACTTTTAAAAATATGATTAAATTTCTACCTGTAGCGTGAAAAATTTAATAAGTAACACGGAATGTATCGACTATTAACATTCTCGGCAGGCCACAATCCTTGGCTTCGCCTCGGCTCGTATTTACCTACCCCGAATGTTATAATGTCTTTACATTCCTTGTTACTTAAACAACTATTTCTAATTAGAGCTAATTAATTGTTAGGCGTATTGAAAATCGGGTTGTTGATATTAAAAAAGATCGTTCTTTTTTAATTTTTAACATAGTTGAAAATTCTTGCTGCTTCTAATAAAATACTTTAAATAGTCTATCGAACTGATAAAATTTTATAATGACCGGCGTTTGCGTTTTTGAATAAATAATAATTATTTTCAAATTTTCTAAAATTTCTGGAAGGCGTCAGAGTAAAATTTGGGAGATTAATAAAAAATAAATTTGTAGTTCACTAAAAGCTCTATCGGCTCAAAAAGTTTCACAATAATCGTGTAAACAGTTTTTGAAAAATATTTCTTTGCAAATTTTCAAAACTTTGTTTACGGATTTTCGGAATTAATTTTACATCGTCGTATACTAACCGCAAAGGTCTCTCAAATATATTGTAGCTGATCCCGATCAGACAAAAATTTTTTGAGTAAATGGGCGGTAAAGTCGAGATTTTTAAAAAATTGTAGCGGCCACCATTTTAAAGTTAGAAAGTTCGTTAAAAAAGTTTTCAATTTGCTTTAAAGTCTTCTCTTAAGTCCCGTGCTTAAATTTACAAAATTTAATTTCGAAAAAAAAGCGCTACATAAAACATGTCTTCCGGTTTCAAATTTTTTCTAAAAGCTTAACTAGAATTACAACTTTTGATATACCTTTAGATTTTCATCAAAATCGCTCGCCGTACTTTTGCTTTTAGAGGCGCCACCCACTCACGCACACCCACCCACCTACGGACAGACATTTTTTTAAAACCACTTTTTGGGTGCCTTGAACCCCAAAACGCGTATTTCCGTTAAAATCTAGATTTCGAAAATTTTCACGAAATCAATATACTGAAGGTATGGGAAAATTAAAAAGTGACTGCTAAGGTCCACTTATGCCACATAAACAATACATACATATTGTCTAATTTATAAATTTTAAGTTTGCAATAATTAATTAATTAATTATAAAAATTATTTTTTCTAAGAAATCCGTTATAGCGCTGTGTATCATGGACTTGTTCGCTGCTAATTTATGTGTTTTATGATGACAAGAATTGCGTCGTATTGTTCGTTTTGTGTAGGTTTTCTACAAACAGAGTATTGAAGTTTATTATTTGAATTAATTTTTAGTTTCGGTTGTTGAGAGTCATTTACCAAAATACTTCTCTGGAATTCTTATCTGCGGTGATCTTAAGAGAAATCGTTTTGATGTGTGAAAGCCCGTAAAAGAAACGGGTATGCTAAAGTAATGCCGATGAAGCGCTGATAGGCATGAAAATATAACTGCAATTATTGTCAATTGCCATCTTTTCTTTGCGAATCATTTCTCTTAATTAACTACATTATGAATCACTTTTAAAATAAGATTTTATGATAATGTACTTCTTACGAGCATATAAACAGTCGTAAGCAAAAGTTTATAGCAGCAACCCTGTTGCTGCAGGAAATGGAAACGTAGGAATGCTTGAATTTCTGAATTTCCAACTTTCCGTAATGGACGTATGCAAAAAGTCCGGGTGGCTGATAATCATACAGTGTCGGTTGGTGGGCGGACGCATATCCTAGATAGTGTGACATGTCGACATGAGAAGATCCGGTGCCGGAGCGTCGGCTGATTGCAAGCACCGGAGCGAGGGTAATGGGCACACCCGCCCTGATAATGAACAAAATGGAAAGTGCTGAACTGAGCAAGGAATCCGTTTATGCTTAGCGGAAAATTGCGTCGTTTTATCCACAATTTATGCTCATCGCCCTTGCAGACTTATCAGGTAACTGCTCGTAGATGTCAAAGGTGCAGCAGACTGCAGAGTTTACTTAGCAAATATGGGTTCGATCGGTTATAACCAGTTCAAGTGAATTTATGGATTTTAAATAGTTCAGGTCCTTACACCGTCTGCATGATAAAAGTATGGGGACATAAAATGTTTAAAATAATGTTATAGCTCTCCTACAAGATACCACTGAATAAAGATACCATTTCGTGTGCGTAAAATTTAAATAAACGAGTCAAATAAAATCGTACTTGCAGTACGTTACGATTTTACTGCGGTACGCTCCAAGAATAAAATCTTACTGCACATTTTGATTGTGCCAACTCATTTATGGACTATTCGAACCAAACTAAAGTAATCTCTAGAGCCATATCAAAATGTCGGGGAAAAACTCGATATAAATATAAACCTCTATCGTCCCCTAATCAAGTTTCAAAATTTCAATAACTTCATTCATTCGTCGGTTAATTAATTAATTTTAAAGACGTAAACACTGATTTTCGTACTCGAAATAGGAACTGATAAAATAATGCATCAATACAGCAGCTTTGGATTCGGATCTTTATAAAAAAAAATAATAGTAACATGTTGATTTTAAAGATACCATCTCATCAGATGCTTAGATCAGTAAATGATGTAACACAATATAGAGCTGAGTCTGTATCTTAAATCTATTTTTAAAGTTATACAGACAACGCGAATTTTTTAGGTATTGATGGCAAAAGACTTCTCTTCTGAGTATAACAAATTTAAATATATAACATATTTTTTACTCAGCATATTATTATACAGGGTGCAAACTTTAACTGTGTTCACCAATACGCTCATAATTGCTGGCACGGCATCGAGTTACTCGGTTACAATCTGCAAGACAGCACATAAATTAGACAGAGCATCAATGTGGCGATGTTCTTTTCTCAGATGAGTCTAGAGTAGCTCTAGCTATTTGAAATGTACATTTTTCCAGATTGCACAAAGACTCGATAATGGTCTGGGCTGACATTTTCGTTCATGCTCGGAGCTGGTTTTCATCGTTGACCCCACACAGCCACACTCAAGGAATCCTATCAGAGCATATTGTACTCTAAGCTACGCTTATTGGCGACGCATTCGTGTTAGGAGACGACAATATTCGTTCACATACGGCTGATATCGTTGCAGAGTATCTTAATCAAGTGGAATACCATCCTGTGACATGGCCAGCACGAAGCCCCGATGTAAACACCATAGAACATGTATGAGACAAAAACGCGTTTGAAGTCGTGCAGTGGTTCCGGACAATTCAAGCCATCTTTGGCCTGCTTTTCAGAAAGACTGGGTGAATATTCCTCAAACTGACATTCAAAGGTAAAAATAACATAGTAATAAATAGGTACAAGACCAAAGGCCAAAAATAGAAAAAAAAGTGTAAGAGTTGAAGCAAAAAAAACTTAAGGTCGAAGCAGCCGTGAAGAAAGCCTACAACATCAAGAACGATTACGACAAAAAAATTGTCAGAAAGAAATTGAGTCGTGCAGGTGAATCCTAACACCTACGCATCCAAAAACTAAGAACACAAATTACAGATGAACAAAAAACGACGAACCACGAGGTAAAACAATAATAAAAATCGGAACATGGAATGTGAAGGGTATAAATTAAAAGAAGTAGAAATAGTAGAAAAAATGAGCGGAACACTTCGCCTGGACTTTCCTATACATTTAAATACATTGTTTTATATTTTCCAACACTTTCGATATACACCTGTCTAGACACGACTAGTTAAAGTAAATAGTTCTTATAAGTTGTAACATCTTGAAGCGGTTGAAGAAAGACCGACCGCTGCGCTGCAAGCATAAGGTTGGGTAAAATATTCGGACTGAATCAACGGAAGTGCGGAAATTGATATTTGAAAATATATTAATAACTCGAGAAGTATTATTTTTAGCAAGAAATTACTCTTATTAATTTGTATTTAGAATTTCAAAACCTTTCTGATTTTAAAGCCAAAATGCCACGTTTCCATTTAAAAAAAAGTTATTTTTTACCGTGGCCGCCATATTAAAATTGGAAACTCAAGTTTTTTTCTTAAATACAATCGAGAAGAATTTGTCCTACAACTTTGCTCTTGGGTATGCGAGTCTATCTATTAAAATAAAAAAGTTAGCCTACACTGAACATTAAACGGCTAGTACGGAGTGATCGAAAATGATTGAAGGTCACGTGACCACGATCTGGTCGCATTATTATCAAAAATGCGTTTCGATGTGTCCGCGAACCTGTTGTTTATCAATACTTACATCCCTGGAATCCATTAGCGTACGCGCATTTTACCTGTCAAATGTCGTAATAATAACAGTTATTGTTTTCTTTTGTGTTATTGTTCTCGTTTTTGTAATCCCCACGTTATAACAGTTTTTTTCAAAACTCAACGTTTGTATTCGTTCCCTTTATTAGGTAAGACAATAAAATTACAAAGTTTATTTTAAATGAGGGTGATAACAGGTGTGTAATTTTAGGTTAATATGGTGTTTACAATAGAGCATGATAAATTTATTTTGGAAGCGTACTTTAGATCCGGAGAACGTGACCAAAATGGTGTTTGGCAGTACTCTTATCCCTCCTGTTTCAATCAGTTCCAAGAGCATTTTCCCAACGAAGCAGTTCACTATGAAATTTTTAGTCAACACGTTCGTCGTATTATTCAACGGTACCACGAAACAGGCAGCGTCTGCAAAGGAAAGTCTACCGGCAGGTCATCTGTACTTACCGAAGACACTACATGATATTCAGCAACGAATGGATGCAAGTCCCAACAAATCGTTAAGATGTTTATCTGCTCAAACAGGTAATGAGCATAATGTTGTTTTTGTAATTGATTTATCTATGTTAGTTTCAGGTCTTTCATACGGATCGTGTCAGAAGGCTTGCAAAAAAATACTTCATATGCACCCATACAAAGTGTCGGTGGTGCAAGAGTTGCTACCAGCAGATTTTGGAAAGCGTCGACAATACTGTACATGGTTTAATGAAAACTTCAACAATGATGACATTTTGGATCTGACATTTTTCAGTGATGAAGCCTGGTTTCATTTAAGTGGCTACGTAAACTCGCAAAATTATCGTACGTGGTCAACTGAAAATCCCCATGTATATCGGGAGACCTCATTGCATCCCCTTAAAATTGGGGTTTGGATTGCAATGTCGAGAAGAAGAATAATTGGCCCTATTTTTTTTAATGAAAACATCAATGCTAACAATTATCAACGACTACTTTTAAGACCGTTTATTGATCAACTCCACGATGACGAACTGCAGCATGGGTTCTTCCAGCAAGATGGTGCAACAGCTCACACAGCAGGTGCAACGTTGAACTTTTTAAGGGAATTCTTTGATGAACGAATAATAAGTAGAGGTCGTTGGGCACCGCGATCGCCCGACTTAACACCTCTCGACTACTTTATGTTTGGCCATCTTAAGAATGTTGTATATGCAAATCGTTTACACACAATTGAGGAGTTACAAGAGGCCATAGTAAATGCCGTGAATGAAATCACACCAAGACAGGTAGTAGCCGTTTTTGAAAATATGAAGCGCAGGGTCAATGTTTGTTTAGACAATGATGGAGGGCATTTCGAGCAGTTATTGTAACAACTGTCTTACAAAGAATTTGATTTTTGTATTCATTTAAATTGTGTCATTGAAAAATGTGTTTTTTATTAATGTAAACTGTTATTAAATTGTTAAATTGAGTAATTATTGTAAGCAACAATCAAGAAAAATGTGTTTTTTTTATTAATTAAACTGTGTTATTAAATTACGTTATTAAATTGTCTTGTTTTTTAACCTATAGGTTAACTTTTGGAATATAAAAATTTACTAACATAAATCGTAATTTACAACAAGAAAAGTCTTTAAAAGACCCTAACAGTAATTATTTCGCTAAAAAAATGGTGCACCAACATTCATATAAAGAACACGCCACCCATTTTTAAATTTCCCGCGCTATTTAAATTACTATTGCACGCCAGTGGAATTAGTCAAGATCACATTAAGTAGTAAGCGGACAAGATCAAATCAGTATGAAGCGGCACGTTCAATCATTTTCGATCGCACCGTACAAGAATACAACTGCTGTAGAAAGTATGTGAAATTCTTCTAAGGACAAAAAGATTATTAAGGAACAAAAAATTCGATTTTTTGATTTTTCGTAAAAAGATTCTACTAGAGCAAACAAAAGAAGAAATCAATTTTTTAATTTTGTAGCGAAAATTTTGGGGGGGAGGGGGAACAGTAGCCCCCCTAAATATTAAAGTACCAAAAAAATATTATGATATTCGAATTTTGCTATCAATGATGAGCTACGTTGATTTAACAGAAATATTTTATTGCCCCCCGTTAAATAAATAAAAGGGTACCAATTTTCAATTTTCAAAAATTCATAGAGGGCGTCACAGTGAAATTATAGCAATGCGCAAAAAAACAAATTGTAGAAGATTTCCAGGTCTATCAGTTTAAACAGCTTAAACAAAAACGTGGGGGCAGTTTTTGAGAAATATTTTTTTGAAAAATTCCAAAATTTTGGAGTGATGTCATTGCGATCGTTTTTATATTTTCAAAATTAATTATATTTCATGGTATAATACCCTTGAAGGGCTACCAAACAAGATGTAGTTGATTCCAATCAGATAACTGGTTTTTGAGTAAATCGGCGTTAAAGTCGAAATTTTCAAAAATTCGTAGCGGCCGCCATTTTAAAGCTAGAGAGTTCGGTAAAAAATCGTTTGATTTGTACTAAGGCCTTCTTTAATCTCCACTATTAAAATTTCCAAAATTCAGTTTCTGAAAAAATGCTACCAAAAAAAACTGTCTAACTTCCGCTTCCGGTTTCGGTTTTTTTTAAAAGCTTATTTTGTCGGTGAATTTTTGATATAACCCCTCATTCCATAGCACATCAAAATCGGTCCAGCCGTTCCGGAGATATGGAGCGTAACCCACCCACCCACCCACAGACAGATATTTTTTTTAAATTACTTTTTTGGGGTCCATGGACCCCCTCCGACTATTTCCGTTAAAATCTCAACTTTGAAATTTTGCATGAAATCAATACTTCCCTATACTGATAGTATAGGAAAGTAAAAATGATAAAAGTAGACATAATATCTAGGGATAACAGAAACAGAAATGTAAAGAAAGAGACTAAAAACGATACACAAAGTGTACTGGGTGTACAATGTCGGATTAAAACAGGGATAGCATGCACAAGCAGGGGAAGAAGTTATAATTAGGGTAAGATAAAATAAATAGCATAACAGAGGTAAAATGTAACAATGAAAGCATTATGACAAAAAATTTGAAGTTGGGAAAACAACGAGCACAATAATAGTTGCATCCGGTCCCAATAAAAACGGGAAAGCAAGGACTGAAAACAATTTCTATGAGGAGATGCAAGAAGAGGCAGACAGCGCGGCGTGTCCAATAAAACTATAATGATGGGTGACCTCAACGGAAGAGTAGGAAAAATAACAAGAATACTAGGAAAACAAGGAGAAAACATACTGCATTCAAATGAAAAGAGAGAATTTTAGAAATGTGCCAGGCAAACGACCTAATAGTAACCAACACTTAATTTAAACATATTGATAAATACAAATATACACGAGAAGACCACAGTAGAGATGCAAAATCAATAATCTTTTTGGTAAAAAGAGGGCTATGGAGAACGGTAAAAGATGTGAGAGTAAAGCCAGAGATGGAGACAGGCAGCAATCGCTACCTGCTAATACCAGTATGGCAACTACAACAGGAGGTAGTCAACGAAGAATCGAAAAAGCTGTTCTAACAAAAACATACAAAAAGTAGACCAGGGGGTATCAATACATAAAAAATGGATAAACCTGAAAAAAAACCGCAACTGAAGCAGCAAAAGAAACCTGTAATACAATGAAAGTGAGCAACAAATAATTGAAGAAAACACCGTGGTGGACAGAAAAAATCAAGCTAGCGAAAGAAAAGAAAAATAAATGAAAACGTACCTCCAGACAAGAAAATCCCAAGACTATGAAGAATACAAAAATATCAAAGGTAGAAAAGTAAATGTATGGATAAAATTTGGAAATACCGTGAAAGATACATACTCAGAAAACCATAAACTATTTTTTCAACTACTAGCATTAAACGATATCATTATTTACTTTGTTTTAGAGCCAAGAAGATGAATTTCCTTCCTAGTGGTTAATAATATTTCATTTTTAACTACTGGTTAATAATGAAAACAATTGCTACCAATCTTTAAATTCACCATAAACTTTCATGTAAAAATCTTTTGATTTTACTGCTAATAACTGTTCACCAACACTTTCTGCACCTTCCCTAATTTCAGGAGGAGTGCAGTTTTCACTCAAATCATCAAAATTGGACATTTTATAACCACTATTATAAAAGATATATTTTATATAAATGTCAATTGAAATTAACTATTCTCTTGTTTTCAAGCAAGGCTACTTTATTTTTGTGCATATTTGCATTTGTAATTTTATTTTTTATTAATGTTAAATCAATTAATTATAAAAGGAATAAGGGTGCTAGTAGTGGAAAAAATAATATATAAACCACGGTAGAGAAGACTTATCAGTCTCGCAACTTATTTCCCTCGATGCTTCGCATCTTGGGAATTAATTCTGCTGAGAAAAATGTCTTCTCTACCTTGGTCTATAATATACTATTACGAAGTATCAGGCAGATGCGACAGAAAAAGAAAGTGCTAATAAAAAGCATTAAACATGTAGAAGGGAGAGTGCCAAACTAACAAAAAAAAACATTGGAAAGATAGAGAAAACACTTCACAAAACTTCTAAACGGAGAAGCAAACAGCAAGACAAGACAAACGACAGTAATACAAAAGGCCAAGAACAAGTAACAACGCGCGAAGAACTGGACAATGCAATGGCAAAAATTAAACTTGGTAAGGCGGCAGGCCAAGACTAGATAACACTAAAAATGATCAAGTACGCGGGAGAACACTAGAAACAACTTTGGAAAAAGCGCAGTGCAGATTAAGAAAGAAAAGAAGTAGTCAAAATCTAATATTCACCCTGAGACAGATAAGCAAAAACGCGATAGCGTCAAACAAGCAAGTAACACATATGTTATATATATCTAGAAAAGGCGTTTCATAAAATGAAAAAGATGGACGTTTAAAGGTACCTGAAAAAGAGGAGTAGAGAGAGAATACATACACACAGTCAATAGTTTGTACCAGTGCTGTAAAAGTTATGCAAGATGGAACAACCAAGCATCACAAATGTTCAGGACCAAAACAGGACTGAGACAGCGGTGCGTGATAAGTCCCTTACAATTCGCCGTTGTACTCGACGAAGAAATCAAAGTGTGCAAGAAGTCAACAAAACGGTATACAAACGGCTACTGGAGAATGCAAAGTATACAAACAACGGAGCTAGTCTTTGCCGACAATATGGCAATACTCGGCTGGAACGCAAAAGAAAATTGCAGCATACCGTTACTGTACACTCAACAAACCTACAAAAGATCATAGTTATCAAAGAAAAAACCAAAACTATCGTCATAAGTGCAAAACAAGTAAAACACAACATAGAAATAAGAGACAAAAAATTAGAACAGACGGACAAGTACAAATACCTGAGGGTAATTAATAATACAAGAAAATAAAAAAATAAGCAGTGATATAGATCAAAGAATTAGAGCAACGGGACGGCTATTCAATGCAATTACAACAACGTTTTTAGAAAAGAAAGAGATTCCAAACAAACAACGGTATAAATATACAAGAAATATACAACTACAGATAGACACGAAAGCAAGTTAACAAGTATGAATATGCAATTTTTAAGAAAAATGGAAAGCAAGAGCAAACTAGACAAAATCAAAAATGAAGTGTACAGACAGAATCTCAAGGTAGAACCCATACAACACAGAATACAGCAAAACCAATTGAGATGGCTAAGTCATATAACAATGATAAAAAGTTCGAGACTACCCAAAACAGCAAACGAGGCCATTTAACGAAAATGAAAACCAGGAAGACTAGAGTAGGAGTAGTTCCCGCTCTAGTCCTTTTTTCCTTTAAAACGCTCTCAGCACTCAGAAAGCGAAGAAATCTCACACCGAACTTCACATAGCTCACTAGCTATGCTAAACTGATTTATAAACTTTTATACTTTTATAATATTTTTCACCAAAGCACGTCAGAACCCGTTAAAGTTATATTTAGTCCAAAAGTCAAAGACTTTACCGCCCGCCCGTGGTTTATAAACTTTTATACGTTTGAAATATTATTCCCAGAAACACGTCAAAACCCGTAGAATTTATATTTAGTCCGAATGTCAAAGAATTTACCGTCCGCCCGTGATTTATGAACTTTTGTAATATTTTCTCGAACCAGCCGTCAGCACCATTAAATTTGTATTCAATCAGAGTTAACGTCTTTGCTCATTTGAGCTACGCCGAATTGAGTTGTCATAAAATAGTTTTGAAAGTTATTTGAAAGCGACCCCCATGATGTATTTTGCTGCTAATTTGAATATTGTAGCAATCGAAGTTTGTTAGTAGTAAAACACAGAAATAAAAATTCCGAAATCGTTTAAAACAATGCTTAAGGCGTTATCTTAAGGTACCTTAGTAATATAAGCTCTAGGAATTGAGAAACGTACCGGACCCCGCAAATAAATCACAACTCCAGTATACTACTATAGTAATTTTATTTTATTTTTACCGGCCCCGAGTGGCTTATTGAAAATTTAGAACGTTTATTATATTTTTATTAAAATTGGCAAAGGTTTGTTCACTTTACTGGATTTACTAATTTTTATTCCTGCTCTGTGATAAACGATAGGAATTTAATATTGGTAAATCCAATCCGTTCTTATTGTTTATGACAATTAGGCGAAAAGTGATCCTTTCGAAGTGACGATCAGTTTGATTAAAACATAAATATTTAATTTAGTGAAACAAACCACACAAAAACATTTTAAAATGTGCAATTTAAATAAAGATTTTAGATAAAAATTTATTTGCAGCAACCATATAGCAAAGTCGTTATACTCATTTATAGTTTAAATTTACTTACTTGAAATTTCCTTGTGTATTTAGTTCAAATCCCTGGAATTGTACCTTTTGTTTGTATGTTTGTTTAATTGCATTTAATTTGTTATAATTTAGCGTAACCCAGCCCGTTCCTGAGGTTTGACGAGAAGATCTAGCCGCCCGCCGTTCCTGTCGTTTATACCAGCTGTGCAGGCAAAATTTTGTTTGATTCAGCACTATTTTGACACTAGAACCGATTTATTGTTTGTTTTATGATTAGAATTAAGTTGTACATATTAGATTAATTTTGAAATATTTAAATTGATTTTGTAAATAGTTAAAACACATTATATTGTTTGATTTGATTTTCTGTGTACGTTATTGACTTGAGATCGAGTGCTTTTTGTTGGAAATATAACTCCACAATTTGTCACTGCATACGTCGTTAGAACTGCGCAACCAAAATGAACCTCGTGGCGTAAGCAACAAGACAGCGTACAAAGTTAGTTTTCTGTTCCGGAATTTAGGTTTTACACAAACAAGCAAATTTCAGTGGCAACCATGCTTTTGCAATTGGAAATTTTCGAAAGCAAAAATACGTCGCAACAGACACAAGTAAAGCTCTAAGTTATTAACTTGTAATAAAATAACATTAATTATTTATACATACATAACTATTGAAATTCTCATCAGTCATTTCTGTATTAACTAATTCTTATGAAAATACCTTTTAATGATGTCTAAATCATTAGCCAAGCAATTATCATTATGTTTAAATAATATGTTGGCAACAATGAAGCTGCGTCGTATTTATTATTTAAGAAAAATATCTCATTGCGTTAGGTAAATATTCAAGAAAACTGCTTAAGTTATTAGATTAAAATGTGTTTCGTTGTATGTCTTTAACTATACTTTCAAATTAATTTTGTGTTATTTGTAGTGTTAGTAACAATTTACACTAACCTCAACTCTCATATTATTATCAATAAAAAATATAGACAGCGACAAAAGTTATAAAATAACGACTATTAGACAACCGAATTTATTTGCAGAAGCTGCTTAAGCCACTGAATTCGGTCGTAAGACGTTCACGGCACGTCACGTCGTCGATTCCAGTACCTCGCAATTATGCGCTAATCCGGTAGCCACATAAAAGTTTTGGGCAAACTTTAGGCACGCATTAGGTAAATGTTACAGAAACTCAATTTTCTTCAAATATTCAGGTGTACCGTAAAATATTTTCTGAGAAAAAAAAAATTTCCAAATTCAACCAAAAAGTATCTTCTTCGCCATTGTCCTGTATAATAATGGTTATCCCACAGTTAGTGATGGCCGCACTTTTACAACGTAATGCTATAATTGTAATGAGTTCAGGTAAGTTACCGTTCGTCGGTTTGTGCTCAGTGTTTTTTAAACCTTTTAATACCTGGTCGCTTTTGGTAATTAAATTTTTTAAATAACGTAGAAATTTTAAAAATCCAGGCAGTGCGTAGACTTTTTTAAACAAAAATCTCTGAATTTTCATTACAGCATGCACTTGCACTAGAAATATAAAATCTTCTTCCCTAACTTGGGAATTTTATTACGTGAATATTTAACGCTAGCTTTCAATTGAAGGTTTGCACTTGATATAACCCAAGAGTGTCCTAATGTTAGCCAGCTTCCCGTAATGAAGTACAAATACTAGTGTAAGAGCTGTGAGCAAACATCCGTCAAACAATCGGGCGAGATGAGAGTAAATTAGCAGTTCTGGACGTGACATAATTGGAATGATCAAACAGGCTCAAATCTAAACCAAACACGTACCTAGAGTGTAAAGCAAACTGACCGGGAAGATCCAAGTGCATTCACGTCTCGTCCTGACCGTCTGGTCTCAACAAATACATCACTAAGGCATTTGAAGTTTGAAATTAAAGTCTACACCTCCATAGGTTGTTCAGCGAGTCGGAAGTTTTTATAGTGCAGCTCTCTGGCGAGTTGGACACTGGTACAGGAATGAATGTGTCTGGAACTTGGATACGGATATTGTGCATTCCAGCACGGTATGCACTGAATCGTAAAAATATTTAACCCTTTATATCCTCAGATAGTAATGAGACGAGAAAATAAAGGAATTATTATCACCGGCAGCGCTTGGCGGCGTTTTAATGACCTCGCGCGCTTAGCAACGAGAAATGTGTTCAAAGTGTTGTAGTTTAATATCAGCTGTTACAGGAGAACAAACACAGTAGAGATATAGATCTTGAAAAGGCATTAGGTAATTTTAAGCTAATGGCAGCAATAACGATGGGCCGCAAAAAATATAATTATTTTATCAATCAATCGGAACCAGAAGGAACAAAAAGTAGCGTACAACATACAAAACAATTTTATTGTAATCTAGATTTAAACAGTGGCGGCTGGTAAACTTTCTTTGTGGGAGGGCAAAGCAATTTTTTCCGATAACAAAATAGTTAAACTTACAAAATATGTTTCATACAATATATTACAAAATTAACACGTGAATCTGGTAAAAAAATCACAACAAATAAGAGAAATTTCACAAAAACATACTTAAATTACGGTTGTATATATGAAGTCCAACCGCGTTTCTTTTTACTTTCATTTCATGAAAATTTTCGAAATCTATATTTAAACGGAAATACACGTTTTGGGGGTGAGGGAAACCAAAAAAATGGTTTTAAAAGAATGTCTGTCTGTTGCTGTGTGGGTGGGTGTGTGGTGGTATGGGTGACGCCTCTACAGGCGAAAGTACTGGACCGATTTTGATGAAATTTTAAATCACGAGGTATATCGAAAATTGTAGTTCTAGTTAAGCTTTTCAAAAAATCCAAAACCGGAAACGGAAGTTACACATGCTACTTTTGTAGCGCATTTTTCCAAAACAAAATTGAAAATTTGAGCACGGAATCTGAGAGAAGAACTTAAGGCAAATCAAAACCTTTTTTACCAAATTGTCTAGCTTTAAAAAGGCGGCCGCTACAGTTTTTTTAGAAACTCTCCACTTTGCGGCCATTTACTAAAAAAGTAGTTATCTGAACGGGATCGGCTACCACTTATTTGAAAGTCCTTCCTAGGTAGTATACGATGAAATAAAATTAATTTCGAAAATCTGAAAAATATCGCAATTGGCGAGCGCTGCTTTAAAATTGTAAAAATTTTCAAGAAAAAATTCTCAAAAACTGTCCTCACGATTTTTTAAAACTTTCTGAGCCGATAGAGCTTGCATTAAACTACAAATTTATTTTTTACTTATCTCCCAAATAATACTCTGACGCCTTCCAGGAATTTTTGAAAAATTTGAAATTAATTAATAATTTATTCAAAAATGCAATCGCCGATCGTTATAAACTTTTATCAGTTCGATAGACTATTTAAAGTACTTTATTAGGATTTGATAAAATTTTCAACTATTAAGAAAATTAAGAAAAAAACGATACTTTTAAATATCAACAACGCGTTTTCTGGCATTTACGTTATTTTAACTATGCCTATCAATTAGCTCTAGTTAAATATTATATTTTTAATTCTTTGCGTATTTTTGATAACTTCCCAAGTAAAGCTATTATAGCCATTTTTGTCCGACATCCGAAGCGGAATTTGTAATCCGCGGTAGGCTGTCGCAAATTCAAATTCCCGCAGCTTGTTTTCTTAGAAATCTAATACTCCCTGAACTGTACACCGTTATAACTATTAAATGTTACACTTTTGCGAATACGGCAACGGCAAGTATTAGTATCTAGTATTGGCTACAATTTGTTTTTTTTTGAAAGTTTTAATTTTACTGTAGCGCTTTCTATAAATTTGGATGGATGGAATAGTAGGTTATAATTATAAAACTTACACTTTTGCAAATACGATAAGTTTTAATATGGGAAAGTCTACTCGAAGTCCACACTTCAGCTTTTTGAGTAATGAAATGATAGATGATAAGTTCATTAAAATTTCCTGTGTTGTGAATTAATTGTTTTTAATTAAGCACATCGCAAGCGCACACAAACGATTTTGCTTTATGGTACTTTGCGTAAAAGTTTTTTAAGTGTTGAAAAGCTACCCTCACCTTCCACAGTTGTCATTGGGGTTTTACATATTTGCAACAATTAAATAAACTCACTAAACGTATCGCATATAAATTGATATCGTAAAACAATAACGAAAGTGCAAAAGCTCCACCGGTACTTGCAAAATTTCTCCGACTGTAAATAACCTTTAGTTCATGTTTTATTATTAGTCTATTTAAATTGCAGATGGTTACAACCGTTTTAAATTGATTTTCAGGAAAGCTTTCACTGTTATTTAAAAAAACTTTCGTTTCAAAAAATACTGCAGCTGTCAAAAGTGAAATGACCATTAAATGCAAAATTGATCCCCTATATATATATATATATAGATATATATATATATATATATATATATATATATATATATATATATATATATATATATATATATATATATATATATATATTCTTTAAAGCTTTCGCGGTTTCTCGAACTATCAATGTTACAATTTACTTTCGGCTTAGACCGCGTTGTCATTTGGAGACTACAGCCACCATAATGAGGTAAAAACCGAGCTGTAGCTTGTCTGCCTTTACAGTCATTTGCTCTAAAAGTTTGAGCGATAGTTGTTTTATTATCACACCTCGTATCTATGGCTTACCTAAAATACACAAGGTTAGAGTCCCACCACTGTGACTGCGATCAATTGTACGAACAGGTTGAAGGAGTTGCTGTGGGTTCAGTGCTATCACCTGTTATTGCAAACTTATACATGGAAGACTTTAAAACCAAAGCTTTAGCAGCTGCTGATGTTAAACCTAAATCCTGGTTCAGATATGTAGATGATATTTTTGTCGTTTGGTCTCATGGTCGCCAAACACTATAACACTTCCTAGAACATTTAAACTCAATTCACCATGAAAGTAGAGGAAAATGGCAATATTCCGTTCTTAGACATGCATGTTACACGTAAACCAGATGTTAGTTTGGAGCACGCAGTTTATCGAAAAAAGACACATACATAGAGGATTTTAAATAGAAACTCGCATCACCACCCGACGCAGAAAACCACTGTGCTAAAATATTTAAAAACCAGAACAGTCCAAATCTCAGATGCAGAACACTTGCAACAAGAGAAAACTGATCTCTTGATGTCGTTACAACAAAATGGTAGCTGTATAACAGCTACAGAAATTCACAACACAATACGTAATGCAAAACAGCGCAAAGCTAAGGAGAAACTGGAACCTCCGGAAGGGTGAGCTTTTCTACTTTACAGTAGGGAATTACTAATAAGATATAGCGTGTTCTTAGAAAATACAGCATAAAAACCGTCATTAGAACCAAGAAAACTCTGGGGAACGGTGTCAGATTCGCAAAAAACCAAATATCAAGCTCAAAATCAACCGGGATTTACAACAACACTTGCTTTTGTTGTCTAAACTACATCGGACAAACTGGTCGTTCCATTAAGATAAGATTACGAGGGCACATAGGTGATTACAATCAAAGACCCATCGGGTGGTTGAACATACTGGTTTAACTGAGCATAAGATGGACATTGAGAACGCTCGTGTACTCGCTAGAGTACTTTATTACTTCCCTCGTATTATACATAAAGCAATTGCAATTGAAAAACAACCTAACAACACAGAACAGAAAGGATGTTTTAGACTCAGTGAAGATTATACTCCAGTTGTTCATCCTCTAAGGACTCGTAAGCACCATCGATCTCACGATCACGCTCCACCGGATCCGTCTCCGCCCAACAGTTACAGCTAACCAAACCTCCTCCGTTCTGCAAGATTGGCTCGGAGGGGTTAAATACCTCCGAATTCCATATTTGAACACAGGGCTCCAATCACTCTAAAGATGCAAGATGCAATGTCTTGTGAAACGTTAGTTTGTATGGGTTCTCAGCTAACAGGCATAAGCCGATTAAGTATTCTTGTCCTGACAAACAAGATACATTAACATCAAATCCTTGTCTGCTCTTATTAAGGTTCTAACAATCTATGCACACGGCCCTGTTTAGGCAGGTAGGGTCCACAAACAACTATCGCTCAAGTCAAATTCTTGTAAAATAAAACAAGCTACAGGTCGGTCCTTCGCCGATTATGCTGGGTGTAGTTCCCAAATGACGACGCGGTCTAAACCAAAAGTAAATTGTAATACTAACACTTCGACAAAACCGCGAAACCACCAAATGAAAAAAATAAATATTTTATTTTGCTACGTTAAAGACGTTAGTTCATCTAAGTTTTCAAAACACGTTAAATAAACAGTGGTGTACACATAATCTCTTTTGCAAGCGCCTGCAAAATTCAGCAGAGTGCCTGCAAAAGATTTCAAATAGGAGTAGGCATAAACACGCATGCATGTATGTTTTATCCACTGCAATGTATGAAACGCTCTTCAAACTCATCCTAAATTATGAAAAATTGGGCCAGCGGGTGGTCTAGTGGTTAGAGTCCCAACCTCTAGAACTCGACTTCCAACGGCGGCAGTAGGTTCGAATCCTCTGCCCAGCGGAAATTTTTCTGAATAAGTTAAACCCGGCGTGTTCATGGATGGTGTGTGTGGTGTGTATATTGGGTTGCATGTCTTTTAGGGTGGGGCATGTTAGACCGGTGAATAGCGCTAAGTGCGCTGAGCCCGGGTAAGAGGGTGCGATGAAAATCATGGAGTCGTGTCACGCACGGCCAGCCTCATATTTCTAAAAAAAAATTATGGAAAACAGCTTTACATTTTCCTCAAGTCGTTAAATAATTTATGCAGTAAAAAATTGAGTTTTAGACACCACAAATTAAATTTCAGAAGTTGCTTCCTATACAATAAGCAGAGCCACAAAATACACTAGTTTGTGAGTGTGTATCAGTGATGGCACAACTGTATATAATAAATCCGGGCCCCTTTCACATATCTCACGTTTTACTGACAACGTGCGGGCTCCCGCTATTAAAAGCAGCATTTATATGCGTCAGTTATATAAGGTGCACATTCCTATGTACTGGTATATATCGGGTCACTACAGTTTTTGATGCAAAAAATAAATTGGGTATTTACACTGTATATTTGGACGATTGGAGCAGAGTGTGGTGATAACTTCTACTGCATTAGCAAACCGATGTTCGCGTCGAACGCTTCGTTGAATAAAAAATCAAGACACGAACGTTTGCAATAGTCACTTACAAAACTGTATTACAAACTATCATATAATATTAACAAAAATAGGAAATTCCTTCAGATGCGTACAAGTAAAAACAATAATTGAACAAGCAGATATTAAACTATTAAATTACAAACAAAAAATCGCCCGTACAAAATAAATAAATTACGATTTAACAATTAAAAAGGCATAACTCTACTTTCTGAAGAAATAGTCAAAAATCAAACTTGGACCAAATATTATAAGCTCGCGAGAAAATAACAAACACGCTGAAAACAAACAATTTGTGGTCGCCACGTTTGAACTAATAAGCTCGCATTTTAGAATACGATTAAAAGAATTAAAGCTGTCGCCAAACAATTTATAAAACTAACGAATAAAACCGCGGGCTGCTACACTACCTACTTAATTATCTTACTTATGATTTAAAAAAATTATAAAAGAGCGTGGGGCGTTTGTTCCCCTACATCTCCGGAACCCATTTGACCGATTTTTATTAAATTTGGCATGTAGAAGTTTATTTAGTCGCGGGTAGTATTTCGTACGATTTTTAACTAGAATCGAAACTGGAAACGGAAATTAGACAATTTGTTTTGGTATAGCTGCCTTTGTAAAAACATTAATAAAATTTTAAAAACATAGGGCATCCAAGGGCAAATCAAATTATTTTTTTCTGTATGCTGTATCTTTAAAACGAATGCTGCTACAAATTTGTAGAAATGTTGATTTTAATGTCCAATTAGTCAAAAAGAAAATATCCAATCAATAAAAATTATTTCAATATTTAATAGCGCTTAATAAGTATAACGCAAAATGCTGCTATCACTATTTACTAATCTCCCAAATTTTACTTCGGCGTCCGGAATTTTTGAAAAATTTAAAATTCACTAATAATTTTTTAATAAACGCAAACGCCGATCGTTATAAACTTTCTAAACAGCTCAATACACTATTTGAGGTCATTAGGATAAAAAATAATTTAACAATATTTTAAAAATAAAGAAAAAGTTTAATACCTTTTAATATCAACAACGGGTTTTTCGAAAGTTACGTTGTTGTAACTACGCCTATCAATATTGGTCAATCTTTGCATACTTTTAGATAACTCTTCGTATAAACTATTTACAGCGATTTATGGTCCGAAGTCAAGAGTGCAATATCTAGCGCCTTAGTGTAAGTAGGTAGAGAGTATTAAAATAGCTCTGAACCAGGCATCTTGCGGATATAACCAAACACCAATGCAGACTTGCTGCGCCTGGCGGCGCTGTATTATCGCTATAAACACTCCAGGTGGCCTATACAGTAGCAGGTCACTATGTACACAATAAAACAATAAAAATATTGCAGAAAAAGGAGGACCTTTGTCATTGTGAGCGGAGGCCAACGCCTCTAAATTACTGAGATTCGTTGCACAAACGCCTTTGAAATGCTAGTGTACTGTAAATTTTTGTTAAAAAACGCCGCTCGGTCATTTATTAGCGCGAGAGTATTTAAAACGTAAAATGTATTGGAAAGTGACGTGTTTTGTCTATTTCTTGCATATCCTTCAAGGCAAAAACAACCCATCATCGACTTCAAACTTCTTAATGGAGATAAATTTGAAAATATATTTTACATCTACGAATGTTATACTGTTAGTTGTTTGTTTAGCTTATTTTTAGTAAAGTAATAAATATTTATTCTTTTCTATATACAGAATTCCAACCAAAAAAATCACATAAACAACGTATTTAAAAACTGCTAAATACATTGAAATAATTGTTTTCATTTAAGCCTGCTAGTATTTCAACGTTTTATGAGAAAAAATTCTAATTTTCTCTCCCTTGCAAAGGCTCGTTTTCTTTTATATTGGCTTTTTCTTAAGACGTCTAGTGTCTTTCATTTCTTACAAAAAAAAACTCATTTATTGAGCAAATACTTTCATTTCTCATAAGATTATCTAATTTGTTACAGTCGGATAGACTTAAAAAAAACAAGCAAATCCAGTAAGCAGCAACGAGGAGACTCGTGTTTTAAAACAGGTCTTTAAAAAAATTCAATTTGAAATACAATACCATGATTATATTTTTCCTAAAAACTTTTCCTTAGCTATATTTTTATTAAGAACAAAATGTGGAGTTTTCATTTAAGTTTGATATTAGTCGCAATAGAATAAGTTTCGCTAGAACTAAATTGTTTAAAAAAGCCCATTTCGTCCAATTTACACAGGCGGAAGTCTTTCCAGAAAATCTCTGTTTTCCCATTTTATCAACCGTAATGCGGTTTACCTTTGCCCTCTCGAACCTACTGCTGCGTTAGATTGCATTGGAGGTGCAGCGCAATTGCACCGACCGACGCCCCTCGGGGCTATCCGTCTGCGATCCGTTTCATTGAGGCGGGGTAGCATCACTCGGAGCTTTGAATATAGAACGATCTTCAAATTGGCCAGACGTACCCAAAAGGAAAGAGGATCAGGGAATATTACTGCGAATTCGATGTTGACCATTTTATATTATTTGCCCTCACAACCCTGAGCATATTATACTTACCTCGCGTTGAAATTGAATCTGCAATTTCAATTTACTTGTTGCTTACATAAGCCCGATTCTGGTTGTGGACCAAGAATTACGAGTATGCGGAATTAAACATCAGTAATAAGACTTTTAAAATAAATTTCAAAATCAAAAAAGTAATTGCATATAGAAGACCTACCCAGTACCCATACTTACAGAATGGGGAAGTATTGGTTTCATATTTTTGATTTTTACTTTCCCCATACCTTCGGTATAGGGAAGTGTTAATTTCATAAAAATTTTCGAAACCTAGATTTTAACGGAAATACACGTTTTTGGGGCTCAAGGAACCCAAAAAAAAATTTAAAACGTCTCTGTGGATAAAATTTTAAATCAAGAGGTATATCGAAAATTGTAGTTCTAGTTAAGCTTTTCAAAAAAATCCAAAGCCGGAAACGGAAGTTAGACATGTTTTCTTTGTAGCATTTTTTTCAAAAACTAAATTTTAAATATTTGAGCAGGGAATCTGGGAGAAAAACTTAAAACAAATAGAAAACTTTTATACCGATCTCTCTAGCTTTAAAATGGCCGCCGCTACAGCTTTTTAAAGTCTCGACTTTAACGCCTATTTACTCAAAAAGTAGTTGTTTGATCGGGATCAGCTACCACTTATTTGAGAGCCCTTTTTAGGTAGTATACGATAAAATAAAATTAATTTCTAAAATCCAAAAAGTATCGCAATGGCGCTGCTTCAAAAATTCCTCAAAAACTGTACACACGATTTCCTTTACACTTTCTGAACCGATAGAGCTTGCATTGAACTACAAATTTATTTTTTACTTATCATCCAAATTTTACTCTAACGCCTTCCAAAAATTTTTGAAAAATTTGAAATTGATTAATTATTTATTCAAAAACGCAAACGCCGATCGTTATAAACTTTTATTAGTTCGATAGACTATTTAAAGTACTTTATTAAGATTTGCTAGAATTTTTGATTATTTTAAAAATTAATAAAAAAAACGATACTTTTTAATATCAACAACGCGTTTACCGGCAGTTACGTAATTTTAACTACGCGTATCAGTTAAAAATACTTTGTTTATTCTTTGCATATTTTTGATAACTTCCCAAATAAAGATAATATAGCCATATTTGTCCAACCGAAGCGGAATTTGTAAACCTCCGATAGGCGCGCCGGCGGGCGCTTACCTTGCTTTGGTGGTGCAGGTAGTCGCTGCTTCTATGGGTAGAGTTACGGTACGGAAACAAATTAAACAGGCTATCGCAAATTCAAATTCCTGCTGCTTGTTTTCTTAGAAATCTAATACTCGATGGACTGTACAACGTTATAATTATTAAAAGTTACACTTTTGCAAATACGGCAACGGCAAGTATTTCACTGTGGCGCTTTCTATGAATTTGGATGGATGGATTGGAAGGTTATAATTATAAAATTTACGCTTTTGCAAATACGATCAGTTTTAGTATGGGAAAGTCCACTCGAAGCCCACACTTCAGCTTTTTTAATATTCGCCTGCGTTCGCTAGTTACCTATCGTTTGAATTCGTATTTCTATTATTATGGTTTCTTTTCCCCGTTCCCTGATTGTAGAACTCCATTTTTCTAAGTTTCTCTATTTCAGTATGTTTACGTGTGTTACTAATAACTATTCCTGTACTTTCCTTTCGTCTCATTCCCTATACCACCCTCTGCTTCTCTACCACACTACCTCTCACTGCATCTCCATTCTTCATGCCTTCACATTTTTCGCAACTCTCTTTCATCCCTCAATTCATGCCCCTTAATTCAAAAACTACAAGGAATTTTAAAATTCAAATTTCAAAAAATTTGAATAATTCAAAGAATACCAATTAATCAGAGGAGTTTGAATAATTAAAAATAATTAACAAACAGGTAAAAATACGGTTTAAATGTAAGAAATTTGTTATTTGTAAAATAAAACAAAAAAATAAATCCAATCATCCAAATTCTGTTACTTAAGATTCAAAATTACACAGGAAAATGCACAAAAAGGCAACTTTTGTTAAAAAATAACAAAACTGGTTTATAAGCCCGATCATAGCACTAAAAATGGCGCTTTTAGAAGTAAACAGAGCTTTTGTTATAAAAAATTAAAGCTTTAACTTTATAGGCGACGAAACATTTGAAATTATTTTAATAATGGTATAGATTTTGACAATTAATAATTAAAAATGTATATACAGGGTCATTAGTTTTCGAGGCACAATATGGGGTCTGAATTTACTGTTTGTCTGTAACTATTTTATTATTGTAAAAACACCAACTGTTCATGCGTAATACTCTTAACTCAAAATTTTCCCACACAGTTTCACTTTTAAAAAAATTGTCATTTTTCTCATTTTAGGTTAATTTTAACGACATAAAACACCTTATGCCTCTAAAATTTAACGTAAAATTAAAATACTTTAATTGAAATTGAATTAGGTATGCCATTACTTTTATTTATTTTATGATTAGTATATTTTTGAAAGAATCATAACAAACAAAAAAAACAAATAATAGAAAAATACTTTAATTTATTCAATACAGGTACAACTACACAAACGACTTTTAAATACACAATTCGGAAAATGGCTTATATAAATTAGCCAGTGTCCTGACTTTTAGTCTAGTATTTAGCCAGTATTGACTTAGTTTCTTAAAGTAAAAAGAAAAACAAACAACTAATCAATGGATGTGACGCAAATGCGCACCACACAATATGGGGTAGCACCAACATCAAGAATAGAGGTGAGTACTTGTTTAATTTTATTGCTAGCAATAGTCAATAAAAATGCCACACCAACTTTTGTTATTTATACCCGGCAAGAAGTACTTGAAACAGCAGTCTACTAAAACTGCTGTCTTCTAAAAGGCAAAAGTGAAAGTAGGAATGTTCCCTGGTGGAACAAAGCCCTTTCCCAACAAAAAGCTAAGACGATGAAACTTCTAACAGAGCCAAGTCTAATGGCGAATAGACAGCGTATAAATCTGCCCTAACAGAATACAATAAAGAATTGAGGAGAGTAATAAAAGCTCCTGAAGAAGCTATGCCAGGAACTGCCTGAACTGCTAGCTGCAGCAAGAACTGTTTAAAAGGCCACTCAAATAAAATCGGATCTTTACTTAAATCAAATGGCCAATATACAAAACTTCGAAAAAAAACAATAGGTCTCTAGGCTAGGAGCATAGCATTCAGAACCAACAGGAATAATTCCACAAAAATCTTCACACCACTGAAAATAAACTGGGTAATCAAAAGGTTTAAGCCCTTCAAATCCCCTGGAGGTGATGGAATATTTTCTCCCCTACTTCAAGAGGGAGTTGAACTATTTTAACCTTATCGCTAATAAAAAGTAAAGTAAGTAAAAGTTATCTTCATCCCAAAGGCAGGAAAGCGACCTCGTCACCAGCCTTTAGACCAACCAGTTTTACCTCCCCTTTTTCTTTAGAACAATGGAGAAGATAGTGGGCAACCACACTAGGTATAGTGCTGTGGAGAATTATCCTCTGCACCACAACCAATTTGCATACCAACCGGCAAAATCCACTATTGATGCCTTACATTGCTTGGTAAATAGACGTCGAAGGAGCCTTTGATAATACGTCCTTCGAATCTATACAAAAAATGGACGACAGATCGCTGGTACTTTCCCATACTTTTTACGTTTTAAATATTCTTGCGTCAAAAAGTGGTGAAAATTTACATCTAATCCAGCCGATACAAGCCCGCTGCAGACTCAAGACGTTGGTTACTTACGGGCTGCGCGCACTCCTACGACGCGACGTGAAAGGCGCTAAGATATTTAATGCGCTCACGAAAATAGTTATAACAGCTTGATTCATACAGTTATCTAAAATATGCAAGGAATGAAAAATATTTATTTTTATTAGAGCTAATTGATAGGCGTAGTTAAAATTGCGTAACTGCTAGAAACCACATTGTTAATATTAAAAAGTATCATTTTTTTCCATAACTTCCAAAATAGTTGAAAATCCTCGCTGATCCTAAAAAATTACTTCCAAAAATATATAGAACTGATAAAAGTTTATAACGATCGGCGTTTGCGTTTAGGAATAAAAAATTAATCAATTTCATAATTTTTAAAATTACCTAGTGTGTCAGAGTGAAATTTGGGAAATTAATAAAGAACAAATTTTGTAGTTCATTTGAAGCTCTATCGACTCAGAAAATAAAAAAAAATAGTGTGGTCAGTTTTAGAGGCAATTTTTTTGTAAATGTCCAAAATTTTGAACCGCTGGTATATTTACAATTTTCATTTTTCCAAAAATCTGTTAACATCACTTGATTATACTTATTAAGAGCTATCAATTAATATAATAATTTGTATTGATGGGATATTTTGTTTTTGCGTAATTGGGCATTAAAGTTAAATTTTTCAAAAATTCGTAACGCCCTTCATTTTGAAGATACAACAAAAAAAAGCATTTTATGTGTCTTTAAATGCACTACAACGTATTTAAAATTTTTAAAAAAGTGTTTGGAAAAAATTCTATACCAAAAAGACAGGTCTAATTTCCGGCTCCGGTTCTGGTTCCAATTAACAACCTTACAAAGAACTACCTGCAACTAAAAAACTCCCACACATTAAATTTTATTAAAATCGGTGAAGGGGTTCCGGAGATATAGGGGAACGCACCCACCCACCCACTCACCCACAAACAGACATTTTTTTAAAACCACTTGTTTGGGTTCCTTGGACCCCAAAACGCGTATTCCCGTTAAAATCTAAAATTCGAAAATTTGCATGAAATCATAACTTTCCTTACTAGAAGTATGGGAAAGTAAAAACCGCAACAAAACATGGCATTGAGGGACCCACAGTAAACTGGATCAAAGCCATGCTGCAAAGTAGAATAATCTCTACAACAATGGAAACCAAAAAGCTGGCAGTAACAGTTAGGGGCTGCCCTCAAGGTGCCACTTTTGTGGTCACTAGTAGTTGATAACTTATTACAACTACTAGACCACACCGGCTTCAACGTACAAGGTTACGCAGATTACTTGGTAGTTGAAATTAGGGGCACGTTTGAGGAGACCATCTGCGAGCTTGTAGAAAATGCCCGTAACACAATTAAGAAATAGTGGAAGGAGGAACAATTGAATGTCAATCCACACAAAACAGTTATAGTAGGTACCTTTCACATGAAAGAAAAAAGATTAACCAACTAAGATGTCCCATTCTGAATGTGGTACAAATTGGCTTCGCTAAAAAAGCTAAATATCTAGGAATTACCCTAGAGCAAAAACTTAATTGGAACACACACTTAAATAAAACTCTAGAAAAAGCGAGATTAGCATTATAAACTTGCCAACCAACGTCTCTCTTGGAAAACATGGGTATTAAACCACATTTTACTTACTGGATGTACACATTAATTATAAGACCCATGATCACATATGGTTCTCTCATATGGTAGCCAAATACCAAAGTTAAACCAGGGCAAGTGACGCGCAACAAGCTTCAATGAACTGCCTGCTTATGTATCACTGGAGCTATATGCTCTAGTCCTACTGCAGTCATAGAATCGCTACTCAGTTTAGCTCTACTTTACCTGATAGTGAGAAAGGAGGCAAGAGATAGCGCCTACAGACTGCAAATAGGAAAAGACAAAATGCCAAGTTATCTTGGGACACGTGGAAATACCCAAACAACTAAAAAAGGAGCCTCAGTTCAACATGATATAATTTCGAGAAGCAATTTACTATCACCTTCACAAAAAGAGTTGAATGGCAATCAAGATGTCCTCAAATCAAACAAGGTTTGATAGTCTGGCATACAGACGGCTCCAAAACAGAGGAAGAGGTGGGACTAGGTATAGGTGTACACGGCACAGATCAGTATCTAAATTATGGGGCAATAAATTAATAATACATTTCCGCATAATTTCTGTACGTAGTTGTACGTCTTTGTAATTTTAAACGATTTATCTATGTGTTTATAACAGCATTACTACTATATGTTTGACCTTATGCGAGCTCGTTAAGTTACGTATTATTTATTTGATCAGCTGAAATTAATATTTGTGTAATAGTAAAATAAAATAAAATAGGGTTCATAAACGTCACGGGTTTTAAAAGTACTACACGAAACAATTTTATGAATATGTCGTTACAATCCATATATTTTCTTCATCTAATATCATTTCTCCCTCCATTTTACGATGCTTCATTTTCTCCTCCATCTCAAGATACGGGGTGCAGACCCTCTCTGGCCTAGCTCAATAATAAAGTAACACTACACAAAACAGTGTATCTCAGATATTGCAGTTGTAGTTGTATAACAATTCAAAATTGTGCATTACTTTGATTTGAGTGCGCCCATGGTTTCTGTTTACTTATTGAATTGTAACGAAGTTTTTGCTGCTTTGGGACTAATATTCCTGACAGTGTTTGGCATACATGATACATGATTACAATTAAAGTATTTTTTAAATTGTACGTTAAAATTAAGGATGAATCGTAAAGCATTTTATGTCATTGAAATTACCGACAATTATCTATTCAATACTATAAGAATCAAATACGGTGCTCATAAGAAAAAGTGGGCCTGATAATTCTCAAAAACGAAACGTTGTAGGACAATTTCGATTGGTTAGGAGAATTATGCATAAAAAGTTGCTGTAAGAAAGTGATCTTAGATTTTTACAATGTGGAATAAAAACAAGTTGCAGACAAATAATAGTATATTATTAATGGTATATTATAAACAATTGAAATTGTTTGAAAATTTTGAGAACTTCTTGAAAAATATCAAAATTTTCATTTAAAATTTTTTTAAAAATTTGTAATTATATAAAAAATAGTATACAGAGTGCCCATTTTAAAACTCCGAGGCAAATTTTTTTTAAATATGCAACACACAATACAAGTCACTGCCGATTATTATTTTAAAACAAAATATTTCTATAATTAGGATCAGGGCAATCATGTTTACATTAACTTGACAGTTTACTAATCAAATTCGTTAAGCCACATTACTGGAACGGCGCAAAACAAAGATTATCGAGCACTAATCTTTGGTGCAAAATGTATTCCAACGCTGACAAAGTGAACATGCTTCTAATTCTGAGTGAATGTCGAAAAAATGCGAGTGCTGCCAGTACTTTGTATGAGCAACGCTTTCCAGGTAGACGAATTCCAACAGACAAAACATTTAGAATGCTTCTTCTGAATTTACAAGAGTATGGGCGATTTTCAAAACCAAAAGTAAGGGCACGGCAAGTTACGGTTGAACATAACGAAGTAGCTGTAATTGAAATGGTTACGGATAATCCCCGTACAAGTCAAAAAGGCGATTGCAAATGCCTTAAACATTAGCAAAGGTTCTGTTTTCAATATTCTTAAGGCGAACAAATTTCACCCCTACCATGTTTATACCATACACCAACCATCTTGAAGGTAGGGATTATGAGCATCGTGTTCAGTATTGTTAATTTCTTAGACGGCAATTAAACGGCAATGCGGAATTTTTAAGTATGGTATTATTCTGTGATGAAGCGAGGTTTTCAAACAACGGCATGGTTAATCGACATAACTGCCACTATTACGCCCAAGACAATCCCCGCTGGATCAGGATAACTCATTTTCAGAGAATTTTTTCTCTTAAAGTGTGGTGCGGTATTATTGGCGATTTTGTAATAGGTCCACATTTCTTTAATGGAAATTTAGATGGTGAAATGTATTTAAATTTCTTAATTAATGAACTACCGGCTCTCCTCCAAACAGTTCCTCAAAACGTACGGAATAGCATTTGGTTTTTAAATGATGGTGCACCTCCGCATCTTCATAGGGATGTGAGAAATTATCTTAACCAACGTTTTGAGGGACGCGTAATTGGACGAGGTGCATTGCATCCTTGGCCTGCCCGTAGTCCCGATTTGACTCCGCTAGATTTCTTTTTGTGGGGCAAAGTAAAAAATGATGTCTATGAAGTGCCCATTCGAAATGAAGAACATCTACGCGAAAGGATAATTCAATGTTGTCGCTCTATCACACCGGAAATGTTAGCTCGTGTTAGAGGTTCGATGCGTAGAAGAATTATACTCTGCGAAAACGAAGGGGGGAGGCAATTTGAACACCTGCTTCGTTAGTTTTTGTACTATGTTCCTATTAAATTATTGTAGTTATTGTTGTCAAATATTAAATTTGAGTTATTAAAGTAACCTTAAATTTGTACTTAATCTTTAGTAGATACATGTACTGTAAAACAACTCTGATCTCAATTTTAAAAAAAATGGTAGAAATGCATAGTGATCTGGGGATTGCATTGTGTGTTGCCTATTTCAAAAAATTTAGGCTCGGAGTTTTAAAATGGGCACTCTGTATTATGGAACGAATCTATAATGATAGCTACTAATACACGAGTGAGAATGCGACACGAGCGGTAACGAGTGTCGTAATTCAAACGAGTATATTAATAGCCATTATATAGGAAGAGTTGCATACACTATATTTTCTACGACTAGTTGATTTAAAAAAGTATTCTTAAAAAAAATTTATTTGAACATTATACTTAAAAAAAACTCGAACTGTTTTGCGATGTTAACTGAGAAATGTCAACAACTCTTGTAACCATGGTTACCAAAAACAATGCTGTGCTGCTATTGGTCAGTTTGGGTCATTTGATAATGAAAATCTATATCGAATTTTAGTATAGGCAGCGCACACTTAATAAATAAATTATTAAAACATGGGAGTAGAAAAGACAATTATATTTTTTTGTTCTTTAGTCATGAGTCATAGTTCAAAAACGAATTGAGTTACGTCAATTTTTCTTTTAGATTATCAAACACATCAAATTTATAAACAGTGTGAAATTTAAATCTTCATTATATCTTTATAGCAATCGAGATTTACCCATGGTGTGCCTAAAAACCAATCACCCTCTGTATAATAACAGTTTTACCTACAAAAATTTTAAAAATAGTTATTTTTAAAAAAGATTTTCTGCCACATTTAAAATCTAACAATTTCAAAACATTTATATAAACATTACCTAAATGTTCTTATCAAGTATTAAAATTATATATTTTGGGAAACCTTATAAATATAATATTTCAAAACTTTCAATAATTAAGTAAACAATTGTTGTTTTAGGATCACTTTACTTGTTCAAAACTCAAGACTAAGCAAATTAAATAACATTCTAATTTTGAGATCTAACGATCTTCAGCTTTTTGATGGATTAATTTTCGACAACATTTTATACACCGCTGCCACTGGCTTTACAAGTTTAAGCTAGTCTTCAATCCGATCGACGGCAAAGTTACATCATTAATTTTCTTTAGAATGGCGTTAGTACAGTGTCAGCTAAATTGAAAAAGACGCAAACTTTCATACATTTGATCAACACAATTAACCTTAAGTCGAAAGACGAGATCGATAACTAGCAACACTGGCTAATATTTTTCAAGCTTAGAGTTTTCCGAAGTTTATGTGTTAATCTTTACTTTCTGAAAGTTGCAGTACAACAACGTATTAACTTCAAGTTCAGTTTTCAGGTTTTCATGGAAATCGCGTTTTGGGGTGCAAGAAAAACATGAACTTAAGAAAATACTGGATTTTGTAAATATGGAAATAGAATTTGAGTGTTAATAGAAAGCGAATGGTTTTTAGATCTTACTAGCTTCAGAATGAAGACCGGCTCTAATGCCCAATTAATACAAACTGAAAATTGTAAAGCAGTGGAGTAACAAGAAGATTCGGGTGGGGCCCCTACAACATCCCCCCCCCTTACCAGTAGGAGATAAAAATAAAATCTTTTGTCATAGAAACACTTTATTATATTTAAAATACGGTAACAAAATAACCTGGTACCTAATAAAGGTGCAGCGTAGAAACAAGCGTTGTTAAATTACGGGTAATTTATTTTTTGGAAAAATTACCGGTGAAATTACCAGTAAAACTACCAGTAATTTTAGAAGCATATAAGCAGGTATAAAAAGAGTTACATTTTTTAGGTCATTAGTTAAGCTTTCTTTTTATACCAAACATGGACTAAAAAAATCACTAAACAAAAACAGTTCATTTTAAGTTTCTTAAATTTTTAGAAAATATCTCTAAACAATCTACTGGCTTTTCCTTGTTTTTACGCAAATTTTACATTTAACTAGTTAGTTAACTCCAAAAACTGCAAATATTTTGCGTCTAAAGTTATGTTACCAACATTTCCCTAACCACAAATGGCGAAAGTGTTTTTTTTTTAATAGTAGAATAATTAAACTTTACTTTTAAATTACGGGTAGCCATTTACCACCACTCATAACACTCCTAGAAACTATAATATCAACTAGACATATTTAAAAATTTTGTGCAGAGCTATTTTCTATTGAAATCATTGCTATATACGACAATCGGTCTTGCAGCATTGTAATGCTTAAATAATTTTATACACATACTTTTTTGAACTCATTTTACGGAACGCTTCACTTCAAACGTTGTTATTGAAAATTGAAGCGATTCCAACAGTCTTGCAAACCGTATATAACAGCAAGACGGTTGCCATGGTAACGTACCCTCACGCTCTCCGGGTGTTCAGCGCGGCCACTCGGAAGAAAAACTGCCATATTGTGATTCATATTTAAATATAAAGAAAAGTATGAGACTAACTTATTGCTTACCAGTACTCTAACATTTTCAACCTACTTTTATATCGAGATATTCGTCGAAAGACGGCCGTTAAAATAATAGTTTAGTTTGGAACAAAAAAATGGATATTTGCTTATTTTTAAGGAAAAAGACCAGCAAAAGAAAGGGCCTTTGTTCTATGAAACCCTGCGAACCTCTTAGTTACGCCACTGTTGTAAAGATAAAATGTTAAGATATTTTTCCCAAACTAGCCACACGATTATTGCATTTCCATACTTTTTGCGTAAAATTTGTGATCATAAAAAAATCTATTCTGAAGTTTTTACGGAAATACACGTTTTTCAAAAGAACCTGAAACTGGAAACGGGATTTTAACAATTTTTTAGAATCAGTTTTGTAACATATTGGTATTGCAAATACAGGTGCAGATATTGGTAAAATTTTTCGATTTAAATCCGAAGCTTTTGAATTTTCTATACTTTTAATATAGCGAAGTATTAATTTCATGAAAATTTTCGAAATAGAGATTTTGGTGGGTACGTGTGTGCGTATGTGTGTGTGTCGGTGTGTGTACGCCTCATATTTCTCGAACGGATAGGCGGATTTCGACGCGCTTTGGAATGTAAAAGTATCTAAAAATTCATCGACAAAATAGGTTTTTAAAAATATTCGAAACCGGAAGCGGAAGTTAAACATGTTTTTTCGGTAGCATTTTTTCGGAAAAAAAAATTCTTAATTCAAAAAACGGAATTAAATAAAAGAACTTAGGGTAAAGCGAATACTCTTTACTCAACCTTTTAGCTTTAAAATGACAGCAGCTACGATTTCTTAAAAGTTTTAAATTCGGCGCCTTTTTACTTTAAAATAAGTTGACAGATCGGTTTCAAATTTTTTACCGTAATAGCTCTATAAAGATACAATGTTACTTGTGCATAAACATTTTCGAAAAGCTATAATAAAGTGAAAACAATTTTCAAAATTAAGAAATCTTCGCAAAAATATTACTAAAAACTGGCCATACTTTAAACTTTTTAGGCTCATATAGCTAAAGCTGAGCTACAATTTGCTTTTATCTCAGCCCGCTAATTTCTCTGTGACGCCTTTTATGAATTTTCGATAATCGCGAATTCGTGCCCTCTCTTTAATAAACAAGGGACAATAAACTAAACTGCTTATGAGTAGCAGTAGAATAAGATTCAGAACTTAATTTTTAAGTACAACAATATTTGGAAAGTTAACTTTTCTCTTTCCACCCTAATTTTCTCGAAAAATTAGTCTTTTCGTTTTTGGGTTTTTCTAATCTTGACAAATCTTCTTCCAAAACATCAAAAATCTATTATTTTTCTACGTGCGTAAGACATAATAGATAGACGTTATAACTGTTGTTAATTGTCCTCGCAATAGAGATTTACAAGTTTTTTTTTATTTAAATACCCTACAACTCTAAACAGTTCTTAGTTAGATGTGCTGTAATTGCTGTGATTAGATACATAAAAGTAATTATTTTGTATGTCTAATTACAGGCCCAGTGCTTCGCCCAATTGGTTTTATATTAGTCGGCGTCAAAGCATTCCTTATTTTAGTTATACATTCTAGCTTTACCTCGTTGAAGTCCATATTTATTGATTATAGGTATATTAAATACTTAATTACTTCAACAATATTTATTTATTTTAACCCTATTACTTCTTAGGGGGTTGTCTGGTAAACCCTGCTTAAAGCCAAGGAAGTTGTTAAGCGCAGGTAAAATGTGAATCAGATTTTGCAAATTACGTTTAAAATAAATATTTTACTTACACAAGCTAACCTTTAAGAGAAATTTCAGGCGAAGTGCTTCGCTCATTTTCAAATCGGATACTGTTGACGCCAACTATACTAAAACAGCTGTGCCCCCGATAGGGTGGTAGACGTAGGTGCAATTGTACTCATTACTGGCGCGTAACAAATTTTAATAAATATGATAAGTAACAATACCTGAAGTACAGAAAAGTCCAGAAGTGCTTTGGTCATTTTGTTGTATAATAGTCGGTGTCAAAGAAAAATTCCGTATTGCTTCTCAGAGGGTTGTCACGGAAGGTGTTAAGCGCAAGTAAAATGGAAAACCAGGTTTGGCAAATTATGTTCAAAATTAATATTTTTGGTTTAAAATAATTTATAACTTACCCAAGCTAACCTTTAAGGGATTTTTTTCTTATCAAGCTTTTCTGTTGATCAACATGGATCTAAGCAGACTTACACAGCCAGAGTGGTAGGCGTAGTGCGATCTACAGTCACTATTAGCGCGTTTCCACTAAAATACTTTTGAAAATAGGATAAGTAACAATTTCTAAAGTATAGGAAAGTCCAGGCGAAGTGCTTCGCTTTTTTTTTCCTAACTATGCAACTTCTCCATTATAACAGCTTTAAAAAAATCTCTTTCAAGCTTCGTTACTTATAAATAAATTGACAGAGAAGAAAAAATTTGATATATCAATTATAGTCCTATAAGAGTAAATTAATATAAGATAGTGTTTTCAAACCTCAGAAAATTTTAAAATGAAAAAAATTAAATAAGGTTGGAAAGCTTTAAAACTTTATTTTTAAAAACGGCTAACATTTTTTTATTGTTTTTTAAGTTTTAGAACATATTAAAAATCTTACAAACCCAATAATTTACAAAATATTAAAAATTTTCAAAATATTTTGAAAATTTTGAATCTGAATATTAATTTTTCATAAAGTAAAATAGTATATTAAAACACAAGTTGCATAAGGCATTGTCTTAACGTACAAGTCCAAGATTGAAAAACGAGGGAGCGTAGCGACCAAGTTTTACAATGGACGAGTGCGTCAAGACGCATTATGAAACGAGTTGTTTATACTATTTTTTTTTATTAAGGAGAATTAATGAAAAAACGTTATAAAACATTGCTGCGATCAAATTTGGTAAATTTAGTATGTATATGTTGGCATACATACTAAATTTACCAAATTTGATCATGAATATATCATGAATACCAATCTTTGTTGGTGAAATTTTACTAAAAACAATGCTTTAAAAGACTTTCTTAAAACACTGTTTTTTAGCTAAAACAGTGCTTTAAGAAGAACCTTAAAAAACCGAAATGGAAAACCATTTTTAAAATTAAGTTTTCTGAAATTATCAAATTTCCTATATTTAAAGTTAATAAGTTTTCGGGAAACATTAATAACTCTAATTATTGTTTTGGCTTCAATCCTAAAAGGGTGAACCGAAAGGGCTAGCTAGACACGCGAAATGCGAAGATTAAATAATAATTACTTACATTTGTCGGAACGAAAAAATACCGGTATAATCTTAAAATAATTACGGTTACGGTTTTTCGGTTACGGTTCAAGAGATTTTTAATTTTGGTTTTTGCTTCGGTTACGGTTTAGAAAATTTTGCGGTTTTTTCCGTTTTTTGTTTCACTTACGATTCGGAAAATTTTGCAGTTTTTTCCGGTTTTCGTTTCGGTTACGTGCACGTTTCATGTTCTAAATTTATAGATAATTAGTGTTTAAGACTCCTCTCCGGCTCCGTTTTTTTCATGTAAATCAGAAATAGAATTTTACATTATTATTTCCGGGGCCTTGCGATTTTCATCTTCTAGCGAAATTTATATTCTTGTGGGCGTCCTGAGCTTCCATAATACGATTAGTTATTCTACTTGACCGAACTGAACATGTTACAGCAACATGCTGTTGCTTCCCTCGTTTTATTTTAACCACTTGTATGTTTTGATAAATGCAATTGGCCACACGAAACTGTTAAAAAAAATTACTTTTTGCATTGCAAACCTTTGATGAAACAACAGATTGACAAATAATATAAAGTTTCTTTTCACACTTGTTCACATTGGACATTGTTATTTATCACATATGTTCTGGAACGCAAAGTTTCGCGCTTCAACATGTGGCAAACTTTACGAAATATTACAGAAATTAAATTGATAAATGTCTTCAATTTCATAGCGCACTTCGAACTAGGAAGATGCCATATTTTAGCAAACATTTTAGTGCCAGATATTGCAAGTAATTCACTGCTCATTGTTACGATTATGGCAACATCGAAATTAAAAAAAAATACTGTAGAAAACACTAAATCACAATGAATTATCGTAAATTTTTAGCAAAATTCCTACCTTTGAATGCCTCATAAGAAACAGTATTCCATAATCTACAAAAGCACGACAAAGTCAATTAGCGTAAAACACAACGTAATCACAACGCGCATATTTCTTCGCACACACTAATAAAACACCACCCGAACGCTTTAAATACGAGCTCTAACTAACTTATTACTAGGGAATTGTGAATGTTTTTCCTAAAATTGAATACAATATGATAAAACCAACCAATCACCGTACAGGTGTCAAGGATGCAAAGCTTCATGAAGAACGATAAAGATAAGAATCAACGCACACGTGCAGATATTAACTTTTTATGTGTATCGGTTTTGGTTATCAGTCGTATTTTGTTTTCTTTTTGCTATGACACAATGATGAATTGTAAATTAGATACAAAGTTGGTTAAATTAGGAAAAACGTGTAACTGTTTCTTCTGGTTGCGATAGTGAACACGAAAAAACAATTGCGCATTGCCTTCTCGAGTTATTTGTTGAAATGCTATTTTTTAGACGGAACGCCCTGCATTTTTTTATATTTTTTTTCTCTTTAAAAAAGTATAAAGTCAAACTATGATTAAATTAACAAATAACGCCATATTTGAACTTTTAATGATTTAATAAGATAGTTGTAACAGTCGTGAAACAAAAAGTAGAATTCACTTGTTTTATTGTTTCTATTTTGGCATTTAGCAGTTGTCCTAATTTTATTTAACATTTAAGATGAATAATTTTACTCAAACCACAATGCCGTTGTAGATCTTAATTTTTCCTTCGTTCTAATTCCACCATCAGGACGGTGCACCTCCACATAACGCTGGTATAGAAGGTACCTACTTAAATAATCAGTTTGGAACATGTACGTTGGCCCCCACGGACACCTGACTTGAATCCCTAATATCTACAGGATAATATTTATTGAGATAGATACAACAGTGTAGAGATTTAGTCGAATCCATTACAAATGCACTGTAAACATTACCTACGAAATGCTACGTCGAGCATACATATTCATTTAATGATATTTTGACCTATACCATAAAACAAGTAGCTTTTGTTTCACGGCTGTTACGATTATGTTATTAAACCATTAAAAGTTATATTACGGCGTTATTTGTTAATTTAATCATAGTTTGGCCTTATACTTTTTTAAATAGAATAATATGTGCGATTTAAAAACATAACACAATACAAAGCGTTCCGTTTAAAAAAAGTCATTTTAACAAATAACTCGCAAACGCGATGTGTTATTGTTTTTTTTTGTTTTCACCATCGTAACTAAACGAAAAAGTTACACGTTTTTTCTAATTTAACCAACTTTGTATCTTTAAAAATACGAAAGTTGGCAATAGTAACCCGGTTCCCAAAATCGCCCTGTATAACTGTCAATAGATTTATTATAGACCAGAGCGTGTCGGCGCATGAGCATGCAAAATTTTTAAGATACAATTTTTTAAGAGATTGTGTTTATGATGAAGTACTGATTATTATAAAAGTACATGTTGCGGGTCTGATAGCTGGACAGATAATGTTTGAATCAAAATTATTTAAACAATTAAGAAATATTAATGTTTTTTCAACAAACATTTGTTGTCAAATTCAAACAGAAAATGTCATGACTTTTTGTTGTAAAGTCAATAGTTTTTATGTTATAGATTTTTGAAAGTTTGAAAATACTTAAATTTGTAAAGTTGTATTTCATAAAAAAATCCTTTTTAAAATATATTTTTAATAGGTTAAAAAAGACAAATTCAAGTATTTTTAAAATTCAGAAAATTATATCATAAAATCTATTGACATTAGAATAAAAAATCATAAGACATTTTCAGTTGGAATTTGACAAACGAATATGAAAAAATGGGAGAAACAGGTGGCTGGTACTTTCCCATGCTTATTACGTTTTAAATGTTTGCGCGTCAAAAAGAGATAGAAATTTACATGTAGTTTAGTCGGTACAAGCCCGCTGCAGACTCAAGACGTTGGTTACGTACGGCGCGGCGCGCTTGCCGACTACGTAGTAAAGGCGATAGGTAATGCGCGGATTAAAAATGGTTATAACAACTTTATATATCGAGTTATCAAAAATATGCAAAACTAGAAAAATATTTTTTTTTATTAAAGCGTAAAATTAAGTCCATACTTTATAAACACCCTATAAGGTGCACATTTACATGCAACGCGTATTCACGCCATATAATAGCCTCCGATCGATGCTGCCTACTTCATATTTCCAAATTAGACTCCGCGAGGATCGCACTTGCTCTACCACTACGGATCCTTTCTACCAAGCTACACTTTTACTTACGTCAGGACCGCTAACTGCTCATCTCAGTACAGCTAAGTAACGAGAAGAGCTACGGAGAGAGATGCAGATTGCAAGTAATCATATATTGAACTTAAATAAGGATTGCAGCTGAAAATTTTAGAGGGCAGATTGTTTAACAACTTACAATTATTTTACCACTTTCAGGTACTGCGTTACCAGTGACAATTACAAATAAACTAAATTTCAAATAAGACTAACCCAACTAAACCTAGCACACACAATTATCATTAATAGGAATCAAGAACAGACATTGATTTATACAGTTAAAAGAGTTTCAAATGAGAAAATTACTACTTAAAAACACTTACAAACGGGACCAATTTAATGAAAAAGTAGATACATTTATTTTAAAGAATATTTGATGTCAACCATGCTGGGTCGGGACAAATAATAAACATAACATGATTAATTAGTAGTTACGCATATTAAGTTATACAATATTACGGAACGCATTTGCTACATGTCTTGCAGATCGATGCAGGTTGGTAAAATAAAATGTAAAAAGAATGTTAGCAAAAAAAGTAAGAAGCGTAGCCCACGGGCTCCGCTACTGTTAAATATAATTGTTTCAACAACTTCTGCTTTGAGACGTCATAACTCTGAAACGAAGCAGTTTTGTATATGTAAGTTTAGTTAAATCGATATAATTATTTTCACACGTAGAATCCATTCTACCATATATTATTACTTTTTCAGAACACCCTATACATGCTCTTATTATTTATTTATTATTTCCATATGTATGTAACTATTAACAGTGCAGTTCTCATGGATTAATTAAAACGCGTACACAAACAAGTTAATTTAAAAAATAAGATAATAAATTCTTTAAGAGAGATAATTAATAGTGATTTGTGAATTCTAAGTAGATGTTGTTGTTAAATGCTTCATAAACAATTTCGACTTCCTCTCAGCAAGAGACTTCGCATACGCCAATATTTATTCTAATTGTGTGCGCAATTAAGCTGTAATACCGCATGCAGTGCATGCGTCCATAAAGCTGCAACGAAATGAAAGCACGCATAATAGTTAGTTTTAGTTTAACAAGCACAACAATAACTGTTGTCAGTGGTCATGATAATAATAACAATAACAATAAAGATAATACGGGTTTTAAAATACTGTCAATTTATTTCGGGCACTGCGGGTATAAAAGAGGCTGTTACAAAACTCGGTTTCGTTGCATTTGCTATGCAACTCGGGCATTTATGACCGTTTCGGTATTTTATTATTCCCGATCTTATCTATCCGAGGCATATGCGACCTGGAGGACAACCCGTTTTTGGAGATGACCGTAAAATATTTTGATACAATTAATGTTATGTGACGTCAAGAAATAATTGCGCAATGCATTTTTAAGACATTCGTAATGGCCATGCACCAAAAATCTTAATTTTAATTACTTGGAATTCTCTGTAACGAGTTTGTTCGGTGCATTTAACAATTTTATTTTAAAGAAATGTGCACTTTTTTTAATCCTATACTTATTCAGTAACATACAGAGTTAATTAAAAATTTGGAATCAACATGCTAGTGCACTTAAACCACCCCTTGTAAAATCACACTCCATAAAGAAAGCTGTCGGGCAACCGCTACTGGACTTCCTCATCTATATTAAAATTTTGAAATTTTGTAAATTATTTCGTGAATAGTAGTTTTTTCAAAATTTTAAATCCTTTGAAAGTTTTAGAAATTTTAAAACTTAACCCATTAGAAATTTTTCGAAAATTTATTAAAAAGTTTGAGTTTTTTGAAAATTTTAAAAACTTTTATGAAATTATCAAAATTTTCATTTACAATTTCTTAAAATTTTGCAATTTTATTTAAAAAAGGACGAATAATTGTTGGCAATTATTCTATTGAACTGTTTAGGTAAACAACCAAACCGAAACACGCTATAGTTATTTTCTCAATAGGAGGTTCTTCCTATAATCATTTAACATGTCCATACCGATTTTGAAGTAAATATCCATACATTTTTGAAAAACAAAAAATCGATAGTGGCGTGAAGGGGCGTGGCAGGAAGATCGCGCTAGCGCAGATAAGCTATTCGACATGCACATTTGGGGTTTTTATTCGAGCGCGCTATACTGAAGTGGAGCACCCTTTCCCACCCCCTTATTGTTTGCTAGACTTATTTGGTTTTATGATTTCCGATATTATTTAGTCGCAAACAATGTTTATCCGCTGAAAGCCGAAAATCAATTTTGCAAAAATGATAGACTTTTTTTGGCAATTATTCAATGAAACAGTTCAGGTGAACGACCAAAACGAAACAAGTTATAGTCTTTTCTCAATAGAAGATCATTTCTATAGCCATTTAACATGCTTTTATCGATTTTGAGTTGAAATTCCTAAATTATTAAAAAAACTAAAAATTGAGAGGGAATGACCGGGTAATGGTAGAAAGATCGCGCTTGCGCAGATCGACTATTCGACATGCGTAAAATACAAATCTGAACTCTATTTTTGAGCACATCTATATTGTTACACCGTAGCATACCGTCTGTCTATAAAATACCCCCCCCCCCCAACTAACTGTTGAACGACTTGATATTTTACCACAACATTTGGTGTGCTGTAATGGGAAATTAAATACTATTTTTTAGCCACTAATTAAATTTTGTATCATTTAAAATGGCGGCTGAGCGCCATTTTAAATGTTTTTTTATGGAAAGGGGGGTCGAGTGACACCTCATTTGAAAGGTTTTTTAGTTCTGCGTCTGATGCTAGAGTTTCAAAAAATATATATCAGCCATAACAAAATTCCGGGTTTTAAACAAATGGACTCACTTAATTCAAAATTGTTTTGATTCTTTTATCCAGTAGTTCACTTTTTCATTTGGAAGACAAAATTTTCCCAGAAATGTCTGAGGTGTCCAGAAATAATATTGAAAACGTTATGTTCCAACAAGACCGTGCGCCGCCGCCTCATTATTATAGGCCTGTTTCTGACTTTCTCAACGGACATTTTCATGGAAGATGGATTGACAGACCTGTAGAATAGCCGGCTTGCTTCCCAGATTTAACCCCCTTAGATCTTTTTCTATGAGGATATCTAAAATCAAAAAACTACAGAACCCGTCCAGAAACAATTAAAGAACTGTAGCAACGCATTACAGAAGTTTGCAGAAATATCACTCCAGAAACTTATGAAAATGTTAGGCAGGAATTTCATAACCGACTTTTTATGTGCCAAGAAGTGAATGGTGAACATTTCGAACACTTAATTTAATTTCTTTTTGCTTTAATTCTTAGTTTTTTTACATAGACTTCTTTATCTTTAAACAATGTCATTTTGTTATGGCGGAATAGTTTTCTTTGAAACTTTAGAATCTGGCGCAGAACTAAAAGACCTTTCAAATGAGGTGTAACTCGGCACCTCTTTTCATTTAAAAAAAAATTCGAAACGGCGTCCAGCCGCCATTTTGAATGATACTACATTTAATTATTAACTAAAAAGTAGTATTTATCTTCCCACTCATTACAGCACACCGAATGTTGTGGTAAAATATCAAGGCGTTCAATAGTTAGTTGGTAGTTGGGGGAGAAGAATTACTTTATAGGCACAGTGTATAAAAAAAGCTGTCAGGGCAACAGCCGCTAGACCTTGCTCCCATAAGCCCCCGCTGCTTAGAATTGTTAAAAAATGTCCCGTGTTCTTTGAAATTTATTAGTGCATTTATTGTTCTTTTAGAAATAGAAGCCCCTAGCTAGTTAAGTATATGGATACATATTTTATTCTTTTCCATTACAATATACAAATTTGAAAACTTTTTTTAAACTTATTGTAAATAAAACAATTTTTAACTTAAATGGGTTTTTTATTTTAGCCTTATACGTGTTTTGACATGTTGACGTGTAATTTTCAGAAGCAAAATTAAAAGTAAACAGTTGGTGTTGCTATAGCAGCAATACGTAAGTAAAAATTAAGTACCTTAAAGATTTCCAAAATGTTTTTGGAACTAAGAAATACGCAATCAAAATGTTGTTAGACATTTGCATATAATTCCCAAATTAAATTCGCTCTTATTCATATAAATCAGAAAGGTAATGATGCAATTAATATATATGTATATTCCTCCGATATCGGCTAACTTCATAGCCCAATCATCTTACGTGATTTTAACGTTAATATAAGCATCCGCATTCATAATAACCATCTGCTCGACATGATAATCTGATCGTCAGTAAAAGTGTAATTCCTACAGATACATCTAGAATTTGTAGTAAATAGTTTTGTAGTAAACGCTTTGTAATAGTAAGCGAAACCTAACCACGATTCCAGTTTGTAGCCTTGAACTTCTCTGATATACATGTGTTCGTTGTCAGCGCGATAAATATTTATTTCACACCAGCTAGAATTAGGGCAGTCATAAATACCCAAATTATACCAACATAAGTGAAAAAATTAATAAACCGAACCGACATGTGCCCGCGTGTGTATTATAGTAATAAATCTCTCCAACATGCAAGATCGTGTTGTTGTGGTGAGCCAATTACGGATTTTGTGTGCAGACTTTAAAATTAAACCACAATTATATTTTAAATTTTAAATTTACATACACGTTAAGAATTGAAACCGAAACTCAACTAATTATTTCTAAACTCAACTACCTACTTATATCGCTGACATGGGGCTTAAAGCTTTTTTTAAGCTACATATTACGGAGCTGACTGACGGGTCAGATTGTACATTTCGGTAACGCAAACGAAATTTTATACCTACTCGCCATAAAATTTAAAATATTTGTTTACTATTGTATGTTTTGAAGTACTATAACCGTGTTTTATTTCATTTTTTCTTTTTTAGTTTCTGATGGCCCTTGATCGCTTTGGGCCCTAAAAGAGTCCCCCCCCCACGCGGTGTTGGGTTTGCGAGTGTTCGTTACGCCACTGATTGTCGTTCCAGGTGATTATCATCATATTCGGAGGTGGTATTTGTGTTTCTGTTGTTGTGCTGTTTAAGAACGTTTTATACCTTCCAGATTAATTCATTAAATACCGTGTATCCTGAAAAATTTTGTTTATTCTTAATTATTTCTAAACTGTAACTATAGCGGACTAAGTAGACAGTGAAAGGACCCCATTCTTAACGTATTCCGAAATAGTTCGAGTGTAGACGTGTATTCATGTCTAGGTTAAATCTGAAAGTTCCTTTGGTTGCTCCGAGACTACCCTAATAAGAACAAAATAAATGACTGTTTCGCATGATTAACGCAACTCCATTAAGGCACCTCGCCGGTGAAGCACTGAAATAGAACAGCTTATAAGAGCGGTAACAGAACGATTATTAGACAAAAACATTTCTACTAGAAAAGCCGTTTATCAATCCTAAAGACATTCCAATCACATTTCCAAACACTGCAGAAATGCATCCGAGTGACGCGTCATCCATCATCCCGTTTAAATCCCACAATTACGGCGTCGGCACTGCCTTAACCCCTCATGTGTGGATGTTGACGTCGGCAGCTAATGAGGAGATTTCCTGCCCAGTAATTGGTTTCAAATGAACAACTGGCTTTTGACTTTTACAAAATCCTTTTCAGAAAAAAGCTCTTAAATATTGCTTGTTATTTATTTTGGTTAGTTATGATAAATAAGGTTTTGAAGTTTAAAAATTGAAGCCCTGTCTATGTTATGACTAGAAAAATAATGGCTTGGAGTAAAAATTTGTAAAATCAAGTCTAGACAGTGGAAAATGTTTATACACTAATGAAATAGAACTTGGTATTTACTACTTAAAAGATTTCACCTTTTACAACGAAATTAAAAACTGGATTAACCCATAATTTACTTTTTAGCGAGACAGTAATGGAACATGCCAAAAACATAATCAAATTGCGTTTTTTTTAATAAAGCTGCATTTTCTTTAAATGGTTATGTAAATAGGCATAACTGTTGTTATTGGTTTCCTGGAAATCACCACTGGACCTGGATGGAAGTTCAAACTCAATAACATGGTGTCCCAGTCACAGCTCTTCAGCGTTATAACTTCCTTATTTTTAAAGCTACGGCTTTAAAAGTTATTAAAAATCATTATAAACGTTTAACCGTTAATTCAGATCAACAATAAAGTTTTAAAATGTATTTTTATTTTTAGATTAACCTTTTTTTTGAAATTTAGTTTTAAATGTTTTGGTTTCTCGACTTTTTTAAAATAGAACCGTATATTTGTAAACGTAATATTAAAAAGAAAATAATTTTATCTTATATAAATGATGTATCATTTCTATATACTTGTATAGTAATTTTTTCAAAGAAAAGCTTTTGTTTGTGAAAATCGTTATAAATCAAATCAAAATCAAATAAAAAATGTTTTAATTAATTTACTCAAAAAGGCAAATTACTTGTTTTTCAACGGCAGTATTATTCTATAAATTAGTATGGGGCCGTGTTAGGCGAGTGTAGTAGGCGCTTGCAGCCAAGGTCACAGTAGTTTTCGGGAGCCTGTGGCTCTATTTGGCCCGGTGGTCGAATTCGGGCCGGGGCAGTTGTCAGCTCCTGAAAACCTCTTACCATAGAATAGTCTGAGTAGTTTTTAAGGACTTAATTAAGCTAGTATTAAGGTAGTACGCACAATAGGCCCGACAATGTGGCCTAAATGCAGTAAGACCTAAAATACTCATACTCATACTCATACTATAAATTAGTTCGCAATCCATTTCCATTTGAATAAAATTAGATTGATTGATATGCTTTAAAAAACAGGTGGAAAAAATTAAACAAATACTACACTTTTGTCTTATTTAAACTTACGCAATTTAATTTAAAATACCGTTTGCAAATGCTAAAATAGTATAAAACCACATTTCACACTTTTTCAGCACTTGTTCAATGTACCATGTTAGTAAATTGAAGTCAACAACAATAACACATCACAGTTATTGACGAAGAAAGTATAAGTACGTTACAGTTAAAGTAACGCATGGCGTTGTGATAGGAGGCTTGCATGTGTCGGCAACAGATGGCTCTGCAATCAAGATTAAGGATTAAATTTGTTGACATTTAAATTTGAAGTTGATTTGGAAAAAGCATTCAACCTAAACTCGTTGTACATTGAAAATTTAAAACTGATATAATTAAAAGAAACAAATTAAATACTTAGCTTTGATTGCAGAGCCATCTGCTGCCGAACCTAGGTAATAACATAACATAACATACCCAATTGCAGCGCACCCTTCCTATTATTTCCACAGGTTTTCATAAGCTACCTGATTTATATTATATGTATTGCACAATTTTGTATTATATGTATTGAACAACCCTTCAAATAGTTTAATAGTTATTTGTGCAGTTAGTGCGCAAAATGATACTTTAGCGCACGAGAATGAAAGAATCATTCGAGGGCGCTACAGGCATTTCTTACACGAGCTGCACACAATATTTTTTCTACAACTGTATTCCAATAGAAGAAATTGAGGTTAAATCTTTTAATTTAATAGCACACGAAAATAGAACTGCTGAAGCTGCCCATGGCAGCGTACGCTAAAGTACTTCAGCGCACGCTGCCATAGACAACGTAAAAATAAACAGCCCCCGGTAAAGAAAGACGTAATTAACAAACAAAACCCATCTTGAAACAGTTACTTTTGTGACAGTTGTAGAAGAAAGTTATTTGAAACCAAATACAGACTCGACTGACCGTGCTGAATTTTATTTCTAGTTTGAATATTGTGAAAACGTCCGCTAGTAATAACGTCCAGAAAGTTCAGAATTCTGAGATTGTTTTAAATTAAGCTTTCGAGTTGATCACTGTCCTTTAAAACAATGCTTAGAGCTTATTTTTGGGAAACCTCAGTGTTGAACTCTGGCACCCAGAATATGTACCAGACCCCGCATATAAGTGACAACCCTGTAGAAGAGATTTTATTTCATATTGAACATCCCGTAGTTACTTATTGCACTACAAAAGTTTTGTAAATGTTTCTGTTAAAATAGGAAAGGTCTATTCAAGTGCTTGGATTTATTAAATTTTCTACCAGCCTTATGCTGAACAAGACGAAGTAAAGTTTGGTAAATATAATCCATATTTATTAGTGACGAAGTGACGATCAATTTGTATAAAACAAATATTATAATTAAGGTAAACAGCCCTCATGGACGCATGTTTAGTGGAATGCAGCCAAATTTAAATAAAGTCAAAAGATTAGGTTATCACTTGCTTGCACGCATTATAGCTGTCAGATTTACTGTACCCATTTAAAATTGTTTTGTACTTACTTCAAATCCATTTAAAGCTTTGAAGTTTGCAATTTTGCAGCCTGTTTATTTAATTGCAGATTGTTTGGTTATAATTTAGTTTAACTGTCCGGCATCGTCAAGGCTCGGAGAAAGAGCTGCAGCCGCCCTCTCCCTTATCATCTTCCGCAGCTGCAAAAGTTATTTTTTATTATTTTTCTCCATATCGTATAGAACTCGATTTGAATTTTGTTTATATAGTTACAACGTCTTCAAGAAATTGAGTTGGGAAAAAAAGGCATTAACATCGACGGACGGTATCTTAACCACCTTTGCTTTGCGGACGACATTGTTCTCATCAGCAACGAAACAGAAGAACTCCAAGAGATCTTGGCCGAGCTAAAAACAATATCATAAGAAATAGACCTTACAATGAATATCGGGAAAACGAAGGTCATGACTTTGGAGGATACAATATTCAGGGTTAGAAAAAAGTCTTTGAAAAAGTTGAAGAATATCTACATCATTAAGGGCACACTATGAAATTAGACAGGAAAAATTAAACTGCAGAAATAAACAGACGAATTCAAATGACATTAAATTGACCTATAGGCTCAGAACAACACAACGAGTGGTTGAACGCATAATACTTAAAATCAGCCTACGATATCAAATTAGAAACGAGGAGATCAGATGACGAACCTAAACAAAAGATGAGATAAAAACGATTATAAACTTAAAGTGGAACTGTGTAGGCCACGTTGCCAGACAAAATAGAAAACGATGGACAAAACAAATCGTACAATGGAGACCAAGAACGTACAGGAAGGAGTGTCGGCAGACCACAAAGAAGGTGGATTAACGGCATCACCGAAAAAGTAGGGAAAATATGACAACAGGTGGCTCAAAACAGTGCAAAAAGGAAAAGGAATGGAGAGGCCTATGTTCAGGAGTAGACTGTTCGGGGCTGATCAAGAAAGTTGAAAGAAAAAAGTTCCTAAGTATATCATACCTGTTAATCTGTTTCTAAACACCGAAAAAGTAGGGAAAAGATGGCAACAGGTGGCTCAAAGCAGAGGAAAGTGGAAAAGAATAAAGAGGCCTATGTTCAGGAGTAGACTGTTTGGGACTGATAAAGAAAGAAGAACAAAAAAAGTTCCTAAGTATATCATACCTGTTAATCTGTTTCTAAACACCGAAAAAGTAGGGAAAAGATGGCGACAGGTGGGTCAAAGCAGAGCAAAGTGGAAAAGGAATAAAGAGGCCTATGTTCAAGAGTAGACTGTTTGCGACTGATAAAGAAAGAAGAACAAAAAAGTTCCTAAGTATATCATACCTGTTAATCTGTTTCTAAACACCGAAAAAGTAGGAAAAATATGGAAATAGGTGGCTCAAAGCAGAGCAAAGTGGAAAAGGAATAAAGAGGTTTATGTTCAGGAGTACACTGTTTGCGACTGATAAAGAAAGAAGAACAAAAAAGTTCCTAATTTTATCATACCTGTTAATCTGTTTCTAAACACCGAAAAAGTAGGGAAAAGATGGCAACAGGTGGCTCAAAACAGAGCAAAGTGGAAAAGGAATGGAGAGGCCTATGTTCAGGAGTAGACTGTTTTCGACTGATAAAGAAAGAAGAACAAAAAAAGTTGCTAAGTTTATCACACCTGTTAATCTGTTTCTAAACACCGAAAAAGTAGGAAAAATATGGAAATAGGTGGCTCAAAGCAGAGCAAAATGGAAAAGGAATAAAGAGGTTTATGTTCAGGAGTAGACTGTTTGCGACTGATAAAGAAAGAAGAATGAAAAAAGTTCCTAAGTATATCATACCTGTTAATCTGTTTCTAAACACCGAAAAAGTAGGGAAAAGATGGAAATAGGTGGCTCAAAGCAGAGCAAAGTGGAAAAGGAATAAAGAGGTTTATGTTCAGGAGTAGACTGTTTGCGACTGATAAAGAAAGAAGAACAAAAAAAAGTTCCTAATTTTATCATACCTGTTAATCTGTTTCTAAACACCGAAAAAGTAGGGAAAAGATGGCAACAGGTGGCTCAAAACAGAGCAAAGTGGAAAAGGAATGGAGAGGCCTATGTTCAGGAGTGAACTGCTTGCGACTGATAAAGAAAAAACAACAAAAAAAGTTACTAAGTATACCATGCCTGTTAATCTGTTTCTAAACACCGAAAAAGTAGGAAAAATATAGCAATAGGTGGCTCAAAGCAGAGCAAAGTAGAAAACGAATAAAGAGGCCTATGTTCAGAAGTAGACTGTTTGCGACCGATAAAGAAAGAAGAACAAAAAAAGTTACTAAGTATACCATGCCTGTTAATCTGTTTCTAAACACCGAAAAAGTAGGAAAAATATAGCAATAGGTGGCTCAAAGCAGGGCAAAGTAGAAAAGGAATAAAGAGGCCTATGTTCAGAAGTAGACTGTTTGCGACCGATAAAGAAAGAAGAACAAAAAGGGTTACTAAGTATATCATACCTGTTAATCTGTTTCTAAACACCGAAAAAGTAGGAAAATATGGTAATAGGTGGCTCAAAGCAGAGCAAAGTGGAAAAGGAATAAAGAGGTTTATGCTCAGAAGTAGACTGTTTGCGACTGATAAAGAAAGAAAATCAAAAAAAGTTCCTAAGTTTATCATAGCTGTTAATCTGTTTCTAAACACCGCAAAAGTAGGGAAAAGATGGCAAAAGGTGGCTCAAAGCAGAGCAAAGTAGAAAAGGAGTGGAGAGGCCTATGTTCAGAAGTAGACTGTTCAGGGATGATAAAGAAAGAAGAAAGAGAAAAGTTCCTAAGTATATCATACCTGTTAATCTGTTTTTAAACACGTTTTATAATTTGTAAATTGTTAATCAAAGTATATTGTGTGGAGTTTGTTATGAGATGTTAATGCAGACTGTTTAATATTATATACATTTGCAACTTGGCTCTGAGCGCCAGTCAGATCTACGCAATCCATGAGAAGCCCAGTCCAGCCCAGAGAAGTGCAGTCCAAACACATTGCTCCTTGAACCCTAAAACGTATTTTTCCGTTAACCTTTCTAGTGATATTAATAGTTTTCTATGTTGTATACAGTATATAGCAAAATATAAAAATTTTATGTTATTTTCTCTATTAACGTTTTTGGTGTAAAATTGTTAGCTCGTTAGTTCATGAAAATTCTAAAGGACGTACTTTACTGACACTTACCATACATGATTAAGTTGTAAGAAAGAGAAAAAAATAAGCTTTCTAATGATGTATCACAAAGCCCATGTTGCCGTTTAAAAAAATTCAAGATGGCGGCCGCGGTCAAAGATCATGTGTCAAAAAAAATTTTTTAACCTCAAAATTAGGGAAATAATTTCAAATGGAAGCCTTCCAATTTTCATATCTATATCTCAAACCATTTTAGCAGGAGAGCTTTAGTTCCATCTTTAATAGCGACCCTGTATACTATTTTTGTATTCCCATTAAAGTTTTATCAAATCCATTTTAGTTAACAGCCTTTGGCTATTCTATATCACAACCTAAAACAAAATTATGTAAAGCTGAAATGTGACATGCACAAAATCCCTCGTCCTTCGCATGCACTCGGATTATAACACAAAACCACCGAAGAACTGTTGTTGACGCTGTCTGAAGTTTACAGACTGCATTTATGGTTGGATTTTCAGGAATAACGTCTCAAAATCCTTGGATTAGTTCAGACAACGTAATCCTGCTGTTCAAAGTATGGTGTTGGTAATTATTATTCTGTACTAAAGCCGCTGCATGTATATACCACCTAAGTAAGAAAAATTATTTTACTTACAATTTTATATTAACTAATCACTAAACGCAAAATTTTAGTTGATCATTAACTGTATTAGCTATTACAAACACACTGCTTTGGTGAACATAAAGAACTAAGTGCAAAAAAATAAAGGTAAAATTATATTACTCTTGTTTATATAAACCTACTATTAATTTGACAAGATTTATACTTAATGTTTAAATAATTACAATATTTTTAATGTAACGTAATTAATGAAAAAAGGTTTAATAATATAGTCTAGACAAAAACATAAAAGTATTGTAGGTAGTTTGAAATAATACAAATATTTTGAGAGTTTACTCCTAAAAATCCTACGACAAATGACATTTACACTCAGACTGCGGTAGCACTTTTTCAAGAGTTTCTGACTTATAACACGAAAGGTAGGTGAGAAAAGATGGGAAACTTAGATATTTTGTAGACTATAAAAAAGTAATCGAAAAGAAAATAAATCAGCAGTATTAAATTTCAAGTTAAGCAAAAAAATCGTTATATTTTATCAGAAAATATATTTTGCTTCATATAAAATTATAGGTAGCAAATTATTTTTTGTTCTGGATAAAATATAAATTAATGAAAGAAAATTTATTAATAAAAATTAATGCAATTTGTTGTTGGATGTGCTTCTTTTCTGCAACCATATGTTTTTCGCCTTTACCTTGTTGACTCAACGAAAATTGACACAATAATGTGGACACGAGTTTCAACAATAACGTCTAAAGCGCTAAATTCAAAACTGCCATAATATTTGCTTCGAGAAGTGTTTGTAAGATTTGATATATTTTTTATTACTTTACTAAAAAAAAAAACTGCCCAAGAACTTAGCCTGAACTTTCCCATACTTTACACATAATAACCATTTTTTGTATCCAGAAATATTTACAACATATAAGTAATGTCAAAGCGCTCCGTTTGTTATGCCTAAAGCGGTAGTAGGGATCGGAATAGCTACTTATATGCTACTTTCTTCATACTGCACGAAATACAACTAACCTTTTGTCATAAGCTCATAACATATTATGACAGTGCTATAAACAAAAAAATAAGCAAAGACAGAGGCTGTGGCTGTGTTATTTTAACATTGATTTGGACTTTTTCACCGCCATGCAAGTTAAGCATCCTTAGATTCTATGCTCCGGTTTGCAGAATATCGGCCACAAGATGCAGACTTCACTAAACTAAAATCTATTATAAAAATATATTTAAAAATAGATTTTCGTCTAGTGAAAAGTACACTTGATAACTTGTAGAATGTATTTATTAAAGTGGGATAGTGACAAGTTAAAAAAAATTTTGTGTTATTTTATTTTAATAATAACTAGTGTTACCCCAGCACACAATGCACTGACAGACAGCGTTGACAGAACCGGCGAAATGTCAGTCACGTGATGCATTAGTTCCAATAACGACACGCGACGTTATTGTAGATGGCGCCCCAAGTGACGCGCGTCTAGCCGACCTTCATATACATTATAAATTAAAATAATTATTATTAAAAAATCGACGTAGAATAAAAATATAAAAATGTTTCATGTTCCATCTGTGGATAGAGACCTTTCATTTAAAAAAAAATGGTCCAAATTGGTGAAGCCGTAGCCGCTGGAGAAACCGGAGAAAAAAAACCTTTGTGCTTTTATATATGTATGGATTCCTGGCATAATTTCTTTAAATATATAGTTGGCGCATATGTAAAATTATAAACGAATTATCTACGATCTTAGAATAGTAACACATCCATGCTAGCTTCTGTAGATCATTATTATTTATTTGGTCAGCTGGAATTGATGCTTGTGTAATAGTAAAATAAAATAAAATAGGGTTCATAAGCGTAGAATATGAATGACCATGAGTTTTGAAAGTACTTCACGAAACAATTTTATGAAAATTCAAAAACAAAATTTTAATTGATATGTGAAATAGTAGCACGAATTAATGAAAATAGAACGTGTAAATTCATTAATACAACGACAAAATTTTACGAAAGAAAAGCTTGGATTATCAACATTTATGAGGGACGGAAAACTACTGTTGAATAAAAAACTTAAGAATTGCAGTACACAACGACAACTTTTTCTTAATTCTCAGCCGAAACATTAGTTCTCTTGTCCGACAAAATACCTTTAAACATTGAAAATGACCTCTCAACGTTGCAACTCGTTAATGGAGCAAAACTGTAAAAGTTGGCCGGTGAACAACTGACTGGGTTATTTTCCGACTTGCAATTACTATTAATTGTGAGTAATCAGGATTGTGATGCAATACTTGTTCAATATATTGCTACAACCTGATGCCAAATTCTACGGCGAATGCCAAATTGACAATATATAGTATCATAGCAAGCACATGCATGTTGAAGTTTATAAAGCCCTTTTATTTTTTTATTTAAGAACGCTTATTTCTCGCAAAACCAGGTACTTTACAACATTAACTTTTAGTAAATAGCGCAGTTGTACAAACCTTGCAAAATCGAGCAACTTATTTCACGTATAAAGTAATGGATTTGAGTACGCCCATGGTTATTGTTTACTTATTGAATTTTAACGACATTATTCGCTATTCTGCAACTAAAAGTCCGGTTTTTGCTCATCGCTAATTCACTAATAGTAGTACGTTGAGATTCTAAACCATTTCCACGTGCAATTTTATTTCTCTTACATCTAATGTTATTTAAACCTAAACCATATTTTGTGAAAAATGAAAAAAATTCCTATTTGCCTTAATGTTTTTTAGAAGAACTCTGAAAATATTTTCCGCTGCTAACTGAATTAGCGTGGCAATGGCGGCGAATATAAACCAAGAAGTAGCTAGTGCTGCAAATCATGTCAAAAGTGACCTAATATAGTAATTATTGCTTTATACAAAGGACGATTAAAAATTCCACCGAAAAAACTCTGGGGGGTGTTTTCTTAGGACATTTTAAGAGTTCCATTAACATATATGCATATCATAATTTGAATCAAATATCGTGATTTGACTTATTATGCTTAAAGGGCTGTATCTTAAAAGAGTTCATTTCCGGTCGCATTTTCATGGAAACCTAACGAATTACCTACCAAAGTTTGTCGGTGGAATTTTGAATCACCCCGTATAAAATATTTCAAAAAACATACGTAAATGTTTATTTGTAACATAAAGTAAAGAAATTCCAGGCGAAGTACTTAGCCTATTTTTGTTTTTCCCGTTTAAACCAATTTTAAGCTTTGCAACTGAAATAAAAAAATGTGTTTTAAACAGTTGTTTCAAACATAAGCACTGTTTTAAACAAGTTTTAAACAAATTTTAAACAAGTTTATAACAGTTGTTTCGTTTCACACATTCCAACTCTAAATGTATCAAAATCATGGAGGGTTGAGTGCTTGGTTAATTCCAGACATTACATTATTTGATTGGAAAAGTTATTGCACCTTTAAACCGTAGGATTAGCTTAATTGGAAAATTTATTACAGCTAGATTTTCAAACTTCTGTATCTTTATAAGAATGCATCCCAGGAATTTTCCTGTTTATCTGAACTTTAAGAATACGTTCTAGGGCGTGTTTTCTTTTAATCATAAAAACATTAAAAGTGATTTTTATAACTTGGTAAATCTGCATTTTCATTTAAACAGGAAATGTCCTCGCAACGACGCCGTTTCCTGAAAGGCTTACTGTTCAAGGGGAGTTTCACAAAACCGGATGCAACCCTTATTCGTTCATTTTATAAATTTTTTACCACTCGGTATGAAGCTCCGGCTCAACAGTCGACCTGAAGTAATGAATGAATGAACCCAGACTGAATGTTACCGGCGAGGGTTTTCGTTTTTCAGTAAGTTCGCCTGTTCGGAACGTCCTTGCAATTCGTCCGCCGGTTAGGTCACGCGACTGCATGCAGACTGCGGAGTGCCAGACTGACCTTGACCTTCACCGGGTTTCGATCCGCCGCACCGGGTGGGGGCGTTGTCTATCTCCCTGTACTATCGCTCCCCTAGTGTGTGTCCTCGGTGTCCTCTATCAGTCTGCATTATTATCCTTGAGTGCGCCTTCTCCACCTTCTTCTTGTCGAGCGTTGCCGCTGACGCCGCATGCAAATTTTATAACTACTCATAAAAGATAGGTGAAGGTGCTTATCGTGCGCCTAAATCCGATAGTACTTGTTTCGTCTGCATATTTTATGCTCGTTTAGATCCTCTTTAATTTAAAAATCTTTTTTGTCAGTTTTGTAAGGTGTGTTTCGATTGTTTGTAGCTTTTGTAAAAAGCTTGAATATTCGTTATCACTTAATAGTTCCTTTTTGTCTGCATAAAGAAACATGAATTTCAATTCAAACCAGCGGCGGAGCTATGCCGAGGGCTGAGTTAATTTGAGCCGCACTGTACAGGATGTATCAAATTGCGTGTTAACTATGGGGATCTCGCTTATTTGACGAGATGCGAGGATGGTTTAATTAGAGAAAAGTTATGGAATATAATGCCCACTAATAATCTGAAAAGAAATTGGAGGTATCTTGCTTAGTTTTTGAATAAACTAAAAAAAGAAATTTTGGATTTTTTGTTTTCGGCTATAACTCATTTATCATTCATGTTACATATTTCTAGTTAACACATTATTAAGACACCTTTTCATGCTGAAGCTAAATTTTTGATCAGATTTGGTATAACTGTTACAATTGCTTATTTTCAACTGTCAACTTTTTTTTTCTTATGGTCGGAATTTTAAATTTTTCATATTTGAATAGAGTTTTTAATTCTGATTTCAACGATGTGTCACACTTTACATTTTGTTTACGTTTTAAGCGTTTTAGTACAGAAAATAAAAATTTCATAAAAGTGTCATGGAAAGACCACGTCATTTAATTTATTTTGAAAAATTCTAGTAGGCCATGAACTGATGGAAATAAAACAAAACACTACTTTTATTTACTTTTACCTTTAGATACATTAGGTGCTCAAAAATTTCAGGATATTTTATTTTGAGTGTAGGCATTAGGTTAGGTTATTTTTTACAAATTAAAAAGTTTATTTTAGACGAGCTTCTGAGCATATGTACCTAATGTATCTAAAGGTAAAAGTAAACAAAATTAGTGTTTTGTTTTATTTTCATCAGTTCATGGCCTACTAGAATTTTTCAAAATAAATTAAATGACGTGATCTTTCCATGACACTCTTATGAAATTTTTATTTTCTGTAATAAAACGCTCAAAACTTAAACAAAATGCAAAGTGTGACACATCGTTGAAATCAGAATTAAAAACTCTGTTCAAATATGAAAAATTTCAAATGCCGACCATAAGAAAAACAAAAGTTGACAGTCGAAAATAAGCAATTGTAACAGTTAACTCAATTTAGGTATATAATTACATAGAAAACGATTTTATTAGTTAAGACTTACAAATTTAAGAATTGTCGAATTCGATACTAGGTTACCGATCCCACTCATTATAGTTTGTATGGAAATACCCCAGGTAACACCATGACGTTTTATTTACGTCAATTATTGGTCATAGTATTCGTCATTTTAACGTGACATATTAAGTTAAAATAACGTAAAAATGACGGCCTAATGTCACATCCCAATGACGTCGTCTTATGCCAAAACAAAGACGTCGTGTTATGCCGTTACGATGACGCCGTGTACAAGGATAATATGACATTATTATAACGTATTTTTAGTCATGATACATGATTAAAATTCTATATAATATGGTAATTTAATTTATTTTTATGTAAATACATGATATAGCTAAATGAACAAAGCACTGCTACAGAATTTTTCTATTTAAAAAGCTAAAACAATTAACTGAATTAATTATAAAATAAAACTTATTCTAATATAAGAAAAAACTAAAACATTACCTAACAAAAAAACAATAACTCATTTGTAGCAACTTAACATTAAAAATCTAATTTACATTTGCCAAAGAAACTGTACAAAATGAATGTATTAACGTAAAAGACACCGAAACGTATACTAAGACTATTGTATAGGTCTCCAAATTTAAAGAATAATAAAATCAAAATAGGAACACACCAACTTCGAAGAACTTTCGAACTATTTTATATAAGTCCCACGTCTCTACCTTCGGTGTTTAATGCCACTTAAGTGCCTTATTTGTGCTGATCCTGATTTTGGCACGGTGGCCGTAAAACTTCACTTTTCCGTGGGGTTCGCCACTCACGGTGTACAATTGCAATGCCACCACTAAACTCCACACCTATAAACGCCGTTTCGTTTATTCTAACCTATAAATCTTGTTTGTTGGAAACAATACAAAAAGGAACATTTTAACTGATTATCTTACATAAAGCAAAGAAATTGACAACTGTTTCTTTGTAGAATGCGACAACACACACATACACAAACAAATCACAAAATGACAAAACAAAAAACGTGAGTAAAACGTGAGTCGAACGTAGGTGAAAGCATATGTAACCTTTTTTGAGGAAAATACACTGCGCAGGAAGTGGGACGCACGCTAAAAGTTATTAAACGAGCGCTCGTGTCACTTGTGTCGTCCTAGCGGGAAATTTGAAAATGTATGCAATAATACTAGCAGGGCGCGATGTTTGACATATACATCATATAGTAATTTATTAATTATTAATATATCTATAATATTTCAATTATAATGTTCATCAGTTTTATTAAATATTTAGTGTAAAACTCGTGTTTAACAATTTGAAGGAAAAATTTGTTATTTGTCATGCTTAATATTATTTATTTTTGACCTTATTCATAGCAGTTAATTATTTTAAGATGCAATCATCGGTTACTGGTATTATTATTAAAATTAAAATCAAGTCTTTATATGACCTATACAAGACGTGTAGTGTACGTCACATTTTAACGTTGTTGTTAGTGTTAGACAATGACGTCGAAGACACGTCGTTATTTTGTCATATGACGTCGCCGACGAAAAATCACCAAAATATGACGTGATTTTCACGTAGGTGTGCTAGCTGGGACGTTGAGTGCGTGGCGCATTAAACCGAACTATAGGTGCTTGAATTGTACTTATGATAAAAACTTTAAATCTTTATTGTAAATTTGTAATAAAATATTTTCTACCATGTAATGTAACATTATTATTAATAAATTTAAAATAGTGTTATTTTGATAGGTATTTAACAAAATGGTGTAGGGCCGCCACTGGACTTTCTCCACATTTAATGTACTTTTCATACGTTTTTGTCAATTTTATGAAAATGTGAAAATTGTGAAAAGTTTGTAAAAGATTCCATTTGCAAATTGTTGTAAATTTTGTTGCTTGTGAAAATTTTGTAAAATTTCACGAATTTAGAATTTTTAAAACTATTAAAAACCGTTTTCAAATATAAAACAGTTAAAAAAATTTAAAACAAATTGCAACAAGTTTTCCAAAATTTTCTCGATATTTGAAATATTTTCAAAAATATTCATATTTTTCAAATTATATAAAAGTTTTGAAAATTTACAAAGCTGTTTTAAAATCTTAACCGTTTTTCAAATTTTGAAAATATTTGAAGATTTTAAAAATTTTGGAAATATTTCAAAAAATACGATAAATTTTAAAACTATAAAATTTTGCAAATATTAAAAAATTACTAAAACTTGTGAAGCTTTTGCGAATTTGTGAAAATTTACAATTGTTGCAAATATTGTGCAAATTTTGTAAAATTTCAAAATTTTTAAATATTGAAAATTCACGACACGACGTCTGAAACGATTACATTAGATTAAAATTGACTAATTAGAGAAGCAATATAATACTGATTTTGTTTTCTCTAAAATATCCACAGCTTACTAGATGCGAGTAAAAAAGTGGAATTTTAACAAGGTAAAAGATCTCTGTTTATAGAGAAAATAAAAAACGATCATAAAAGAAGAAGTTGTAGATTTATTGAAGCTGTATTTTCTTTTGTTGTTTTTTCGATATATAACATAAACATGCCTTTGTTTAAATAAAAACCATATTTTATTTTAACAATCAATTAAATTAAAAATTTATTTTTGTCTCTTTTCAACAATATACGGTTTGATATACTTAATTTTAAATTCGAAAAAAAAACTTAATAAAAACTTCTTTCATTTCTAGTAGTGCAGTGCTATAAAACGAAAAGAAAGAACCAGACTCTTAAATTAAGAATTGTTACATCAGTTTTTTATTAATTATTAAAAAAATACTTATTTAGGAAAACGTTTTTGGGCAGTTATATTAGAAACAATTTCTTAATACCAAGATTATACAGACATTTGTTTAAATTTTTTTTTTTGTTTTTACATCTAGGCAGTTAATGAAATTATAAAAACAATGGATCAGCATTCTTACTAAGAACGACTTTCTGAGTTTTTTTCGTGATCCACTGATGCTAGGAGCGTTTTTAATCAATATCTTGTTTGAATTTAAAAATAAGTATAACAAAAAAGAAGTAAAAAAAATAATGTCTTCAGTGGTGCTACAATAAAATAATGTTTCCATTTAAAAAATTGCATGTGTGTGTTGTGTCCAGAAAACGAAACAAAAACACAACCTTGAAAATATTTTTTCTTAATAGATGTACAACTTTTTCCTTTATGATTTTTCTTTCTATTTTCGTTATAAACAGAAATTAAAGAAATTGTACTTTTTCAATTTTTTGATCGTATCTAGTAAGCCATGGATATTTTGGGAAAAACAAAATCACCTTTACAATGCTACCACAATTGAACAACATTCATTTAGTTTAACCGTCTTGGTATCTCTTATGGTTGCTGGGATCCTCATGACGTGCTAGTTATTCTGGACGTTCTAAACAGTTTATTCACAAAATTTTCCTAAATTTATATAAAAGTAAAATGTAATAATAATAAATAACTTTTGCCAAAAAATATCCGGCATAAATTATGAAATCTGAAAATATTTTTTAAATTATAAATAATTTTCTATTATTTCAAAAAATGGTCAAAAATCTAAGAAATTTGTAAAACGGTTTCAAAAATTTTAAACATTTCTGAAAGTTTTTGGAAAGTTTGAAAATTTATGAAAATTTTGAGTTATTTGAATATTTCGAAAATTTTTAAAGGTTTTGGAAATGTGAAACTTTTCCTGAAGTTATAAATAATTTTCTATTACTTTATACAATAGTCAAAAATGTAATAAATTTCTAAAAAGGTTTCAAACAATTTAAAACATTTTTTAATGTTTTTGAAAAAGTGAAAATGTATGAAAATTGCAGTGTTTTGAACACTTCGAAAATTTTTAAAATTCTGAAAATTTTGGTAATGTGAAAATGTTTTAAAACTATAAATAATTTTCTTTTATTTCATAAAATGGTCAAAAATGTAAAAAAGTTCTAAAACGGTTTAGAAAAATGTAAAACGTTTTTAAAAGTTTTTGAAAAGGTTGAAAATTTATGAATATTTTCAGTTATTTAAATATTTTGAAAATTTTTAAAAATTCTAACAATTTTGGAAATTAAAAATTTTTTTAAATTATAAATAATTTTCTATTATTTCATAAAATGGTCAAAAATGAAAAAATTTTGTAAACGGTTTAAACAATTTTTAAAAAATTTTAAACGTTTTTGAAAAGGTTGAAAATATCTGAAAATTTCCAGTTATTTGAATACTTTAATTTTGTAAATGTGAACATTTTTTAAAGTTATAAATAATTTTCTATTATTTCATAAAATTGAACATGTAAGAAATTTCTACAACGGTTTTAGAAAATTTTAAACATTTTTAAAAGTTTTTTTAAAGGTTGAAAATTTATGAAAATTTTCAGTTATTTGTATATTTCCAATATTTTAAAAAAATTTGAAAATGTGAAAATTTGTGATAATTCTAATTATTTTGTATTATTTCAAAAATGGTCGAAAATGTAAGAAATTTCTAATACGGTTTCAAAAAATGTAAAACGTTTTTAAAATTTTTTGAAAAAGTTGAAAATTTATGAAAATTTTCAGTTAAATGAATATTTCGAAATTTTTTTAAATTTTAAAATTTTCTGAAATGTGAACACTTTTTAAAAATTATAAATAATTTTCTATTCTTTCATAAATAAAATGGACAAAAATGTAAGAAATTTCTAAAAAGGTTTCAAAAAATTTTAAACATTTTAAAAAGTTTTAGAAAACTTTTTCTTTTATTTTTGAAAAGGTTGAAAAGTTATGAAAATTGTCAGTTATTTGAATGTTTCGAAAATTTTTGAAAATTTTGAAAATTATGGTAAATTTTGGGAAACTGGAAAAATGAAAATTATTCAAAATTTTAAATATTTGATTTACAATGACTGAAACAATGCAATTGCAATTAATTACTTGATAGAACAGAAAAGAAATGTTTTACTTATTATTCCAATTTACTTCAAACAGAAATAGAACTTATTAATAAAGAAATAATTAAGCTTAACCTTAAGCTGCTTAAACTGCTGTCCAAATAAAAAAAGTGCGTATTTATTTTTCTGAATTGAGTTAATCTCGATCACAATTATATGTTCAGAATTTAATTTTCAATAAAAACCTGCCTTCTCGTGCGTAGGTAATAAGCCTGCTCCTTTTAAGTAGTCGTAAACAGACAGCACTAATATTAGCTTTGCGCCCACGTTATATATGACAATTTAATAGAATCCTGTTTTCAAAAAAATTAAAAAAACGAAGAAAAATTTCGTGCATTCCGCCTACACATTTAATAAAGGAAGTGAACTTTATGGCCTCGTAGTAGTACGAAGTCAGACTATAGAGTTACTTTATGTAAACTTGAAATTCATAAGTCGCAAAAGTGCTGCTGGAAGTTAGAATAAAGAAAGTTCTTAGACTCCTTTATACACACATTCATAGACGGGGGCGCGCGCTTTAAGTGAGAAATGAAGAAATAAGATTACCGTAAAATTGTTACATGCGAATGTAAATTGCTTTTTTCACATAGAACTACTTTATGAAGTCGCTGCAAAGGGGAATGCACCAAGCAGATTCATATCGAAGTCTGATGATGCATCTTCTTTTCAAAGCGGCAAAAATTGAGCTTTTTCTCTTTTTATTTTCAGTCTCAGTCTTTTGTAATTTTTTTCTCTAAACTCTTGAATTTCGATTACAAAAAAATAACCTTCAACGTAGCACTCAAGATAAAAGTCTGTGATGTAAAACTCCGTAAATAAAAGCGTTCTCAAAGTATTTCATGAATAGCGAAGATAATATATGAAGTGCTGAAATAGACTAGATATTCTAAGTCTGAAAAATATCTCGGAGTAAGGTAGTGTTTGTATACAAAACTGCACTTTGCGCTCTACATACATTTTCCATATAAAGTGGGTGCTAGAATTTACAGGTTTAACCTGCAGGAGTTGTTATTTTTCGACTATATTGCCAATTTGAATGCATACAGTATTTGGAATTTTTCTTTTCCTTGTTCTTTGTGGTTTGCTTTATAAAATTTAATACATTGACTATCACAAGGTTTAGTAAGTGCAAGAGTGGAATGCAAAAACAACATAAGAATGTTGGACACTTGAGTACACGTCTGATTTTGTATAAAATAATTGAAAAATACTGGCAAAATATTATGTGAAATTGAACTTTAGAAATTTGAGAATACGAGGATCGTTCGAAATGTACGTGGCCTAACACAGAGATGGCGCTAATTCGGCGTAATTTGCATTACGATTTTTCAGAACCTTCCTTTAAATTTGACAGTAAAGAGCGATCTGTCAATTAGTTTGTGTTTGACAGTGCGCCAAAGTGACCGTCTCGAGTGATTTGAAAGGCTTAATACCATCCGAAATCAAAGCAGAGTTGGATTCGACATTTTTGAAGTCCGCTCCTTCGTTTTCAATGGTTAAAAACTGAGTTGCCGAGTTTAAGCGTAGTCGTGTGAGCACAAAGGACGAACCCCGCAGTGGACGCCCAAAAACTACCCCGGATATGATTGAAAAAGTCCTTCGTATCGTATTGGATGACCGTCGAGTAAAAGTGCGCAAGATAGCAAACATAGTAGGCATCTCAAATGACAGTGTGTACAGAATTTTAACTGAAGAATTAGATCATGACAGGGGAATTACAAAGTAATGCCCTCTAATGTGCGGCGAGAAAAGTTGTAAAGCAACAAACCGATATATAGTTGTGAAAGGAACCCGCTAAGCGAGTATCTACAATCACTAGCGGCCTCTAGGCACAGCACCTAGAGGCCGCTAGTGATTGTAGATACTCGCTTAGCGGGTTCCTTTCACAACTATATATCGGTTTGTTGCTTTGCAACTTTTCTCGCCGCACATTAAGGCATTACTTTGTAATTCCCCTGTCATGATTTTGTCTTCTGGGTATATTTCTGCCTGTCTGTTTTGGTTTCAACTGTAGCTAGGTTTGCGTCCACCTGATGAGTTCCAATAGAACGAAACATGTCGTGGTCTATCCTAGCTATAGTTGAAACCAAAATCTTTTTCTTGATTTACTTTTGCAACACGGCGTTTCGTGTACTGTGCCTAGAGGCCGCTAGTGATTGTAGATACTCGCTTAGCGGGTTCCTTTCACAACTATATATCGGTTTGTTGCTTTGCAACTTTTCTCGCCGCACATTAAGGCATTACTTTGTAATTCCCCTGTCATGATTTTGTCTTCTGGGTATATTTCTGCCTGTCTGTTTTGGTTTCAACTGTAGCTAGGTTTGCGTCCACCTGATGAGTTCCAATAGAACGAAACATGTCGTGGTCTATCCTAGCTATAGTTGAAACCAAAATCTTTTTCTTGATTTACTTTTGCAACACGGCGTTCCCTGTGCTGTGCCTAGAGGCCGCTAGTGATTGTAGATACTCGCTTAGCGGGTTCCTTTCCCAACTATATATCGGTTTGTTGCTTTGCAACTTTTCTCGCCGCACATTAAGGCATTACTTTGTAATTCCCCTGTCATGATTTTGTCTTCTGGGTATATTTCTGCCTGTCTGTTTTGGTTTCAACTGTAGCTAGGTTTGCGTCCACCTGATGAGTTCCAATAGAACGAAACATGTCGTGGTCTATCCTAGCTATAGTTGAAACCAAAATCTTTTTCTTGAAGAATTAGAAATGAAAAAATTCTCCGCGCGTTGAGTGCCGCGTTTGCTCACACCGCAGCAAAAACTGAATCGTTTGATTGTTTCTCGCGACCTTTTGGCACGTTTTCGCCACAATCCGAAGGACTCTTTGCGCCGTGTCATAACTGTCGATGAAACCTGGGTTCACCATTACACTCTCGAAACCAAGGAACAGTCCAAACAATGGACACACAAAGGTTCTCCGCCACCGAATAAGGCAAAAATGGTTTGTCAGCAGGAAAGGTTATTGCAACTGTATTTTGGACTTCTCATGGAATTATCTTCCTCGTCTACTTGGAAAAAGAAAAAACAATAAATGGCGAGTATTATGCCAATTTGTTGCAGCAATTGAGCGACAAAATCAAAGAGCAACGGCCTCATTTGGCGAAAAAGAAAGTGCTTTTCCATCAAGATAACGCACCTGTACACACGTCTGCAATCGCCATGGCCAAAATTCATGAATTGGGATTCGAATTAGTGCCTCGTTTGCCCTATTCGCCAGATTTGGCTCCCAGCGATTTTTATCTATTTCCAAACCTGAAAAATGGCTCAGCGGTAAAAAATTTTCACCCAATTCCGAGGTAATCGCTGCTGTAAATAGCTATTTTGAGGACTTGGGTTCGTCGACCTACAAAAACAGTATTGCTGCTTTGGAGCATCGTTGGAATAAGTGTGTTGAGCTAGCAGGAGACTATATTAAAAAATAAAATAATTTTTTGCCCAAAAAACTTGCGTTTTTTTGTTAGGCCACGTACATTTCGAACGATCCTCGTAACTTTACACAAATTTTCTATTTTTTTGCGTGAGAGTATAAAATCATTTTCTCAACGAAACCAGCATCCTACAAAATATATTGAACTAATAATATTCTAATTGTATAAATTTCAGAATATCTCCTAAAACTAGAGAATGTGTCTTTTCTAAAATCAAAATGGAAATATACAGGAAAAATTTGATTTCAGAAAAATTTAATCCCAAGAAAAGTAATTCATTAGAAAAATAAATTTTCAAAAAATCCAAATTGGTACACGTTTTTTGGTATCTTATTGTTTTGTTATAAATAAAAATTAAAAAATATGAAGGCAGACTAAGGTAGAAGACTATACTAAAAGTTTAGAAAAATAAAAAACACAGTTTCTACTAAATTGATCAGCAGTAACCCTACTACACAGTTCTGCACATTTGCAGTAATTGTAAACAGTGGCTACTTTTCCCACTACTCCTAATCTTGATTGATTGATTTTAAGCAGGGTTATAGTTAGGTTAATGAGCCCGATTTGCACTTCGACTCTGTGGTCTTTTGTGCCCCACTGATCCTTTGTTTAAAGTAGTCCTGTGCCCTCAACGAGTTGCAGGATGTTTCTTACAAGGTGCTCGTGTGTGAAGGTTGGTTCATCCGGAGCTCCCCCGAAAAGCTGCTGTCTCTTGCGGTAGAGCGCTGGACAGTCAAAGATTATGTGTGAGGCTGTTTCCTCCTCTTCTTCACATAGTCTGCAGAGTGTGTCTCCTCTGTGTACACCTATTTTTTGGAGGTGTTTTTTCAGGTGGCAGTGTCCTGTAACAAGTCCCACCAACCTTCTGATCTGAGTTCGTCCTAAGTGCAGTACGTCAGTTGTTAGTCTGGAGGAAGGTGTCCTAATTATTGCCTTTCCCAGTGTTTGTCCCTGTGTATCCTCCCAGCGAGAAATGTGTTGTGTGACGATCCACTTTTCTATTGCCGTTCGAATGCTTTTTTTGGGTATACCGAATACAGGCTCCGGTCCTATAAACAGGGTAGATGCACCAGTTTTCGCGAGGGCGTCCGCCTTTTCGTTTCCCTCTACACCTGTGTGCCCTGGCACCCAGATGAGTTGAACTGTGTTCCTCTCTGATAGAAGTGTCAGGTGGTTTAAACATTCCCTCGTTAGTTTGGAACTAGTACGAGGTGATTCAAGTGCTTTTAAGGCTGCTTGGCTATCTGACAGGATGCTTATGTGTTGTTTAGTGTACCCACGTTTTGCATTTTCCTGAACACATTGCATTATGGCAAAGATTTCAGCTTGGAATACAGTGGCTTTAGTACCTAGAGGTACACTGATGTTCTCTTTTGGTCTTACGCCATGTATTCCTGCCCCTGTGCCTTCTGATGTGCGGGATCCGTCTGTGTACCAGACTAGCCCTTTTGACAGGAAGGGTGGGGTTCCTTGGGCCCAGTCATTGCCAGAGTATCTCACGCTGAATGGTTTGTCAAACGAGTAATGGGGGAGGGTGTAGTCGGAGCCCATTTTTAGAATGGGTTGACCTTTGACTGCCTCCTGCATTCGTTTGTGTCCACACCGTTCATGGTTGGTGTCCCAGTTACCGGTGGATTTCATTTTGTGTGCGCCAATCCAGGCCTCCCCCTTTAGATATATATCTAGAGGGATTAGTCCTAGAAGAGCTTCCATAGATGCAGTTGGAGTGCTTTTCATGACTCCACATATGCACAAACAGGCCAGTCTCTGTATACTGGTTAGTTTGGTGATGGCTGTTTTTTGTTCGACCTTTGGCCACCACAATAGGGTGCCATAGGCTATCATGGGTCTAACTACCGCGATGTAGTACCAATGAACCATCTTTGGTTTTAGTCCCCATGTTTTTTCAAACATGCGTCTGCCCATCATCAGGGCCATTTTCGCTTTGTTTGTAATGTTTTCCAGGTGTACGTTCCAGTTTAGTTTAGCTTCTAGGGTAATGCCCAGATATTTAACTTCTTGACCGACCTGAATTCTTTCTCCAAAGATTGTGAGGTTTTGAAATGCCTCTACGTCTCTTTTCTTGGTGAAAGGTATTAGCGCTGTTTTGCTCGGGTTTACCTTAAGGTTTTCCCTTTCACACCACCTTTGAGTGATATTTAGCGCCCTTTGCATGAGGGCTGCAATGATTGTAGGGTGTTTGCCTCTTATGAGGATAACGATGTCATCCGCATATCCTTGGGCGTAGAGTCCCTTATCATTGAGTGTCTTTAAAAGATCGTTCACTACCAGGTTCCACAGAAGAGGGGATAGAACGCCTCCTTGTGGACAACCTCTGGCAGCGAGTACCTTGAGAGTTTCACCTCCCAGGTCAGCTTGTATCTGTCTGCCCTCTAACGTGGTTTTTATCCATCCATTAGTGGTGTCGTCAACCCCATGTTTGCGGGTAGCAGTTGTTATAGATTCAAAGGAGGTGTTATCAAAGAAAACAGCCAGAGCTATTTCCTTGTTGGTTATTGACACTTCTACCCTACTGATTAGGTTGTGAAGTGCTGATTCGCATGATTTACCCTATTGGTTTGCATGTTGATTGCGATGAAGGGGGTTGCTTTTTATACCCCTGTCTCGTATATGTCTGTCAACCAGTTTTTCCATAGTTTTTAAACAAAAAAACATAAGGCTAATTGGTCTGTATGCCTTTGGCTGGGTGTACGTTACCCGCCCTGGTTTGGGAATGAACTCCTAATCTTAAGCTAGCAAATTTTGTTCCTTAAATTATGCTTTCCTTTAATTCCAACAAAATCAAAAATTTAAATGAATTTAAATGCATAATAAAATGGAGATAAGGGAAGGTCTAAACTATGGGCTGTATTGATTTTTTACTTTCTCATAGTACTTTCAGTTTCAGTTATAACGAAACAACATGGCTAAAATAGTTTTAAAATTTGTTTTGTTGCTTTGGTTTCAAGAGAACGCGCTTTAAGTGGATTCAAACCCGCAGAGTGACCCCCAGAACGCCGTTCTTCGGAGAAGCGCAACCCTCATCCAACCTCCCGCCAACTTTCATCAGGTATAAAACCCGACGACCGGCCCAAAATGTTTAATTATCTTTTCGAAATCATGATTTCAAAAATTTTCCTGACTAGAACTCTAAACCGATTTTCTTTAAAGCACCAGATTTGAATTCAAACCGTGATTAACCAGATAATTTAATATATTTGAATAAAATTGGAACAGTCATATTACGATTTTATGGGAATCGTTAAACTTCCAGGCATCTTATTTAATTTTATTTTAATCGCCCAGTGCCAGAAATGTTCTTAATTATATTTTGACCGTCAGGTTACTATCAAATAGTATTCTTATTTATTTTTTAGTACATCTAAAATTCTTTTATTTACCGACCGCTACGTTGTGATAATTTTTCTATGTAAAACTCATTTGATTTTAACTAACCCATGGAATTTAATTGACCGATAATTTTGATATTTCCAGTGTGGTATAGTTTACGGGTTCACGTTGAATAAACTTAAACTGAAGACACGGAATATATTATAATCTACATAAAATGATCACATCTGTGAAAGATTTTTCATAGAAAAAATTCAGGAATTTGAAACCAACGCCATATTCACATGAAACAGTAAAAGAAGATCGTAGAACAAAAAAACAATTGAATAACAGAATTATTATGGGGCTATTGGCAATCTTTCACAGGTGGTGCTATGACTGTTTTGACTAATACGGGTGCATGCTCAACAGTTATACTATAACGTTTTGCGAAAATTCTCCCGCAGCCCGCTTATGATTCTCAACACTTTAATTATATAAAAAAATAGCAGAAGAAGGAATAATCACTGGCTGGTCATCGCTGGCTTTCTAAAACTACTTTCATCGTTCGTACTGGACTGCAAACGGTTGAAGTGTTATCACGTATCAGTATAGCAGAAATTTATTATAGTTGCTGATGTTTCACTGTGTGGTAGGCAAAATTACGAAAACATCGGCTACCCAGCGTTGATTTGTGAGATCTTAGGTTAGAGTTGAACTCCTCGGGGTAGGTTTACCCGGAGTAGGCCAAAGAATATTTCAAAGAATAGCGATTTTTGTGAAATTATAGCTTATTTTTAAGCAGTTTTTACAATTGGCACATATTTTCCCATGGGCAGAGATGGTAAGTGCCTCTTTCCTTAAAAAAATTTCTGAAAGACCATAGACCGCAAAAACATCTTGAAGATGCAGCATTCCGGTTCCAATGCCAGTTCCGGTAAAAACTTCTATCACTGAGAAAAATAAACTGTTGGATGAAACGAAAACAGTTTCACCCAACAAAGTTTTAGTGTTGCCTATAAACAACAGTCTTGATGCATTAAAGGAACATGTAAAAAATGTCAAATATATTTATTTGAGTCAACAACCCCAAGTGTTATATAAACGCACAAGCTGCTGATCCACTGAACTATTTGCACTGTTACTCCAAATCAACAACAACTTCATATTAAAAGATAACTGCATTTCATCCAAACGTTCGCGCATTTCTACCAACAATAACCTACACTTTTACTTAACACTTGTAGGTTGTTCAATGGACATATACTGAGCATTGAATTAATTACTTATATTTCTTCGACCAATGCATTTAGAAATATTCACACAAAATGTTGATTGATTTAACATTTTTTTTTGTTCAACCAAGAGTGCCTTGCATTTGATTTGATGTTTAGAAACCATTGAACCAAATTAGAATATGTTTATTTGTAGCCCTCTTCCGAGGAATCAAAATGCACATTAGCTAAAAAAGAGTAATAAACACAATTACATGATGCCACACCATTATTTAAATGCAATAAATTGATATCAAAAATGTCATAAGACTTGGCCATGGAAAACAAAGCTCTTGTGGTAATTTAGTTAGTTTATTTTCCATAGGCAAGCCTTCACTTTCTTTTGCTCGTAGGATAGCATGGCGTGATTAAACAGTGTTTAATACTCTTTGTTTAGCTACTGTGCGGTTTGATACAACAGGAGAGATCTGCAAATAAAACTATTTTAGTTTGGCCATAGGGAATATGACAGTGTTCATTAATTCTTTTCAGTTTTTAAGCCCTGTAATATAATGAACATACAACTGAAAACAAGCAGGTTACATTGTAGTATAGATAATTTATATCGCTGAATAAAAACCAAGATCATATATATTCAGATTTATTTGAAAAACTCTACACTGTTAATACTAATATAAAAAATACACACCTATTTGCAACATAAATTCCTATTAGACAAAGAAACACATAACGTGCAGATTAATAAAGCTACGATTTTACAAACATTAACATGATAAACTGAAAAAAGTAAACAGTTCATGTGTTATGAAGTTCAAGTTCTCACACAAAAAAATTTACAGCAGAATGTAGTTTTTGCCTCATTTGGTATTAATTCGAAAAGAACAGCAAATGTTTTCTCATCTGCCATAATATGTGCAGAGTAAAGTTCCAACTTTATTAAATCCTGGTATTTCAAACACTTAAAATTATTTGTTTCTGTCACCTCATAAGAGTGATAATAAACAATAAATGAAACTGTATGGCAATCTTTTAATGTGAAATACACATCGTTACTTGTGTAGTTGTGTGCACTAAAAATACAAGAAATCTTACCAAATACAAGCAAAAATCTAAAAAATTTATTACAACCATATAATTTGGGCGGTACACAGTATTATTTACTTTAACTCATACCGTTGCAAAGCAAGTGTGCGCCCTAAACTGCCCAATTGCGGCACCAAAAGAGAAATATTCCAAAGAATGCTTAGAAAAATTTACATTTGCTGTGCCAAAATCAAAACTATTAATTAAACCTTTTTTGGCTAAAATCCTGAGCTGGAGATATGCTTTGCTCGTGGTAAGATACATCGTCTGAACAACGGTTATGTTGCACAGGATTGTGACTACCTTCATTAACTATCTCTATCTCTTTTAAATGTTTGCGAAGAAGGTACTGTTTAAATAAAAATATATTATGGAATGAACAGAAACATTGTTACTGCTTACAAGTGAATTTTTCAAATCATTTATGTTTTATTTGGATGCGACATACAAACAGTTTTAAGCTTTTGGACGTACAGTTACAGAAAAGGCACGATATCATTTTATAAGCACGTACACCCAACAATTTACCAAAAGCAAATATGAAAAAATAACCTACTAAACATAACAAACAATAATAGAGTGAAATTATCTTGTTATATGTAAAATAGAAAAATTGCACTGATTAGATAAATGGTAAAATATTTATTAAAATAATTGTATAGCACATAATTAAAATTAATATAGCAATAGAATATAAATACATATAATACGGTGTTGATTTAGATTTGAGACTTAGCCATGTATAATTTTTTCGGCATCATCCACTGCTCATAATGCTCGATTTTATTTTTTAAATATTAGAAATATTAATTATAAAAATGAGAAAATGGAAAATGGTTATATTATTAAAAATATGAAGTCATTCATTCATAGATGCAGCTTTAATTCCAAATTCTTTACTATTCTGCTCTAAAATAATTAAGAAAGCCAATATTTGCACAGTTTAGTTTTACATGGTAACGTCCAAATCAACATCGTTTGTAAGTGTAACTTTACCTTTATGTGGTCTATAATACTCTCTTCCACTATCGTTGGTTTCAAGTGTAAGGTTGCAGTCCTCTGGTGGAAACATCTACTAACGCACTTATTTGAACTGCATTTCTACTGTCTAATAACAAAACATACATTTATGTATAATAATCAGTGTTATTTTACCGGTCAATTGTTTCCATCATTTAAGTCCATTGTTAAATTGCTGACTAACTCTTCGCTTCGTTCAATACAAGTTTAAGCAGGTATCTGAAAAGCAAGCGTATTAAGTAAATTTTATCTGTTCAAACGAAGAAAATCCGTATCATTGACAATGCAAGTTATGTTAGTTTACACCGGTTGCGTAATGTTACGTTAACAAATAAAAATAGTACTTACCTACCTAAATTTCACAGCTAGGTACTGCAAATGCAAATTTTAAAATTATAGTGTAACCAGCACACTTTAATGACCACCGCAATAAAACTGACGCTTATGATTCTTTGAACAAAAAACAGTTACTAAATCAATTAATGCGCAAGCCCCTCTTTAATAAACGAATATGCTACGCCAATGTCATTTATTAATGTTGATTTAAAACAGCAAGTTCTTGAATCAAGTATTCGAATATCCAAAGCGTCTAACTAACATTTTTAGCGTTTTGAACCAATGTACATGAAAAAGTTTCAGTTAAAACTACGGAATCTGTATGTGCAGACCCCACCAAACTTTATGTAAAAATTCAAGTGTTTAAACAAACAACGAATATTATTTTAGCGCACGAATTTAACGGTACCTTCAGACAACATTCAACTTTCCTTACTTCAATGTGCAAATGTTTTCAAGCAATGAAAATAAGTTAATAATTTTTTATTTTGCTTCAATCAATTCCAAACGTTTAGGATAAACAGTTTTTCTTCAATCTACTAAAATTTGTTTGATTGAATGTTTAAAATTTCAACTTGCACAAATTGTTTCATTTAACCATTTCTCTTTTCTCGGTGTACAAACCAAATTAGATATTGGAGAACGAAGGCACCCACCCACAGACAGATAATTTTTAAAACAACATTTTTGGTTTCTTAGACCCCAAAATGTGTATTTCCGTTAAAACCGGAAAATCGAAGATTTGCATGAAATCCATTTCCATACTTGCAGTAGAAGTATGGGAGAGTAAAAAGGATCCAAGACTCTAGCAACTTTATTTTTGATTTAACCCTGTTTAAACCATATGCAGGGTGTTCAAGATAAGGAGTGCATGCATGGGAATCTCGTAAGCGGTAAGAGATAGAGGTTCAGTTAAATGAAAAGAATTATTCAGCATCTCAAGTACTACTATAATCCACATTCAATCCCTACAATTTTTGCTTCATTTTCAGTACAGACCAAAAAAACTAAAATTTTCAGTTTTGGTTTTTTGTGTATAATTTGGTTATTATCAAAGATAGCGCACAGAGGTTTTGACATTATTCAGACACTTTTTTTACACAGATTTCGAATCTTAAATTAAAATTTTTTTTTCGAGATATTGACATTAACTTCGCGTTTTTAAATATGCCTCAAAGGCAACCATGAAAATTATCAAAAATAAAGAAAACAAAAAACAAAAGGCTGCATTTGTTTTCATTGAGATTTGATCAGTTTATCTTCCCGCATAGTGAAGTTATAAGTGAGAAATTGTTTTCTTATAATAGGCTGTAAAAAATGGAAAAAAACACCTGAATGTTTCAGGGAATAAAACTATTAAAAAAGTATGATCGTATAACAATCAAAAGATGTTTAACTTTTAAATAGTTCTGCTAAGTATTAAAACATGAAAAGGAAGATAAATTTAGAATAGCAATAAACTCGTGTAAAGATGCAGATATTGCCAAAACAAATAGTACTTATCTCTGATTATCACACGATCATACATTTTTATATTTTTATTCCCTGAAACATTGAAGAGTTTTTTTTCGTTCTTTTACAGCTTACCATGATCAAACGATTTCTCGCTTATAACTTTATTATTTGGGAAGATAAACTGATCAAACCTCAATGGAAGCAAGTGCAGCCTTTTCTTTTTTGTTTTCTTTGTTTTTTTGTTAATGTTCAGCCTATTCAAGAAAACAGTTTTTCACAGTCTACTATAAAAAACAAGTTTTTTGCTTATAACTCCGTTATTTGTAAAAATAAAGCTATTAAACCTTATATCAGAGAAAAGACAAAAAAGAGCTCTATCCAATGATGACATGGCCGCCTTTGGCGCATATTTAATAAAACAAAGTTAATGTTAATATCTTGAAAATTTAACAACCTATAAAAATTTTAATTTTAGAATCGAAATCTGTGTAAAAAAGTGTCTTTATAATATCAAAACCGTTTTGCGCTATCTTTGATAATAACCAAACTATACACAAAAAACAAAAACTGAAAATTTTAGTTTTTTCAGTCTGTACTGAAAATTAAGCAAAAATTCTAGGATTTAAATGTAGATCATAGTATTACTTGAGATGTTGAACAATTCTTCTCATTTACCCGAATTTCTATCTCTTACCGTTTACGACATCCCCATGCATGCGCTCCTTACCTTGGACCTTGTATATTAGAAAGAAGCAGAAATGTTTTTAGTTTCGCTAATTTTTCGTGATGACGTCATTGACATGTTTTTTAAATTGCATTCCATAATCTTTTTCAGTTAATTTTGTAGAGAATTTTGTTTTCTTTCCAGTTAAGAAGGTTGCATAACAGAATTTTAGAGAAAAAAATGCTCTTAATTAACATAGACTGTTTTATTCTAGACATTAGATTCGATGGCTCTCTATGTCACCTTTGGGTTTTTTAAGCATTTTTTTAAGATTGTATTGTGCAACCCTATTAACTGTATAGATAGATTAAGAGCAAAGCAAAATTTCCTGCAACATTATGTGAAAAAGTTATACCATGCACAATTGGCAGCGTTTTCGTCAAATTGTAGAAAAAGCTACTCCACTGGAAAAATATTGAGTTTGCAGGGGGCTAAATTAAAAATAACGGAGCTATAGTCTTGGGTCCTTTTTATACAACAGACTGTATACTAGGAAATAAATACATCATGAAACCTGTTAGTTATAAACAACAAAATCACAATGAAGGATCATGTAACCTAGGAATCTAAAATTAAACGAAAGCTTTTAAAGCTTTACTCGGAGCAAAAGAAAAATCATGTATTTTATTCCGAAGCGGGGTTAGATAACTAAGATAAATGAACATTTTAGGAACATTTCCGTAAAAAAAGCGACGCGATCAAAATGAAAATAATAAGTGGTTGGGACATTTTAAAAGGCAATCTATTTTGGCCCGATGAACTTGTTTTGGAAGATGTAAACACGAGTAAAGTCGTTTCAACTATCCAAACATTAATTTTTTAGTGTTAATTAAGTCGATAACGTTTCTCACACCTACAGCCAAGCAGTGTAATCCAACCAAATTCTTCACTTATTTATAATTTTCTAATATGTGCCAGACTATTTTAATAGCTTCTAAAAATATCCAAGTTTAATCTAGGCCCGTGGTAATTTTTAAACAAAAAAATAATGTACCTTTATGAAAAGAAATTTATTTTCCTGGCTCGAAAGTTGTCGGTTTTTGCAGATAACCATGGAATTTATCAAATTACATTGGCATGAAATCCATCAAAATAAAGCAAATGGGAGATCAAAGAGCGAAAAAATTGTGTGATCCATCACTTTTTAGACTTTCGAACGGGATTTCTAAAAATAATTCGTTCTAACCACTTGCGCCGGCCGTATGTTCTCTCCTCATTAATCAGCGGAATGAGATGAGATGTTAAACAAATATTGCTAGAATTATTCATATGATACTGAACAAATATTTGTGTTTGACGCTGGTTGCAACACAAATATTAAGGAAGAAAAAAGAGAATTCTGTGTGATGGATATCCCACAACACTGAGTAATGGACACGAATGTTTCAACTGATAATGAGCTGACAAAAACAGAAGTTTTAGCAGCAGCCAGGGGTAATTAACAAATTATTTTGGACTTATGTTAGTATAAACTCAGGAGTAAATTTATCACAAACACTAAAATGTTGTTATTGCATAATATGCAGTCGTTTTTGCTAAATAATTTACTTTGATCTGTCTCCAAATTTGTTTAATCGACAGGTTAAATTTGTATTTTGAAAAGTTATTTGGGAATACTCTAAACATTTAAATAAATGATTGCGACTGTTGTTTATTTGCGATTTTGAAGACATTACAGTAATTTACGAAATAAATTAAATAACAGAAGAATTCAACAAAGAAGAGTTGTTTTTAAGAATAATTTTAACTTATTTATAAATTCCAGCTTTACTTCGTTAACGTCCATATTTAATGAGTATCTGTATATAAAATACTTAATTACTTTAACAATATTTAGTTATTTTAACCTTATACGTATTTCGGCATGTTTACATGCCATTGTCAAAGGTTATATGAAAAAGTAAACAGTTATAGCAATAAAACTTGGTGACTTGATCTCGGTAATCGTCTGCAGATGACTTGATTTCTTATTCCAAAATGTCCAATAGACGAGAATTTAAGAGATTTAATAAGACGGACTGAGTTGATTCAATTATTTGAACTTCGCACCAATCAAAATTATTTTACTTTTAATAATAAAATTTATTTCCAAAAAGATGGTTTACCCATGGGAAGTCCAATTTCACCTCTTTTAGCTAACATATCTATGGAAAATCTAGAAGATCAAATATTCGAATCAAATCAATCTGAGAAGGTTATCTTTTGGTTTCGTTATGTTGATGACATTTTAGCATGTTTTAATAGTTCATTTGCTTTAATTAATGAATTTTTAATTTTTATTAACAGCTTGCACCCAAACAAAATTTACACTAGAAACTGAACAAAATAAGTCCATTAACTTTTTAGATTTAAACATAAAAATTAATTCAACTAATAAATTTGAGTACTCAGTTTATAGAAAACCTACACAAACAGACATTACAAAACCACACGATTCTTGTCATCATAAAACACATAAATTAACAGCATACAGGTCCCTGATACAAAGCGCTTTGACGGTCCCTTTAGATGAAATTAATTATAATAGAGAAATTTCAATTATTAAACAAATTGCATAGCAGTAATGGTTATAATACTAAACTTATTGATACATTAATTAAAGAAAAAAATTATAAATTAGCCATTCAAAAAATTTATCCGAATGCCGAATACTTCATTCGATACTAAAAATATGCTTCGATCCCATATTTTGGTGACAAATGAGAAAAATTGCTAAAATTATAAACAAAACAAATAAATATAAAGTAAGCTTTAAAACAACTAGAAACATCTTAAACACTTTGTTTAATGCAAAATCAAAAACAGACGATTTGATAAAATCAGGCATTTGCAAATTAAATTGTTCATATTGTAATTCGGTTTATATAGGCCAGCCAATTAGACATTTTGATATTAGGTATAAAGAACATGTACGTTGTTACAAATACAAACACCCACATAAATCCAATTGCGCTAAACACTTACTAGAACACAATCATTCAATGACATCTAATAACACCATAAAATGTTTACACTTTCGTGATGATAAACGTAAATTAGATATACTAGAAGCTTTTGAAATTCACAAACATTTAAAAACTGTACCGTTAATGAATGAGCAAATTGATCTCTTAAATTCTCCCCTATTAAACATTTTGGAATAGGAAATCAAGTCATCTGCAAACGATTACCGAGGTCAAGTCACCGAGTTCTATTGCTATAACAACACTAACTGTTTACTTTTTCGTATAACCACAGATAAGGTTAACACTACAGATATACGGTAAATATGTGAGCTATCGGCAGCTTGTTTTATATGATTAATAATCTGCAAAAAGATGGCGCTACAATGACAATTTATAATTAAGTCACAGATGACTGTAATTGAGCAGATTACTTAGCACATATTCAAACCAAAAGTTAGACAGCCATCTGCCATGCTTAATTGTCAAATCGCATTTTTTCGTAAATAATTAATATTGAAGCCAATTCTACTTAAATTATATTCATGATGTGACAGATGCACTCAAATCCCCGATAAAACAGTTTCCAACACATTTCAACAGTAATAAACAAATAGCAATAGCAGCGCCCTAAAATTGGTCTGGTGCGTTGTAGCCAAACTAACGCTAATTTCGTCTCCAAATATAGGCGGACATTTTGTATAAAGGGTCGTATATCTGTAGTGTTAACCTTATCTGTGGTATAACCTTTGGCAATGGCATGTAAACATGCCGAAATACGTATAAGGTTAAAATAAATAAATATTGTTAAAGTAATTAATAATTTTATATACAGATAGTCATTAACTTTAACATAGTTATTTTGAAATTTATTTATAGAAAACCTCTTAATACAATTTAAAAATGTTTCAAAAACCATCCTTCTCTATTTTTAAACAGTAAATTGAAGTTTTTCCTAAACCAGCAATACAAACTCATACAATAAAAAAGCTGAAGTATTTACTTCGAGTGGACTTTCCCATACTAGACATTAATACTTATCGTATTTGCAAAAGTGTAAATTTTATAATTATAACGTTGTACAGTTCATCGACTGTTCGATTTTGAAGAAAACAAGCTGGATACGCAATTCTTTATTTTATCCATACTGCAACAATTATTATAGTTCAGTCAGTTCGTGATGTCAAGAACAATTATGCCAGCTTAGTAATCATACCTGCTCGCATCCTTACTTGTCCAAAGTCCAAATATTTTTGGAAAGAAATTCTTTTTAAATTGTTAATTTAGTATTTACATTTTCTACAGTAGCCAACCAAATCCTAAATTCGTCAGTCAAAAAATTACAAGGGGGAGACGTGTAGCCGCACCAAATATAAAATTTTCTAAGAACTACCATTTGGTTTTGGTTCTATTAGTCAAGATAAGTAATTGTTATTAATCAAAAGTTATTTATTGCTTCGCGTTTAATAAATTTAACAGTACCAATTTTTGATTTTCATGATTCAATTACTTGTTCTTGATAAAATAACAAAAGTTATTTTATAAAAAGGAAGAAAAGAGAGAAAGAAGAAAGATACGAAACCAAGTTTAAAATAGAAGCAATGAACGATGAGAGAACAAGATATCTGTAAAGAGCAAGACTAAAAACGCAAATTAAATCAAACCCAATAACTCTGGAAAAAGATGTGGGAGAACGCTGAAGGGTGTTAAAAACTAATATACTAAATGCGGCAACCGAAGCAATTGGAAAGAAGAAAACGAAAGCAAACAAGCAAAAAAAACAGTAAACCCACCCTGTGGTTCTGTCATGAAATTACAGATCCTATCTCACGAAAAGCGAATAGTTTATCTGAAATAGCATATAACAGTTATAAACAAATAAGAAATGTAGTAACCGGTAAAATAAAAAAATAAAACAGGACTACTGGCAACAATTCTTGAAACACCTAGAACATGACTTGTTTGGAAAGCAGAAACTAATATGGAGGGTTATTAGGAACCAGAGGAAAAAGTTAAGAAAATATATTACAATGCAGAAAATTGAAACAAAAACTTGGATAGACTCTTTCGCCCATCTCTTAGAAGCAGATGATAGCCCAAATGGAAATATGGAAGAAGAACAGCTTGAGATAAATGAAACGCCTGTTGAAATAGCAGACAAAGAAGTAAAAAAGGCAATTAGAAGACTAAAGAATACAAAATCCCCGGCAAACGAATTATTAAAATATGGCGGCCCAGTTCTAACAACGCAAATTACAGAATTGTTTAGCAAGATTATAGAAACGCAGGCAGTACCACTGGAATGGAAAACTAGTATTTTAATTGCCGTGTTCAAAAAAATAGATAAAGCAAGTCCCGTAAATTACAGAGGATTAAACCTTTTAAATACAACATTAAAATTAACAACTAAGATACTTACTAATAAATTAAATGCAATAACAGATCTCGAAGAAGAACTGCAAGGATCTTGCAAAAGAAAGGTTTTGTGTTGATGCAATATTTGTGGTGAGACAAATAATAGCGAAAGTGCTTGAATTTAATAGAACTGCATATAATGTGGGCTATCGATTTGCAGAAGGCCTTTGATAGAGCAAGATTACAAGACGTCGTTAAGGTGTTATAACAAAAGAAAATCCCAGTCGCTCTAATAAAATTAATACAAGAAATATATACTGGCAGCAAAATCAAAATAAAGTGCAACGGTGAAACAACGGAACCAAGAGAAATAAAAAAGGAATAAAACTAATAAAAAGAATTAAAAACCTGAAGAGGTATAGAATGGGGAGAAACACATTTAATATAGTAGCATTTACAGACGACTCCATATTAGCGGCAAAAAATAAGAACAATTTGCAGAGGTTACTGTATCCATTTGACAAAAAATGTAAAATCTGTATCTACCAAAAAGACATTAACAATGATAATCGCTAAAGATCCCGTGAGATGTAAATTAGAGGTGGAAAAAGTAATTATAGAACAAGTAATAGAAATTAAATACCTGGGAGTGCTTGTTGACTAGCAATGGTCAAATAGAAAAGGAAACCAAGGATCAGATAATGAAGGCTAATAGAGTTGCGAGCTGTCTAAACGGAATTATACGGAGGAATAAATACATCGAACAAGAAACGAAATGTAGAATATATAAAAGTGTCGTGGGATCCATTTTATCTTATGCGGCTGAAACAAGACACAAGCAGAATAAAGCAACAAGGTGAAGTAGCAGAAATGGAGGTACTGCAAAGGATACCGGGAAAAACAAAATTGGAGAGAATTCCCAATACAAATATAAGAAAAAGTTGCGAAATATCAAATATCGGATTGGATCATCGACAGAAGAAATCAGTGGAACGAGCACATTGACAGAATAAATGAAGGATAGTGAAATAGGCTCGAGATAGTGAACCCCGTGGAAGAAGATCGATAGGACAACCGAGAAAAAGATGGAGAAACAGTTTATAGAGTGAAAACTTAGTTGGTTAAATGAACTAAGAAAGAAGAAGAAAATCAAAACTTTATCAAAGATATGAGCTTATAAAAAAACCGAATCCGAAACCGGAAGCATATGTTAGATTTTTTTGGTTGCATTTTTCTGGGAAACCAAATTTTTTAAATTAATATAAATATTAATAAACGAGTTATCACACCGGGAGCAAATTTAGTATTGTCAATTTTCTTTCGAAACTACTAAAACTGCAAAGTGAAGAAAAATTAGATTTTCAAAAGACAATTGCTCAAAAGTTTGAAAAACGGAAAATTCATGCCTCTTTATTTAATAAATAGGGCACTCTTAAAAAAATTCTCTTTAAGCTAACTTGTTCATGAGTGCTAGTAAAATAGAATTCATAATATAATTTTCATTTGCGGCAATATTTAGGAAGGTAAATTGTCCCCGTTCTACCAAAATTGTCCTTCCGTTTAGGGTTATCTGTAATGACAAGGAATCTTTTTCCAAAAAATAAAATCAATATTTTACCTCATGCAAAACTTGCAGCGCACTCTTTTAAGATCGTACCAGACAGTCGGCGCATGACTGAATTGCCACGCTAAGAGCCACTCTCTCTATCTTTCGCATTCAGGCCCAGGCGTCAACAGTTGAGTTGGAACTGCGTTGTTCGTTAGTTCAATTGTACCTTCAGATCTCCGAAGCGGGTGATCGAATTTTGATGTTACGTTTTTAATAAGAATGCGAAACTGATAGCGGAAATTAGACATGTATTTTTAGTTTAGTTTCACTCAAAATACCGGATCTAATAAAAGATTTTTAAGCAAATCGGAAACAGTTATCAAACGTTCTAGTTTTAAAATTGTGGCAGTTACGATTTTGAATATTTTGGATTGTAGTAGCATAGCCCTACAGGCACAAAATGTTACTATGTAAGTAGATTTCGCAAATTCTGAAAAATTATTGCGGTGCCTTCTACAAATTTTTAAAAATTAGAAATTCATATCTTTTTTTTAATACATGAGGAACGATAAAAAAATTCTGCTTGAGCTAAATTACTCATAAGTAATAGTATATTAAAAATCACAAGTTAATTTTTATATGCAGTAATATTTTGGGGGGTTAATTTTCTCCTTTTCTTCTAATTTTTCGCTGATGAATTTGCTTAATGGTATCCGTTTTTCGTTAATATATACCTTGACAAAAGAAAAACAATTAACAGTGAATATTATTGCACCTTATTGAACCGTTTATACGACGTTTTGAAAAAAAAACCACCGCATTTGGCGAAGAAAAAAGTTCTCTTCCGTCAAAACAATGCACGGGTTCACACATGTGTGGTTGCCATGGCCAAAATCCATGAATTACGCTTCGAATTGCTTCCACGTCCACCATATTCTCCAGAGTTAGCCCCCTGCGACTATTTCTTGTTTCTGAACTTGAAGAAATGGCTCGTCGGAAAGAGATTCGGCTCTAATGAGGAGATCATCAATGCAACAAACGCCTATTTTGAAGGGTTAGGGAAATCGTATTATTCGGAAGGAATCGAAAAATTGGAAAAAGGTTGGATTAAGTGTATCGACCTACAAGACAACTACGTTGAAAAATAAATTGATTTTTGGCCAAAAAAATTATTCCTTGTTTCTTTTTTACCAGACTTCTCACTCTGCCCTCGTTTTAGTGTAGTGCCTATGCATTTTGGCTCTTATTAATTGCGTTGATTAACGGAACTGTTCGTAATATCATCTCCCTGGATTTTGCTAAAATATGATTGATACAAAGGCCCCTAAATTTCTTGCAGGGGGCAGAATTTGTAGTTACCCCACTGCTTAGACATTCCTGATATTCGAGCAGTTCTTTTCAATAACCACCGTTATCAGTGTCTTGAGACCCGAAACATTTCGTTAAATTCTTAGAATCGAATAATTTCACGACGAAAGTATTTTCCAATGGTAAAACTATGCAACAATCACAAGTTTTATCAACCAAATTCAAATTAAAGAACTATGGGGTCTGATAAATTGAGACCAACTCCAACATATTAACGTCAAACCGAAAACAGTAGGAAATTTGTGTTTTCTAAATATTCATAATTTGCATACTTGCGTGTTCTATACTCGTTGCACTTGATTCAACAATGTATTTAATATAATTAAAATAAAACTAAAAGAGACCATAAAATATTTATTTTCCAAAGTTACATGATTTTGAAAAACTAAACTGTTTTGTGTTGTCTGCAAAACAAATTTATTATTCATGTAGATTACAGACTATTAAATATTTGATTATGCACATTTCGAAGTTAAGCAAAACAATTTTTTGCAGAATGAAAAAGGCTTCAAAACTAAAAGCGCTTCATTGCAAAAAAAAGTTATAAAACAACTCGTTCTAAGACATACAACAAAAAGGAATATACGTTTTTAACTCGGCTGTCTGGAAGAGCTCGAGGAGGTGTTATCAAGAACAGAAATATTAATATCAATTCAGTCCATCAGCGCTTCAAGACTAACTCTAGCGAAATTACTAAAACACTATGTGCCGGAGTCTTCCTACTACATATAAATTACTTCATTTCACGTTATGAAGTCCAAAAGACTCGACCTTATTTAGAAGGTGTACGTGACGCTGGCGTTCCTGCGCTGCCACCATTTTTCACTTACTTATCGTACCTTTTAAACGTCTTCGTGGCACTCATTCGTTTATTAAACACTTCCCGGCATAATTTAAATAAATGAATTCTACTTTTAGTGCTTGTTTTCGTGGCTAGACTAAAGAGTGGGACCATTCTTAATTATTATTACCAGCTTCTTTTACTTTCGTGTTTCTAAAAAGAAAATTTGATCATATTTATAAATTTATGTGTAAAACGTCCATTTTTTAGTCGGACCCAGAAAATCACATTAATGTCTGCTATTTTAATTAATAACATCTGACATTTTACAGACTTGTTACACCACTTATGTATAATAAGTAAAAATAAATCTCTGGTAATTTACAACTTTTTTGTACCCGTATAGAAAAGGGTAGGTATTAATTTTCATCAAGATAGACATTTTAAAGTTTGTAAAATTTGTTGTCGTAATCAAATGACAATTACGAGAAATAATGACAAAGAAGAGGTGGGCAATAATTCGCCGAGCGCATCTTTAATGTACCCGTTAGACAGTAAAAAAAGCCATTCCCTTTGAAGGCGACTATTTAGCGTCACCGTACTTTGAATAAGAGAGCAGGGCAAAGTACATCAGCGCAGACACAAAAAAAAACCAAAAAACCTTAAATTCATAATCCTGCAGGCAGCTTAAACATCTGGTAAACAAAGTCAATTCGCTGTCGGCCGCTTAGTGCGCTCTGAATATGAATATGTAATTGCAAACTAAAATTTAATTTACAGTGTCCTAATAGGATTATATTTAGATTAAAATCGCAACTTCAGCGACTGAAATTCTGTGCCTTTTTATTTTCTTTTCGGTATGCAAAGGCTGGTATCGGAGGCAGCCAGAATGTGACAGGCTGTTTGTTTTACAGTTAACGGTTATCACATTCAGCACGCTAAGTAAACTGCACTAAATATACGATGAATTGAAAATTTGCATTTCCATTACAGTTTTTAGTAGTTTCGATAAGATGAAGCACGCGAGTTTTGCTCTTGTTCGTTTCAAATTTAAAATTCTTCATTATCTACCCGACTCTAAGTTATATTAATTGGGAATGTTTATAAAAGTACTTGAAAAATCCATTACTCCTTGGTTTAATATTTGCTGAAAATGATTTATGAATTTTCATTATGAAATTTTTTACTGCTTCTGTATTGCAGTAAGAGAAATGCAGAATCTCCACAATCTTTTACATAAAAGCAACCTAATAATCTCATATTTCTCCAACAGATGATGTTTAATTCGAGTCTCTCTCACTTGTCACCCTAAAACATACGGTAAAACATTGAAGTGGGACCTGTAGTACCTATGCCAACAAAGAATCTGTCCCAATCAGCAGCTAGACTGATCAGACTTGGCCTAACCGCTTAGGTTGACACCTTTATGAAGTCAACATGGGACACATAGTACCCATGCCAAAAAATACTACTGCCCCAAACAAATAAATAAGTACTGCTCATATTGACACCTTAATAAAATAATTAAGTCTATTTTTCATCATCATCTTCTTCTTCTTCTTCATCATCATCGTTTTAGGAAATTTTGCCTGTTCTACTTCGATAACATTCACAAGCTGTCTCTCCATCTTTTGCTGGGGCGTCCAACACTTCTCCTCCCTTGGGGTTGGCTGTCTCGTACTATCTTCACTAATCTGTCGTTGTCCATTCTTGTCGTCTGGCGTTTACCCATCCGTTATTGGTTGTATCTTACATGTTTCTCGTATGTTGTCGTTGCGTATTCTATCTCGCCTTGCCTTTCCTATTATTTTTCTTAATATTGCCATCTCTGCCACTTGCATCCGCTGTTTTGTTTTTGCAGTTTCTGCCGTGGTTTCCATGGCGTATGTCATGATGGGTCTTACCGCCCCTTTATATATTCGTGCCTTCGTTTCCAATCTCAAATGTTTATTTTTCCATATCGTATTTTTTAGGCAGCCTCTTATTCTTTCTGCTTTCGTTGTTTGCTCCCCTACTTCTTTGTCTAAGTTTCCGTGGCTTGTCATTTTCACTCCTAAATACTTTATCTCCATTATTTGTTCGATTGGATTGTTCTCTACCATCAGTTAACACCTTAGTGGTTCTTCCGCTACTGTCATCGATTTTGTTTTTTCGGTAGAGATTTGCATATTGTACTTCTTACATGTTTGATTAAACTGATTAAACTGATAGAGTAATCTCTGTAGTCCATCTTCGTCTTCCACAACCAATACAGCGTCGTCTGCATAACATATAATATTTATTTTGTTTTGTCTGATTTTTCATCATGGAACTTAAATATGGAGGTACATTAATAATAACAATTATCCTAAAACTGTGAGGTGGAACATGTAGTACTTAAACCAAAGTAGAGTGGTAGTCAACATCTAGACAAATCCAAATTAGGTCAATAAACTAACACAACTCAAGTTGACACCTTCATGAAATCAACCTGGGATACGTCGGTACCTTTCCAAAAACTACCTCTACCCTAGTTCACAAGCAAGACGACCCAGAACCCTCACTTAGGTAAGGGGCGTGATCAAAGCCACTTTTCTCGAGGTTGGCGTTGAAACGGACACTAGGTCAATTTTAACTTGGTATGTTCACTTCTCCTCGGAGAGGTTCAAGGTTTACCTTAATTGGGACTATCGAGAATTGGGTTAGCGATTTCGCGAGGTGAAGTATTACTAACCCTCAGTATATGGCTTTCTAACACCCGACCGGCAGTGCATCGTCTGTAACGAAATTCCCGCTTCCGTGACCCTACGGGCTATAAATTTATCCAGGCGATATACTGCGTGGTTAGAGGCCGATGATACAGTCGGGTGAAGGTGATTCCAGGAAGAAGTGGTGTAGGTGCTGGCATTAGGAGGCCCTTCGGGCAAGCTGCACTTTGCTTGCTCACACTCACTAACAAATTGTCGCCCCAGAGGGTAGGTGCATCTGTACACCTAACGCCGCTGTTAAGGTATCGGTCACTAAGATTAGACCGGCTACCGACCTTTGGGCGCTGCGTAGTTGACCGGTACTGCAAGTAGTTCAAGTGGTAGGGGCAGCTTCAACCCTTCCGAAAGGTCTAACCAGTGACAGTATTGACTGGTACCACGGGGACCAAATCTGATCCTTCGGGGGAATAGCAGCCCCCGTCTTGATCACGTCATAGGACTCGTGCTGGCAGTTATAAGGCTACGCAGGTTAGGGCCGTCATGGTACGGCTCGACGAGGTGCGTTTCAATTAGGACACTGATGTGCAGAAACAGTAGAGATTTAAATAATCTCTCCCCACTAGTGGACACTTAGGGTTAGCAGCTTGATGACAAGACTGGTAGCTTGTTCTTGTTGAACCCTTGTTAACTTTGAGCAGGCACGCTGATTGAGCGTAACTCAATTCGGCCTGAAAAGAGACGTGGCGGATTAAGGCTCTTGCTAGGTGCTGCCACTTTCAATAAACGAAGTTGGCTGTAATGGCCGCCTCACAGTGACTTTGCTCTAGTCTACATCCAGACTATTAAGAGTTAGCCAAACGGCTTTGCCGCGGTTAACACCTTCATGCAGATATTGCCACATTCTAGTACTGAGCAAATATTTCAACATAAATGAACAATATTATAAAACCCTTAATCGCACTTACTCTACTATAAGACTGTAAGGTGGCACATGTAATACCCAGGCCGAGGTAAACCCTGCCCTAGTTAACATTCACACTGTTGCAAGTTAGCTGACTGAGCAAACACAGTGTGTGTTAACAGCTTAATAAAGTCACCATGATACTACGTAGTATCAATGCCAGAGGATATCCCTGCCCCATTCAAAATTCAGAGTAATTTAAGTTAGTGAAATAAACCAGCACAGCCTAGGTGGTCAGTCTAGTGCTTTGCCCATGGGAACTATTTGTCGCAATTACTGTGCGTTGGTACAGGTAGTGCACAAGCCATTTAAATTGAATAAATTAGCCGAATGAACAAGCACCACCCAAATGATACTTTAACGAACTCAATTATTTCAACCCGTTTTTTTCGTACTGAAAGAAGGAGAAAAAAAAGAAGGTCTTTCATGCTACAGGACTGGTCAGTTACATTCTGACTTTTAAATCTCATTTGCTTGGGCTATACAACCTTAAGACGTTTGCAATTTGTCGTGAGTTTGTTTATTTTATTCGCTGTAGAAGTTTTGACGACGGCGACGACGCGACGGTTAAAGCTGAAGAGTGGTTATTTGAAATTCAATGAAAATACATGATTCCCCATGAGTGACGTTGAAATAACTTGACAGTTGGCACTCGAGAAGTCAAGACGTTGTTTTGTTTGTCCAAAGCAGGCGCGATCCGACAGTGTGCACTAAAGTGGTTTTCCTGGTTGAATTGTTGGATTCCATTTATAAAGGTCTTGGTGTCATTCATGCATGAAACGGCGCCTCAAAGTAGGACTAACTAAAATGGCTGCGCTTTTGCTCGAGTATTTTAGGTCGCCGGATAAAGTTGCATTGTTGGAAGAAAAATTTTCAATTGCTTTAGAGCGATTTAAATTTTCCTGAAGCCAATGAAAGAAAAATGACAATAGTTCCTACTCGGAAAGCAATTTATGACAGAATTCAATAAATTTAATTTTAGAGATTTTCTTTGTTTTGAAATATATTAACAGACGCTGTAATTAATTGATTGGATTAACGTAACAAAAACACTCCTTTGAAAACACGGAATTTAAAAAAAAATAAACTACAAACTGATAGAAATAAAACATAAAAACTATTTTAGGAAAATAATTAAAAGTAAATGTTATGTAGAGTTACAATAAAAAGTGGCGTTGAAGTCGATACAAAACAACTATGTGATACAAATATACTGGGTGAGTCAATAGTGCGTTCTCCTTCGATATTGGGTGAACCGTTAGAGATACGATAATTTTTCAAATACAAAAGTTTTAGGGTGTCGTAGTATCTATCATTCAAAATTACTTTCACTTCTATAGGGTGTTTCATTTTTGCGTCACAGATTATTGATCAATTTTTTTAAATGGGACACCCTATATTCAACTGCATATTCGAATGCACCATCAAAATTGCTACAAGACCATATTTTGTTTTTGGAATTTGGCTGCACGGTTGCCAAGATATTTAACTTTTCTTGAGATTTACTGATTTTGCAGAGTTCCCGTCAAAAAATCATTGTGAGCTGCGGTTAGGAAATGGAGCAAAACAAATTCATGGGAGTAGTTGTCAAAGTGTGCCCTACCTCTTGTTACAAAACTAGCTCAAAATATCGAATACGCTGTTTGTGACAGACGGGTGAATTTGACGAAAGTGGGGGCGTTAAAACTTGTTTTTTTCAAATAGAACACCCTGTATTTTTTTACATTATCAGTTGCAGATCTTAATTACCTTTCATTTTTGTAAAGTATGTCCTATACCTAAATGTTACCCTTTTCGATATAATTTGACTTTTTTCCAAATATTCATAAATTTGGCCAAAAATTAGGCATTTCTTCTTTCGGATTCATCAAAGTAGTATTGAATCTTGAAAAAATAAATCATTTTATTCATAGAAATGTAGAAGTACTGAATAAGTAACGACAAACAATAAAATGAAAAAAAAATTAAAGAACAAAAGAATAAAAAATTAGAGAACAAAAGAATAAAATTCCTATTGCAAGATATGTTCAAACTGTTCTCCATTTTGACGTCTACAAGTTCTTATTCGCTGTAAAAATGCATTGCTAACTTTGTGTAACATATCTGGAGTGACACTTCGAAATGCTTGGCGGATTCGCTGCATCATATCTTCTCTCGTCGTGGCCTGTGTTTTATACACGTCTTTAACATATCCCCACAAAAAAAATCTAGTTTTGTCAGATCGGGAGATCTTGGTGGCCATTGAACAGGTCCTCCTCGTCCTATCCAATGATCTCCAAATCTGGCATTCAAATATTCTCTCACTGTAAGATAAAAATGAGCGGGCGCACCATCATGCTGAAACCATAATCTTTGACTTATATCTAATGGAAGATGATCTATCATTCTCTCTAACTCGTTTTGCAGAAAATCGTAGTACATCGGTCCGTTCAAATGGCCGTCAAAAAAATGTGGTCCAATAAGATGTCCTCCAACAATTCCTGCCCATACATTTATGGACCATCGGTGCTGGTAATCCACTGTTCTGACAAAATTGGGGTTTTGAGTGTCGTAATAGTGACAATTATGTTTATTAACAAACCCATTTCTATGGAAAGTTGATTCATCACTAAACAAAACGAAATCAAAAAAATTAAACTGCTGTCGCGTCTTGTTGATTACCCAGGAACAGAAATTAGATCTCTTCTCGAAATCAGTTGGGAGTAGCTCTTGTACCAACTGAATGTGATACGGGTGGAACTTATGTTTTCTGAGTATTCTCGACACTGATGTCTGGCTTATATTAAGTTCTCTACTGATTTATAACATATAACAGAATCTAAGAATTTTTAGATTTTGTGTAATTAGCATTTTTGTTTAGGTTCACTAGATATACAACTGCTGTACAAAAAATAAAGCCGGGCGCCATGTTGTAGAAGGTCAAACTCAATGTTGTGCCATTTTGCAAGTTCAAGCATTGTTCTGCATTTCAATATTATTTTAAACAATTAAATTTAATGTTTTAGTTGTAAAACTTCAGTTTATAAGCATACCGTAGGCGTGATGTGCGGTGGTTTGTAAAAATCGCCAGCGAAAGAGAAAAAAATTTGCAATTTTTTAAATTTGTGTGCGATTATTACACAATTATAGCAGATTTTGAGATAAATATATGATGCTACTGTTACTACTGTTGATATTTTTAGTCTTTTTATATTACTTGTTAACATGTTAATCCAGATTTTGCTTGTCAAACGAAAAACGTTTAAACAAATAGATATAAACTGTAAACAGAGAAGATTTTAAATCTTTAAACCTTTTTAAGTATTCCACGTCTCAGAAATGACTCAGTTCCATCTGTATTCTCACATGCCTTACAAGAATTAAACAAAAAGCAAGATAGACGTTACCAGTAGGTAGAACTTCCGCCTATCTCGAAAGTTCGAAAGAACTAACCCCCATTGAGTTTTTTGATATAAATCTTAGAGTAGTTTTTTCACCCACGAAAGTGCGTCTAAGCAATTTATAAAAAAGTAAACTAACTGATAGTGCTCCTAGTGCAATTATTAGTCAAAAACACGTTAATGTAATCGCGCTGCCTTTCAATTTAATTAGAAATTTAGACCTCCTACAAAATGGCGGACCGGCTTCACTTATTTCATTGTTCAGAAGCTTGCGTCGTGTATCTAGAAATCTTTGGTGCAGTATTATTCAGATAGACGGAACGTTAAAGTTAAAGGGATTCCAAACCATTTCAAGCAACTTTTTGCAGTAAAGCTGCTAAGGACTTCTCTAGTGTCTTTCTAGTTTATGTGTAACTTACTTCTTTTTAGTTTGCTTTTCTTATCGAAGATGCGCAATCATCATTAAAATCCTACCTTGTGGTTCTGGAGCTCTAAAGAGTCATTTGTTATTGGTTCCAAACCACACTCATTAGAGTCAGTAGCTTTTCAGTCCCGAGGGGCTTCGTCTTCCGCCACTTCTCTTTTCTACAATTTTTCCTTGCGTTATTATAATATGTAACAATCGGTATCGTTCTCCTCTCATTATGTGTCTTACATATTTCAGTTTCCTCTTGCTTATTGTTCTCCACGGCTTCTTTTCCTTATGTATTCTGCTTAGAACTTCGTCATTTGTAATTCTATTCATCCACGATATGCGCAAAATTGATTCTAACACCAGCAGCCTGATGTTTAATAAAGTTTTATTGGAACAGCAACGATAACGAAAAACAATCAAATTAAAACAAGAATAAAGAACGAGAAAATGCAACTAGAGAAAACGAATGCGCTCCTAAGGGATAATGATGAAGATGGAGAGACAGCGATGTCCGGGGTTGAACCACAGTATATGCCTTAAAAGAATCAGTAGTTCAACTGCTGAACATATACAGCTCGTCTGTTTTAACCGGGACGCTATATGGATCTCGGAAACTATAAGAGATACAATGTGGGCAGTGATTGGAACATTACTTTTTAAAAGTAATGCATTACAATTACTCATTATTTAGCCAAAAAAAGAATGCATTCTCATTACTAATTACTTTACGTGGAAGGTAATGCATTACAATTACTAATTACTGAAAAAAGTAATGCATTATTTTAAACATTACTTTTGTCGTTATTAAATACTACTAATAATTACACCACACAAAACACAATAATTTAAAAAAAAACGTGTTCTGCATATTCCGTGCTTAAATTTAACAACAATTGCGTTTCAAAATTGTTATCTGTTCGAGCGTGACTTTCGTTTTAAAAACGTCTGCTGCCACAAAAGCAAAAATTAGTCAACATCCAATTAAGCTTTCCTAAAATGTTACAATACAGTGTATTACAGTGTATACAATGAGTATTAGGTATAGCTACAAATTTGGAATTAATAATAAGTAAATATCTGTAACATTCAAATAATAGGGTAGTTTTATACTAGGTACTTAGTACTTACCACAAGATGTTTTCTTAAATTAGACGATGCAAATATGGATGCTAATATGTTGCACGAAAGTATTTTAAATTTTGGAACAGGAACTAAGTACCTCATTCTCAACCAAGCAACAAATTTCCTATGAAACCTTACTTAACATTCCTTCACTCATTGCTGTAGGTATTACACATTATTCTAGGAAAATTAGGATTTTGTTGGTCCCAGGTTTACCCGGATTTGTCATGTCATGACTCATGAATGATATTCTGAATATCCTAATTATTTATTCTGTTGAATATGAAACTAATGACAAAAGTAATGTATTTTTTCATCACATTACCAAAAAAAGGTGATGCATTTAAATTACTAATTACTTATCAATTAAATTAATGCATTACATTCCTTATTACCGAAAAAAGTAATTTAATTACAGTAATGCATTACTTGTAATTCATTACTTCCAACCACTGAATGTGGGTTAAATAGATAAAAGTTACCTAATTAGGAGAGCATGTAATAAAAATTTTGTTTTTCCCAAAATGTCCATAGTTCTAGATACGAGCATAAAACTGAAAATTTTGAATTTTTTTAAAGTGAAATATTTTTGTCTATATATATTGAAACTGTATTAAGAAAAAGTATTTTCCCACCTGTGTTTTGTTTCGTTGTTTAAAAATAATGCTTGTTTGTGTTTTATTTTGAAACCAAAACAAAACACTCGATACAACTGCAGTAGATCTACAACTTTTTCCTTTTCCTTTTTCTATTTTTACTATGAACGGAGATATTTTATCTTAAATATATTATTTTTTTGATTTCTTGCTCGTATCTAGTAAGCTAAGAGTATTTTAGGAAAAACCAAATAACGGCTGCTCTATTTCCCTAACTAAGCAACTTTTATCTAATTTAACCGACTTTGTATCTCTTATAGTTTTTCTGAGATCCCCATAGTGTCCCGGTTAAAATAAACGACCCGTACATCTCAGTTTTTTTCCAACAATGAAAGGAAAACTGACAACGCAGGTATTTGGTACATCCTTTGCTGTAGGTTTAAATATTCACATTACGTATAGAAAGCTACCTTCGTGTGTTTATTTAGCAAAAAAATAGATAAGCTACTTCTTAATTCATGTAAATTTTTTGGTGTAAAAAAATTAAATCCAACATCTTGACAGGGTAATGCCTCTAGTGTGCGGTGAGGAAAGTTGCAAAAGCAACAAACGATATTTGGGTGTGGAAGGAACCCGCTAAGCGAGTATCTACAATCACTACCTGTCTCTAGGCACAGCACACGAAACGCCGTTTTGCAAAAGTAAATCAAGAAAAAAATGTTGGTTTCAACTATAGCAAAGATAGACCACGACATGTTTCGTTCTATTGGAACTCATCAGGTGTACGCAAACCTAGCTACAGTTGAAACCAAAACCGACAGACAGAAATATACCCAGAAGACATTATCATGACAGGAGAATTACAACAGTAATGATCTCTAATAAGCGGCGAGAAAAGTTGCAAAGCAACAAAACGATATTTGGTTGTGAAAAGAACCCGCTAAGCGAGTATCTACAATTACGGCCGGTAGTGATATCGGTTTGTTGCTTTGCAACTTCCGTCGCCGCACATTAGAGGGCATTACTATTGTAATTCCCCTGTCATGATTTTGTCTTCTGCCTGTCGGTTTTGGTTTCAACTGTAGCTAGGTTTGCGTACACCTGATGAGTTCCAATAGAACGAATCATGTCGTGGTCTATCTTAGCTATATTTGAAACCAAAATAGTTCCTTTGATATGCTAAGCTTAGTCGAAAATTTAATAATACAAGATGAGTTTGGCAAAAATGTTACCAATATTATGCAATTCATTTTTGGGTAGAGATTGAGCATTCAATAATTTTGTGATATTTTACATCTTCTAAAAACGCAAAAGTGTGCATAGAATCTTTACCATAATGTTGGCTCAAGATTGCCTCAAAAATAATTTTAGCAAAATAAGAAGTTTAGATGATTATTTTATTCATGCCAATCAAAATGCAGCATTTAACCTACCTAATTGAAAATAAGACCGCTAATTGCGTTAATTTTTTGCGTGTGTTATTTACAGCTGCTTACCTTGACAACGCCTAGTTACGCCTTAATTTATTCATGGTTACGCTAATAAACAATGATGAATAGTCCACTATTGGTTTAATTTTGTATTTATAAAATAATCTTGTCTAATAATGTACCTCTCAAATATGTGAATTTTTCTTCATTAATTGACTCAAATTTCCTGCAGATCGACTGAAATTGTGCAAATTTACAAGTAAAAACCCACCGAAACTACGGTCTGTCGGTGTTTTTTGCTTGCCAAATTTGCACTCTTTTCGTCGATCTGCAACAAATTATTAGTAATTAACCGGTAAATTCAAAACTTATGTGGTATTACTATTGATAATTGCCGAAATCCAACACCTATTCAGTTTTTGGATGCGCTTGGAAGGAAGTTAATTTTAAACAGTTTTAAGCGAGCACGTGAGCTGAAAAAAAGTAACGTTCCTGTTTTCGGTCACGGTTTACATTTTTTTAAATTTTGGTTACGTTTTCCGTTACAGTTTTCTGAAATTTCGGTTTCGGTTGCTGTTACCGATATTTTTTACCATGCAATTAAAAAAGATGATGTTATCGCTTAAATTGGCGACACAAAAATAGTATTCGTTTTTGTCAAAAATAGTTACAGTCTTGGACCCTTTTTATAGAACAGTTGTGGTGTTTTGATGAAATTTGTCTTTTCGCGAAATGCCCATACAGGTGATAAAATGACAACTAACCTAAAGCCCTGAAGACATGACAAATTGTTTGAAAAAAGTTATGAAAAGGTAAATTACTCTATGTGACCAAAATCATCCTAGGCTTTTCATGAAATACCCAATTACGCTATCTGCCTATTGCCATTGGTCCCTCTCGGCTGCCCAGACTCGCCATCTTCGTACACCTAATGTGATCAGATCCTTCTCTGCTTTATCGATGAATCTTAGTCTAGCTAGGCTCCTTCTTCTTCTTCTCTTTTAGGGCTGCTGTGTTATTATCTTCTTTATTGGTTTTTATTGGGTTGTCATCTGATTTCCGTTGGACATGTCCCAACCATTTTAGGCGGGCAATCTTTATTGTTTGGTTTCTCGAACGACTGGTCTATTTCAAAGTTATACCTCCTTCTACAATCTTCATTTTGATAGCCCAGGTTCCCGCTCCGTATGTAAGTACCGACCTGATTAATGTTTTATAGATTTTAACTTAGTTGTTCGAGAAATGTTGCGTGATCTTAGGTGAGTCATAAAACCATAAATCCAGTGATTGTTTATTAAAATACTTCTTTTAACTTCTTTGGTAATCTCATTCCTTTTAGTTATTAACGATCCGAAGTACACAAATTCTTCGACGGATTCTATTAGGTAGTCACCATTTATTTGTAGACACGTTTTCTCTTGAAGATACTCTTGTAGTGTTACATGCATAAATTTGGTTTTATCCTTGTTTATTAGTAATCCCATACCTCGGGCGGCGTTTTCCAGGGATAAGAACATCCCGCGCACTGTCCTATCCGACTAGGTTAGAATTTGGCTCGATTTATTAAATATCGATTCTCGGTATTAATCCCTGGCGTTCGTATTACCTTCTCTAGGGAAATATTGAAAATAAGGCATAATAAAGAATCTTCCTGCCGCACCCGATTATATGTGTTAAAAGGGTCTATGAGGTCTTGCTGAATCCGTACTGTAGCAACAATCGTATTTTAGTAACTTAGCGACTTGGTTGCTATTTACGTAATAAAAACATTTATCAAAACAATTTCATCTAAATTATTTGTAAAAGTGAAAACTCCATTAAACTTTCTCCTTAAAACCAATGTTTTATTTCCAACTACGCACCCAAACATTACATTACTAGCTTTAAAATTTGATTTTTCAAATCAACCAATTACTTGGAACTTTATTTTGGCAGATATTGCATTTCCAATTTTGGGGCTAGATTTTTTACAATATCATAATTTAATGATAGACTGTGCTGTAGGAATAGTGGTTGAGCGAATTTCTGTTAATCGATCTATGATGTTCGACCCGGAAATTCGTGAGTCATCCGTTCTTCCACAGACTGATAGTAATTCACCTGTTCAACAAACAAACCCTCCTACTTCATACAAGTCACAAACAATTATAAAACATTTAAACGAATCATCTCAACATTTAAACAACTCTTCTCAACTTACAAACAAATCACAATCATCACTCCAACCAACTTCATCACAATCAAACATCCAACCAATCTCTCAATCATCTCTCTCAAACACATCACAACTAATCACACATCCTAATCAACTTTCCAATCTTCTTTCTTCTGAACTTAACGACTACCAATCGCCTTCTACGGTAGAAGCAGATGTTAATGCTCAAAAAATTTCTTCTAATTCACTCCCTTTACAATCTTTATCACCTGAACGCACTCTTTACTCTAATCTTCTTCAACAATTTCCTGCTTTAACAGCTGAATTCGACGTTAACACCCCTATTAAACATAATGTAGTGCATCGAATTAAAACTAACGGTCCGCCAATTAGTGCAAAGTGTCGAAGACTTAATCCAACACAATTACTGTTTTTAGAAAAACATCTGCATGAACTGTTACGTGCTGGAATCATCGAGCAGGCAGACAGTCCTTGGAGCAGCCCAATACATATGGTATTAAAACCTGATGGCAGCTATCGTGTCTGTGGCGATTACAGGCAGCTGAATGCGGTGACAGTTCCGGATACCTATCCAATTCCCTTCATGCAAGACTTTACTCACAAAATATATGGTTCTACAATATTTACTAAATTGGATTTAAAGAAAGCATACTTCCAAATTCCTTTGCATCCAGATGATATGGACAAAACCACAATTACCACGCCTCTTGGTGCATATCGTTACAAAAGACTTAATTTTGGCTTAAGAAACGCTCCTTCTTCCTGGTCCAGATTCGTCCAGAAGATTCTTACAGGGATGTATTACATTTATTTTTACCTCGACGATATATTAATTTTTAACCGCGTCAGAACATTTGCGTCATGTAAAAATGGTTTTTGAACGTTTGGCTAGATACGGACTTTTGTTGAACGTTGATAAATGTGTTTTTGGGGTTAGTCAATTAGATTATTTGGGGCAATTTGGCAATTATTTGCCACAAGACTCAACTTTTTGTTTATGCACATTTTTTTCCCTTTTTGTTCTGTTTTTTTAGTGAACTGGACTTTTTCTGCGCTGCCCTTGAAATCTCAAGAATTAAACAAGCACCTGGAAGAACTAGAAGCAACTTCAAGCTAATTTAATTCTATTTTCTATTATATTCAATTAGTTACGTTACTTGTATTGTTTTTAAAAAGATCAGAAGTTTTTGTAGCTAAGATAGCATGCGCTTCACGTTTGCTGCGTAGTTTTTTTCTTCTGCAAAGGGGGGGGGGTACTAATGTAGCAACAATCGTATTTTAGTAACTTATCGACTTGGTTGCTATTTACATAATAAAAACATTCATCAAAACAATTTCATCTAAATTATTTGTAAAAGTGAAAACTCCATTAAACTTTCTCCTTAAAACCAATGTTTTATTTCCAACTACGCACCCAAACATTACAGTACCTTATTCCCCATGCAATTCACTTCCACTAGCTATTTGAGTATGCCAAATTCTCTCATTGCTGCATATGGCTTAGGCCTTTGTATGCCGTCGTATGCTGCTTCAAAATTGAGGAAGATGTGTAAAGTGTCTATTCCCCTCTCCAAGATTTTTTCCAATATTTGACGTAGTGTGAAGATTTGGTCTATGATTGATCTTTCTTTTAGGAATCCGCACTGACAGTTTCCAATTTGTTCCTCAACGTATGGTTGCAATCTCTTGCATAGTATATTAGATAGAATCTTGTATGTAATATTCAGCAGTGTTACGGCCATAATTACTCCCAATTAACTGATCATCTTTCTTCTGTATGGGGCATATTATGCCGCAATTCCATTCATTTGGCGTCTGTCTCTGTGTCCATATTCTGTTGATGAGTCTTGTTAGTTCTCGCCCCCCTTCTCAAACAGCTCTGCCGAAAAATGGTCTATCCCTAAGGATTTGTTGTTTTTTAGTTTATGTATTGCTGTTTGAACCTCTTCCATAGTCGGTATGCGGGTTCTCTCTTCGTCTTCTATTTCTATTTGTTACTTATGTCCTATCTCTTCTTCTTCCTCCATATATCTTCCATCGGGTTTGCATTTAAGAGCGTTGCTACTTAATACGCCCGTTCAGCACCACAGGCGGAGTTAAGCAAGTGAAACTACTGATTCATAATGTCGGAGCGCAGGGTATACCACTTGGGCCGGCAGGATTGTCCAGAGAAACCACCGGGACCCAAGCTCCTGGTATTCCTGAGGTTTAGGATGGAGGTGTAAAAAGTCGCGGTTCGCGTGAAGATCGGACAGAGGACTTGCAGATCGTAATGCCTGGGTGTGGCGGTGTTCGACAAGGCGAGGGCGAAGGAAGTGTAGACTCGAGGCCAGTAGATGGAAACTCGACCGCTGATCGTTCGTTTCATAGTCCAAAAGATTCAAAACTATTTACCTCCGACGAAGTGGAAAGGGGACCGTACGGGTTTGATGTCGGCGGTTTAGTTCTTTATGCGGCGTAAAGATAACCAAATCTTGCAACTGGCTCTTTGGAAGTGCAGCAAATTGGTGTTCAGGGTTAGAAAAAGGAAATCGCGAGCGAAATGTCTAATTACGAGGCGTGGTTTGACTCAGGTTCTATTTCACCAACTCAGAGTTATGACTTAGGCTGTTTTAAGTCCTAAAGTGGCTCTAGCGGGGCGCTGCTTGGCTATAGAAGTAGCTCGCTGGGCTGGGTTACTGGAATCAAAAGCTTAAACTCAGTCTGATAGTAGGATGTCAGGCGTTCTTGGTTTAAAAACCTAAGCTTGCATGATGTTGAAAATCAACAACAAATGCACATTTGTTTATTTAGAAAAATATATATACAAAGACTGTTCACAACTGTTTCTTGCAAAAACAAAAAATAAACAGGTATCAATGGCTTCTATGATGTCTGGACGTCTAGAAATCACCTAATTTTGTATTTAGAATCTCGTTCTCTCGAAAACCTTTGGATTTAGGTGAAACCATTAATTAATAAAATTCATACAGCGCAGAGATCTCTATCTAACTATCCAAAAATATACAAGGTGTGCAATTTAAAAAAAATCTAGTTATAACCCATTAAGTTTAAAAATCATTGCACTGTAATAGCACATGGTCTTGACTTTAGCAGAAAAAGTTTGTTTAATCTGAGGAAATACGGCTCGTGCAGATTTTATGAGTGAGGTCTGCAAATGTCAAATTTTTCAAAAAAAGTAGAATAACTTGGCAACGCCGCAACGGCATCTAAAAAACAAAACATATTTAGAAATGCAGTTAAAAGTCAAATGACTATGCAAAACTACACAGAGCGTTCTGTTTAAAAAAACGTAAATTTGGAATGTCACTCTTATATGGAACCCCCTGTATAATTGAAAATAATTTTAAAAAGTGGTCCTCTTAGTCCCCTAAAATATTTAATCAAAACTTTTTTCTGTATTTTAAATTGGAAAGAAGATATCGACCACCGCGGTGCTGTTGACCCACCCCGTATATGATGAAACAGTGCTTACAATTATGCAGTTTAGGAATTGAACAATCTAATTCTGAGTTTATATGCAGGCAAGATTGAAATGGGTAACTAAGCTAAGCATTCATGAGAAAGCCGCCAGAAGCAAATTAAAGCTTTTCTGTTAATAATATATTAGCTAGTTGCAGGTTTAGAGTAGAAAACCTTGTCACTCGTCGCAAATTTTACAAATCTGTTTCTCACATCTCGTTCCCACTCGATATTTACAATAAGTGATCAAATATTTCTTAAAATAACATGGTTTTATTATTTTTCTGTTATTTTATTTGTTGTTCAAAACCAAAACGTGCATACATAAACAAAGCAACCGTGGGATATGTTTGCTAATATTCAAAACAAATCTCCAGAGTAATTTCTGTAAACATCGCATGTAGTACGCAATTTGGATGCCTACACGACCGGCAATTTCAATAAACTTCAAAGTTGAGTGTTGTCGTTTGATGCAAAGGACATTTTGGCGCATTTCTGCAAATTCGCTGCAGCGGTATTACATTTCGCGGCCATCATCGGCATTGCTGTCAACATATAAAACCAGACTGGGCACGGTAATGAAACGGACGGGTGAGCATGTTATCGTATATCGCTATTGCAGACGTTAATTTGCATCGACCAGTGGACATCGTTTGCACTCGCTATAGTAAAATGAAACTTAACAGTTCACTGACGTCGTTTTTAAAAGAAATTTTAATTGCCGGCAGGTTCAAATGATGTTTTTTTTACTGGCTACTTAGAGTATAATTATACTACCATGAAATACAAGTAGAAATTACTAGTATGACTTTGAAAATGTAGTCTAAGATGTGGAGCAGCGGCGGCTCGTGGTGTGGTGTACTGGGAGGCATTTTAAAGTATTATTTTGGAATATATTTGTTTTTCCCAAGTTTTAGGTAGCCGTATATTTCAAACCCATCCTTTACGTTGGCAAAATGATCTATTTTTACCAACATTTTCATTGAAGTCCTTAATAGACTTTCGATCAGCACCCTCTAATAAAATTATTGTAAATTGATACCACATTGCCAGCGTGTCAAAATGCACAAAATTTTTCATGTGGTTTACCGATAACAAATGTGTTTGAATTTTAGTTTTTAAATGTTTCCAGTCAATATCACACAATGAATTATCACAGAATAGCAGACAATGGAAACAAGTAAAAGCATTTTCCTACATGGCATTCACAATCCATAATTGTTTTGCACGGACATCGCACAATACCACTAAATTATGATTACACAATCAACAACTTTTTCACACCACTACGTCGTGTACGTGCGAATCCCGCAAATCAGGCGGCTATTGGCATGCGCTTATCACGGACAGCTGACAGCAGAATTCTCGGAAGTTGTGGGTTCGTGACCCTGAAGTCTTTAATACGCAGATACTTCTATCCTCTTTTAGCGTGTGTAATATGAATTTTAGGGCAATGACGTTTCTATTTCACTCTTATTGATTTGAAGGACTTTAAACTCGGCGGCTTTATTCGAAGGCGTATAGCTGTATTGGGGACTGACAGCCAAATGACCCTCGCATAGATTCGTTTAATGCGCGCGAAATACTCAAACATTCAAACGTTTTCAGATCCTGCGGCAGCTCTTTAATAAACGCTCTCGCATAGAAATCCCATAAAAAAGTTATCTATAAAGTATTTTTTAAATATTACAGTGTATAATATGTTATGTACTCAAACAAACAGTAATTATTTATTTTTTCTTATTTCATTGGAAGGTCAATGGCCATTTTACCCAATGGAGAAACCGCCACTGATGTGGAATAATGCCTAACGTACCCTAAGTGGTGTGTTCCAATAATCTTTCGAGTTAAGTTAAATAGGCAATAAAGAAAATTACACATGCACTGATTTAATAACATTACTACTGATAATTACATCAAACAATGTCTTTTTATTAGTAAAAGAACTAAGTTTGCAAAGTCCTGCATAAACTTTTGGCCGTGGAGATAAAATTGAAAAATATTAGTACTGAATACTTACACATTAGTATTTTGGATGTTTTCCACTAACTTCACAAACTACCAGTAATAACTCGAGAGCTCGCTTGAAAATGCGTTAGTCATGAGAGTCCAAAATATAACTATCATAAAACGAAAATAATGCCTATAATAAATAACAAACACCTATTAATCTGCGTTTTATATTGGCAGAGTTAGCGCGAACGTGGCCCTCCAATTTTGATTGTGTTTGAGGAAAACTCCGTCATTTATTCCGACGCAGACTATAACCAAAACATTAAGAAATGCATGGACAATATGAAAATGAAGTGACAGACGACCCAAGTAGTACCGTTTTTAAGACAGACGGCTCTAAAAGTTTCCAAAAACTGCTGTAGGCCCAGTAAATCTGACCGAAAATAATCTTCAACCAGGCAAAAATGGTTAGGAGTAAGATACAAATTGCAAGATACCTTACTCTTGTTGCTCTTTCCGTCCTGTAAAAATCCACCGACCCTACAAGGGTGGGAAACACCCTAAAATCACCCCCAAAGGTCCTATTATGCAGTTTTTATTTTTCCTCGTAAATCGTAACACCACAAGCACAATGAATTTAGTACAGGAACATTAGAAGTTTTTTTCCTAAAATAGCGTACAGCGATAAGGGGTCGCAACTAATTTCGAAAGATTTTGAATTTTTTTAGAAAGAAACGGCGTGCAGCACATCGCTTCGACGATTTTTTCCCGGCATCCTACGGGGTGGCAGAAAACGCCGTAAAAACATTGAAAAGATCCATTCTAGCTGCTTTGAATGATCACAAAAATAAAGCCACTCCGGTCGACGTTTTAGTAAACAGATATGTCGTATACGAACACCCCGCACTGTACAGCAAACGAGACACCCGCGATGTTTAGGCGCACGTTAAGAACTAGGTTAGAACTAATCAGACTTGGGGAAACCATTATACAAGCGCTAAACCGAACGGGAAATAAAAGGTTTGTTGTGGGTGACAGCGTAATGGTAAGAGACTACCGCCTAGGTAATAAAAAAGATTGGGTGCCAGCAGTTATTATAAAACGTTTGGGCCGCGTAGTTTATTTGTGTCAACTTGAGGGTAGTTGGCAGGTTAGCAAATTATGGAATGTTTAAAGCTTCTAGAAGTTACAGGAATTGGTAACGGAGAAGGTAATAGCACATCCAAAATTACTGATAGCACTCATAGAATAAGTTTACAGTCTGCTTTAGCAGCAAACAACATTAAGGAGGGAGAGCAGGAAACTGAAACTGTAGATAATTACGAAAGGTTAACAAATCAGCAACATATTGATCATCAAAATACGAACGGCACATGTGAAGCTGAACGCACGTACTCGCGCACAACCTGCTTATAATTTTGCGTATATATTAGTGAACTGCTTTACCATGCCTGACTTAAGAAGTAAAAGTGATAAAAGTGATACTAGTGGTGATAACAATGATGCTGTTGCCCAGAAGATTGTGGACAAGCTACTGGAGAACAACACCTTTTTGGAAAAACTGAGCTGCATTATCGATAAGTCAATAAGTTCCCACCTAATGGAAACCATCAAAAACTTCGAACATAAGGTTAGCCAACTAGAAAAGCAGCTAAAAAAGTACGAGTCAGAATCAAATGCTGCATTAGATGAGTATGAGCAGTGTACCGAAAAAACAGCCTTAGAATATTCGGTGTTCCAGAAAATCAGCATGAAAATACGGACGAAGTTGCAATTAATCTATGTAAGGAAAAACTTGTAATCACATTATCTGACAATGCTATCGATATAAACCACCGCTTAAAAGGAAGAGAAGGCATGCATAAACCGATAATTGTCAAATTTGTGCAACGCAGCGTAAAAAAACAAATATTCAACAACAAACGCAAGTTAAAAGGTACAAAAATAATCATTAGAGAGGATCTCACCAGGAAAAGGATGGAGATAATAAAAGACTCCGAAAAACGTTTTGGCCACAAGCCAGTATGGACAAATGAGGGAAATATCTTCATTAAGGTAGATAATAAAGTTCATAAAATTAAAATACATGACGATTTAAATGCTGTTTTCAATTAATTTATGCAGCGCGTGCGCGTGCAATGATATTACCTGGCCTTGGGTACATCTTGTATTTCGTTTTGAATTTTCTTTATTTTTTAGGTTAAGTTTGTTTATCTGCACGGCACAGACATATGCACATTGATAAATCTTTTAATTTAAAAGCAGCACATTTAAATATATGGTCACTTTTTCCAAAAATAAATTATATTAGAAACATTATTACAAATTATGATATCTTTACTTTGTCGGAAACTTATCTCACACCAAACATAAGCAATAATGATATTTACATACAAAATTAAAATATAATACGTAAAGATCTGGGAGAACGTGGTGGTGGTATGGCGGTATACATAAAAAACACGTTAAACTTTAAAATAATCGATACCAGTGACGTTATCGAACAGTTATGGATTTCTGTTAAAATAAAATGTAACATATTTATTTTTGGCGTAGTTTATAGACCACCATCTACAAATTACAAATTATTTGTGAATGAATTGGAAATTGCTTTTGCATTGTGCACCGCTGTATCCGAAAAAATTTTTTGTTTGGGCGATAGAAACATTGACACATTTCACCTTCAAATATAAAAACTAGGTATTTTGCAGAGTTTTTGGAATGTTTTAGTCTGCATCAGCATATTACAGAGCCAACTAGAATTACCCAAGATAATGTATCTCTTATAGATATTATTATATCTGCCGATTCTTCTATGGTTAAATCGTCTGGTGTCTGGATAAATAATGAATCTGATCATGAGTTGGTGTTTTGTGTTATTGATGTAGCTTTACCTGAGCGAGTACCGGAAAAAAAATGTATCGTGACTTCAAAAATATTAATATAACAGATTTTGTAAATGACTTTCAGTTATTACCATTACAACAAATCTACTATGTAAATGACATTAATACTAAACTTGCTATATTAAACAGTAATTTAATTAAGCTTTTTGATAAACATGCTCCTTGGCGAACAATCAAAATTACAAAAAGACATGCTCCTTGGTTAACCGATAATATTAAATTGATGATGAAACTTCGAGATGAAGCAAAACGCAGATTCAGGAAATCTAGAAGTGCTGCCCATTGGGAGTACTATAAATCTCTCAGAAATTTAACACTAGCATAATTAGTGAAAAAAGAGCATATCTTGCTGAAAAAACTAAACACTGTTCTGGTAAGAAGTTGTGGAAAGAATTCAATTTATTTAATATCAAAAAGCCTTCTACCTTTCAAATACCTCAAACTTTAAGGGATCCTGATACTATTAATAATTTCTTTATAGATAACATACCAACACTTCCGGCTGACACAGATGTTTATAATTTTTATTTACGAAATTGTAAATGCCCGAATTCATTTAACTTTGAAACGGTAGCAGAAGAGGTGGTAAATGAGCTGATCGGTGCAATTAAAAGTAATGCTATGGGCTCGGAGGGCCTGAATACCAGAATGATCTTGTTGTGTCATCCCCTCATTCTTAAGTATATAACTCATATAATTAACTTTGCTTTGACGGAAAATATTTTTCCAGATATTTGGAAACATGCTTTAATAACACCACTTCCTAAAATAAATGACCCAAAGGATTGCTCCGATCTTAGGCCTATATCCATTTTACCAACTCTGTCAAAAATTTTAGAAAAGATAATGAACAACCAAATTCGAAATTATTTATATGCAAACAACCTATTACCTGAAATTCAATCAGGCTTTCGCCCGTCTTGCAGTTGCACTACTGCCCTTATGAATATAACCGATGACATACTTAAAGCAACAGATAACGGCAAATTAACAATTCTTACCCTACTAGATTTCAGTAAAGCATTTGATACCATTAATCACGAACTATTATTTTCCATTCTTCAATATTTTGGATTTTCCGGAAACGCAATAAACTTGTTTAAGAGTTACTTTAATAATCGAACACGAAGGGTGAAAGTTCAAGGTGACATATCCGCGATGCGGAAAATATCACAGGGTGTTCCACAAGGTTCTATTTCGGGGCCTCTATTGTATGCCATTTACACATCGAACTTTCACACATTTGTTAACCACAGTAAAACACACATGTATGCAGATGATACACAGGTTTATTGTTGGTTCCCACGATGCGATTTAAATGTAGTTTCAGAAGATCTATCACATGACTTAGATCAATTATTTCAAATATCGTCTAAACATGCATTAAAGCTAAATCCTTTAAAATCTTGTGTACTTCTATTTGGTAGAACAGTGGATTGGATAAATAGGCGGGATTTACTTCATGTATACATTAATGGCACCGAAATATCTGTAAAAGATAGTGCTAAAAATCTAGGGCTCATTTTAGATAACAGCTTCAGATATAAAAGCCACATAAGCAAATGTATTCAAAAAGCATATTTAAATTTAAAGTTATTATATCCTCATAGGACGTATTTAAGCAAACCACACAGGAGAATGCTGTGTGACACGCTTGTATTGTCCCAATTTTCATTTTGCTCAGAAATACTTGCTCCCTGTCTTGACTATGATACTTCTCAGAGAATACAAAGAGTTCAAAATTCTTGTTTAAGGTATATTTATGGCATCCGTAAATACGACCATATTTCCCATAAATTAATAGAAAGTAATTGGCTCAATATGGAAAACAGGCGATTGTTACATACAGCCACATTATATCACAAAATTATTACCGAGAAAACACCACCATATCTGTATAATAAAATAAAATTCCGGACGGATATATATACTTTAAATCTGAGGCACAGAGGCTTAATTACACCGCCACAACACAAAACTGCATTATACGAGAGATCGTTTCAATATAATATCAGCAAAGTTTACAACAATTTACCACTATTTTTAAAAGATCTTCAGCCCAAATTATTTCGAAAACGGTATTTTAAAACTCTTTTAATCCGCTAAAACCTGCACTGTTACTACAGCTCCCTCGTCTTTACTTTTGTTATCTTTGGTTCTTTTCTATTTTTATTTTGTGGTCTGAATGTGACTGCTTATAAGGCATTATAATTGCATTTCTTCTTTTTATTTTTTCTTTCTCTTTTTCGTGTGCATTTTTCTTGTTTTTTTGTATCTTAGTTTTAGGCATTTAATAAATATCTGTGTTGGATATTAGTCCAGGTCTAGTTGAAAAGCAGTCCAACTGAACTAGACCTTGAGATTTTGGTGTATTTAAGTAAGGTATTTAAGTGTATGTACTTATAAATGGTATACCTACGTATTTCTTATACATCAAAATAAATAAACTATTATTATTATTATTATTAAAACAGATATGTACTAATGATAAAACTACAACTGGTACCATGCGGTAGAGTAATAGGCAAAAAAAGAATCTGAAAGATTTGGTAATGTTTTTATCCATCAAAGAAATTTAACAAACTAATTATAAGTAACTTTAGTATTTACAGTAATTCTACTTCTATGTAATCAAATTAGTAGGTTCATACTAAGGCTGGAGGTATGTGACGTATTCTGGGGAATATTGTGACCATTTTTGGTTATTGTAATCTACGCAGGTATTTACCCCTACAGCTGCTAGTAACTAGAAAACTGCACATTCGGGCGTACTTATTTAATATATTTATTTGTTAATAAAGCACTACTACAACTAAGGTGTATTTAATTGAGTATTATATCAAGGAACACAACAAAGTTAATACTAATAAACCTAGAAATCTTTAGATTGGGTAAATATGATACCAGCAAACAAGTCCTATAGAAATTGTATTTACTTAATCGGAAGAAGCTTTAAATTGTGCTAAAAAAATAAAGCTACAGTAAAAGGTTCCAAATGTGAGAGTCTAAAGTGACCAAACTAAAGAATTATCTACTACCTAAAAACACAGTTACATAACTTAATTCAAAACGGCGATATTTCTAAAATCATTAAATATATTAAAAGTAAATACAAAAATATAAAGATTATATGAATAGTGTTGGCGAAGAAAGATCTTTGAATGAGAGATTTGTAAAACTTATCTAAATGAAGTTGTTAATTTAATAAAAATAAAGACAAAGCACTATTACATGTAAAAAATTGATACATGTAAACATAATTCGAAGAAAATGTAGAGTATAGTTAAAACATTGACTTGTACTATTACTACGAATGGTATGGTATCAAAGATCATTATATGTGAAGAAGGTAGAGTGGAATGTGAAATTAGTAGTAATGTGACAGGGAGATTTAACGATGCTATTGGGTTGACTCCAGAATGGCGTGACATTGGTTTGCCAGTGGTTGAGTGTAGAATGGATAGCTTCAATATTTTGAGCTTGGCGGACTTGCAATAAATAATTAACTTGTAACGGGCCCAAAAATAAATAAATATGAACAAGCATAATATGTGAAATTATCGAATATTTATTTATTTGAGTACGACTCGCCAAACCAAACCTACGCACGGGTGTATAAAAGAGTAAAAAATCACGGTATGAAAAAATCACTGTTTCGAGTCGACAACAACCGACACCAGTCCAGACCCAGGGACACTCCACGAGATCTCTGGGAAGCCAGACCGTCGGATTCTGAGTCGAAAACAGCCAGGCCAGCGGATGCAGTTTGTATCCAGTACCAAACCGATTAAACGAGCCCGATAAATACCAGCCCAGTTCTAGGCACCAGCAACTAAACCAGTCAACCTAGAGGGAGAATACAGCTAGCACCAGTGCCAGTAAATTTAATAGTACGGTCAAATTTAATTCAGAATCAGGTATCGATAAATAGTAACCGTATTCCCTAACTTAATTATCGGAGTCTGCTGTGAAGGATTTTACGCACTCAAACAAGTAAAAATCTTAGTTGATTCTGAAAGGTATTAAAAATTATACTTTTAAGCACACGACGTTAATAGGTACAAAACTGTTAGCAGTAAATTAGGAAACATTGAAGAAACTTCGTGATAACTATTCCAAGAAGGTCGTATAATCTACAAGATTCCCGGCAAGGAATTCAATACGCGAAACCGAATTGTAAGTAAATTAAAATTTGTTTAGTTGTGTAATTATTTTTATTAACAGCAAACCAGCTAAGAAGAAATCTATTTTACCGTGTTTAATGAATAATTAAGTGATTGTAAATTTAGCTGATAAATACGAATTTTCTTCACGACAAATTGTCACCTGAATTGCGAGGTCAATCATCCTGCCGATTACACTTACACGTGCAGAAAGATAAGGCAATCCAGCGGGTCTAATGCAACTTGAAAAGTAAATGAACGGAAGGAATAAATTTAATTCGAATGAAATATTAAATGCAAGAGTAATAACAAGTATTTTTGAAGTAGTAGATCATGTGTTACTGTATTTTGTTAATAGCTTCTTCAGCAATGGGCAGCTTTCGGAGAAATTAAAAATGAAAACAGTTATTCCTATACCAAAATTAATAATGCGAGTTTAACTGAAAAATGATGATCGATAATTACATTACCAGTAGTAGAAAAAATATTATATGCAAATAAAACAAGTTTTTGAAATTAATCATTTATTATACGTCAATCACTCTGGATTCCATTTAAAATATTCTTGTGAGTCGGCTATACAACTGACTGAATGAAAAATATTGTTAGATAAGGATAATTATGTGATTGCTGTATTTCTAGACCTGGGGAGGGCATGTGAAACTATCAATAGATCAATGATCTTAAAGAATCTGAAATATTTTAACGTCAAAGGAGCGGTAATGTAACAATTGGAGGATTTATTAAGTAATATGAAATGGAAGACATCAGAGAAGAATGTGTCATTGGGAGTTCCGCAAGGTAGCGTTATCGGCCCGCTATTGTTTCTTACGTATGTATATTAAAGAAATCCACATGAAAAGTGAATGGTAATTTAATAATTTCTTTGCGGAAGCTACGCCACTTGTGGTAAGCGACCATAGCATGGAGAATACAGTGCACAAAATGAATTTAGTTCTAAAAAATTAATTATTATTTTATATGTGTAGAAATTTGTTACGATTAGGTTTTAAACTATTTTACCTTTCTTCTGCAGATTGCAAACTTTTTATAACCCTTGGAAGCTAAATAATAAACACATCTCCATAATAATCGCATAACTGCGTATCAAACCGGCTTAGATAAATGATATTGTGTGTAAAATGGCTAACCCTTACATAAAATTTCCTTGTACTCGTGTTTTTAAAATTTAAAATGCTACGTTATCTATTTATAGTAAGGCAAATGTCTCTGTATTGAAATTCTCGAGAAATGTTAGTGATGTTGATATATATATTTGCAAAAGTAATATAAAAATGTCTATAAAAGTATTTTAGTGAGTTGTGGGCACCAGAGCAAATTTTTATTATCCGTGCAGCAGAGCAATATCGCGGTTCCGAAGGTAAGCAATAAGACCATAAAGTGAAATTCTCGTATTTGTCTAACTCATATTGAAAAATGAAAACCTATGCCTGAGAGCACGAGTTTCTTGAAGACAATATGCTGATGGCGTCGTAAACATTGAATGGACACGCTTATTTACGGTCCCCAGACGTATAAAGTGTAGCGCACTCCGTACACGTCTCGTAATATTTACCCAGACAAGATTGTATGCAATGACCTCCGAGCACTCCACGCCATGGCAAATATGGGTGCTGTTTGCATTAAAAATTACACGTTATTTCGGTTTAATGTCGCTCCAAGTTGCCGCTTTTAGCACTGACGACAAACTTTGTTACTGTAAATGCAGTGCTTCTCGGTGATTTTAATTTTACTAAATGTGAAACTTAACTCGGCACAGCGTTTTACTCTCCGCCTGCATTCAGACTGGCATGTTCCATTATTCAAATTGCAGTTTGAAACTGTGCAAGTTGTCGTGAGATTCTATACATTAGCAGACGAATTTATCATCGCAAACGCTCCTCCGCTGTTCATGCGAGCAGTATGAACGAGCACGAGGCAATGCCGTGTCGAAGAAATTAGTCCAGTCACTCTAATCTAACTCGATTATGAACCACTGGATGAGTGCAATTTCTGCAACACATCTACTGCACATATTATTGATTATAAATTTGTCCATAATCCAAAGCATTTCCGACTAAAGCTCGATGAAGTGGAACCTAAGATTTTAAGCTCGAGCGGACCATCAAAAATCATACAAAGTTAAACTAAACGAGTGATTTATACACATTTCTTACAAAACCGTTTTATTAAAATTAAAAAACTAATTGCTAATAAAACAATAAAACACAATTTACTCTTGTAATTAAAGTATGTCGCTCAAAAAACACGTGCTCTACTTCAATTCATTACAGACCCGCTCGAAAAAGACCCTTAGATTGGTATTTTACGCATTTACGATTTCGTTTTTTTCTTCAATACCTACATTACTAAGTTTTGTTTCAAAATCGGTGTCAGAATTTTGAAGATTTTCAAAAATTTTTAAAATAAGAATATTTTCAATTTTTTCGAAACGTTTCTAGCGCAAGCGCGGTCTTCCTACCACCCCCCAGTCAAGACTTATATACTAGCTAGTATACAGGGTGTTAATGAATTGTAGGGACAAACTTCTAGAGCTTGCAAAACACAACAAAGCAAACAACTTTTGTTAATAAATGTGTGGTCAAAAGTGTTTCCTTTCAGGGATAGAGCTTCTCAAAGATTCTTTAAGAAGCGCCTAAATGTAGGCAACTTAATTTACTACCTACTATTTGTTTCCATAACGACAAAAATTAATAAGGATAATTAAAGCCCCCTTTCACACTTTTCAAATTCAAATTAAATTTAAAATAAATTAATTAACAAAATGTTTCAAAACTAAGCAATAGAAAAAACCCAAATTACAAAGCAAAAATCAACTATTTAAAAAATTTACAATAACTAATTCAAAAATTAACAAAATTATAGTAAATGTTCAAAATGTCGCCCCCCCCCCCCCAGCTTCTACACACGAAGCACATCTACGAAGTAACTTCCTGCGCACCGCTCCAAATATACCAGGAGTCTGTTGAACTTCTTCACATGCAGCAAGAATACGCGCCGTAAGTTCGTCTACAGTTTCAACTGGGGTAGCATACACTAACGTTTTAACATGACCCCACAAAAAAAAATCAAGTGGGGTCAAATCAGAAGAACGTGGAGGCCACGCCACATGCCCTCCTCGACCTTGCCCCTTGCCCTTGCCCCACAGTTGATTTTTCGTATTGCCAAAAATTCACGATTTTCGAATTTAAAACATATAAAATGGCAATAGGAACAACCTTCCAATGGGGGCATATTTTTTGCTTGTTTATCTCAACAGCTTAATTAAGTTATATGCCAAAAAACTACTATCACTTTTCTGAAAAAACGATTTTCCGTTTTCAGCGATAAACATTTTTTGCAATTACAAAATTATAGATATCATAAAACCAGCTAACTAGTTACAAAAAAGGGTGGTGAGGAGTGGTTTTCAACTTTAATATACAAGCGCTGGAAAAAAAGCTTACATTCGCATTCTACACAATGTCGAATAGCAAGCGCGATCTGCCTATTTTTTGTTTTTTCAAAAATTTGCGAATTTTGATTTCATTTCATTTCACCTCTGGAGGAAAGTTTCCTTCTGGTCGTTTACCTGAACCATTGCCAAATAACGACTATTGTCTATCAAATTAATTTTTTTAATTATTTAATTTGAAAATTTTTAATAATTTTCAAATTGTAAAAAAACTAAAAAATTTAAAAAATTAAGTTAGTAAAATAAAATTGTTTGTGTTGCAAATTTAGAAACTCTTTTGAAAATATTGAAAATGTTTGAAAATATTTTAAAACTGTTAAAAGTTTAGTATTTTATAGTTACAAACAGTATTTATTTGTTGAAATCAAAAATCGTAAATTTTTAACAAACCGAAAAATCAATGGTGGGAGTCACTGGAAGGTTGATAAGAAGATCGCGCTTGCGCTAGAAACGATTTTAAAAACTTTGAAAATTTTTATATTTAAAAAAACTGAAAATTTTGACATATATGAAAATCTTAATAATTCTGACATTATTAGTATATTTTTGAATAAACAAAAAATTAAAGGTGGGGGTGGTGGGAAGTGTGTAGAATACGAATCTATCTAAGGGTCTTTTTCGAACGCGTTTTCTAGACAAGCTTAGGTTCTATGTCACATTTGGTTTTTCAATTTCTTACAATGTGTAATTTTATTATGCAACCCCTTAAATTGTTTAGACAGATTAGAAGCAAGGGAAAGTCTCTAGATGATTATGTGGAAAGATTATATCATGCAATAAAAAAAATCGATGCAAAATTGACTACAGTAATAAAAAAAACTGTCCCATTTGATTATACATACGGTTTGCTAGGAGTAAAATCACAAATAAAGTTGCTACAGTCTTAGAGTCTTTATATAGAACAGACTGTATATCCGGTTTCTAAAATGCCCCGAAAACATCCAAATAAGTTAAGTCGGGCAACTATGATGGCCACCTAATTTAATGCCTCTTCCCAACTCGACCATTTGAAAACAAACTGTTTTGACTACTTTAATAATTAGTAAACATAAGATTACATTTTTCAGCCACTTAATTATAGATAAAAAATTGTATATAATGTAATCTTAGAAAAATGCTAATAAATTATATGTTAGGTGTACAGCTTTAGTTATAAAATATTAAAAACGGAAACCTGTCAAAGTTGAAAAGTAATTATTTTATGCTGCCTGAACAGAAAACATAGATTACTAGTCTCAAAGTTCCTAGTTTCCTAGTTGTTCAATTTCCGGAATTTTCCCGGCAAGCTGAGTTTTAAGAATTTAAGGATTTTAACATCGTTAAACACATTAAAACAACAAATAAACTTTTTTTTTGTTTCATTGGCTAGGTTACTGACACCCGTGGCGTCAATTTAAAATTCGTTTGTTTGATCGTTCAATTTACACAGTTAATTTTTGGCTGGACCACCGAAAAGGAGCGCAAGAATTAGCACCCTTGGTTTAATTGCATTTTCTGGAATGGATGCACATAAACCACAAATAACTATTATCTAGATTTGCTTTCCGATATTTCAGTGTTTATTCAGACGTTCTTAAAGTTACTGCAGACGAACCGCAAACATTAAAATTGCGTTAGTTCAGCTTGCACTTGCAGACAGCTGAGTCATGACGGAGGGTAATTGATTATCGTGAAATGATGCATTTGAAATTGCAGATTGTAAACACATTCTGCTGCAGTTGAATGTGTTCCCATATGCAAAGCCCCCCCAAAACATAAGTTTGAAAATGATTTCGTCTAGAAAGCTACAGTTTCAGGAAAATTAATGGAAATTAAAATCTTTATATTCCATTCTCCTGATTGCTTTTAAGGCTGGAACATTAAGAAGAGTCTAGACAACAGGCACACATTTAATATAACAAAAACAGGAGTATTAACTCTGCGAAGTTTGTTAACGTTTTGGCAATAAAATATTTAAGTGTTCAGAGAGACAAATAGAAGCAAGACAAGCGCAGGCGAAGTTAAACCTAAATGGGACTTTTGCAACAACATTTGTCTTACTATTTCAAGTGAATAATAAACACTTGACTTGCATTATAACGCAGCCTTTGTGTCCGATAAAGTATTGCGCAGATTTGAAGCAGATATGAGATTTAAAAACTGTTGGCTACCCGGGGAAAGAGGACGTTTTGTTGGCTGGGACATGTCCACAACCAAAATAATTATAAGGAAAGATGGTGTTATTTTTATTCGAGATAAATTACCCGTTATGTGTGGGTTATGGGCGCAAAGATAAAAATTTGCCCACTCTTCCATGTTTTTAATGTAGGAGTGTAGATAAAATTTCTGTTCAACAACCGAATTTCGATTCATTTTTCATTCTTTAGAAAATGTGATTGTCCAGCGTGAGTGACAAAACAAAGAATGTAACTGTCCGGATGGTGTAGGAGCTTATGTGATTTGTAAAAGAAAATAAATCTGATTGAAATATTTATATGGAAAGCTTTTATGTGGAAAGCTTATCTCACGTTGCTGCTCATGTTAGTAACAGCTAAACTTGTTCTTTTGTTTTTTAACTACTTTCAGTGATGTTTTTTTTAAATATATTGCCAGAGTTAGAAGGTTTATTTTCTGTACTAGCGTTAAAGTCTTTAAAAAAAATGGTATGTAAACATAGACTAGTGTTACCTCAGCGCACAATGCACTGACAGACTGAGCGTTGACTGAGCCGGCTAAATGCTAAGTCACGTAATGCATTAGTTCCATGAGGAGACGCGGCGTTGGTGTAGATGTCGCCTCAAGTAAAGCGCGTTTAGCAGACTTTCATATATAATTTAAAATAATATTTATTGAAAAATCAACGTGGAATAAAAATATAAAAATGTTTCGTGTTCCATCTGAGGATACAGACCTTTCATTGAAAAACAAATGGTCCAAAATTGGTGAAGCGGTAGCCGCTTGAGGAACCGGAGAAAAATACTCTTTGAGCTTTTATATATGTACTAGTGTAACCTCGCCGAAATTCGACGGCAGACTCAGCGTTGACCGACCCGGCGAAATGCTAAGTCACGTGATGCATTAGTTGCAATAATGAGACGCGGCGTTAGTGTAGATGTCGACTCAAGTGAAGCGCGTCTAGCAGACTTTCATATATATTATAAATTAAAATAATTATTATTGAAAAATCGACGTAGAATAAAATATAAAAATGTTTCATGTTCCATCTGAGGATAGAGACCTTTCGTTGAAAAAAAAACCGGAGGAACCGGAGAAAAATACCCTTTGAGCTTTTATATATGTATGGATGGATATAACATGGAACTTAATTGACCTCAAAAACGATAGCAACAAAATCAATAATTTCTAAAGCTTTGATCCTTTGTTGCCTTCCGGTTTTAAGGAATATTAAAAAAATATTAGCTTTCTCTGGGAATTTTTAAACAAAAATGAGCTAATCACCAACCTTTTACATTTGATAGAGATGCAACGGATAGTATCCGCTTTTAAGATTATCCGGTACGTTTGGCCAAATATTCGGCATAAGGATATGTATCCGGCAAAATATCAGTTTGTATTAAAAAACCAACAAAAAGTTGTGTAACTTCATAAACTTATGAAAAAAATAATTTTTGAATTACCTTTAATTCATTTGTTAACGTATATTGAGACTTTTGACAAAGTAATGGACTAGTTAATTGTTTTACTGTTGAGGTTTTAAGAGAAAAAACTTCCTCGTTACTTTCATGTTGTTGACGCAGAAGTTGTTCATGCTCTGCTGCATGCTTATGTTTTACGCAGGGACGTAAACCGAAATAAAATAGTTTCGGTTTTCGGTTATGGTTAAATTTTTTTTTAAATTTCGTATGTGTTGTTCGGTTATGGTTTACTGGTACTAAAAATTTCGGTTTCGGTTATGGTTACCCGTATTTACCGGTATTTTTTGATGAAAACAAAGAAAATTCTCGATAAGATGGAAAACTATGCCATAAATTAAAAAACGTTATACCGAAAAATTGGCGGCACTAAAAAATTTCATTTTTGTCAAATTGTAAAAAAACCTGCTGCGGGCGGTTAAATAAAAAATAAAGTAACTACGGCTTCGGCTTCTTTCAGAGAACAGAATAACAGAATTTCACGAATTATCAAAAAAATTCTTGTTCGACAATAACCTAGAAACATAGACACCCTGAAAACATGTCAACATTGTTTAAAAAAAGCATGAAATAGTTATTTTCACGCTACAGGCAAGGTAAATAGACGATACATCCATAGCTACAAAAGATGAAAATGGCCAATAACATTAGTTTACTTTTGGCCCTTGACTACGGAACTTAATAGTGTCATTTACATTCCTATGAAATTAAAGCAACAAGGTACAGATTCCAATATTTTATTTCAACAAGCACAAGCAACTTAAAATAATGGGGCTTTTAAAAAATAATCCGATGACAGCAGTCAAAACGAACTTTTAAAAATATGATTAAATTTCTACCTGTAGCGTGAAAAATTTAATAAGTAACACGGAATGTAGCGACTATTAACATTCTCGGCAGGCCACAAGCCTCGGCTTCGCCTCGGCTCGTATTTACCTACCTCGAATGTTATTACGTCTTTACATTCCTTGTTACTTAAATAACTATTCAGCTATAAGGAATGTATTACTTTCCGAGAATGGTATGTCCTGACGTTACGTGTTGCTTATTATATTCTTCTAATTATCGACAGCAATTTTTCCGACTACCAGCAGCAATTAGCTGAAAATAATAAGAAAATATTTGTAAAATTTGACATCTGTCATCAGAACTATGGCTATGACTGTTGCTATAAATCTATATTACTATTATATTCGTAGAAATGTCCGTGACACAATTAAGTTACGAAACCAAGTGTAATTAATAAACAAATGTTATGAGGCACTTACATCTCTTGTAGCTATGGATATTTGGCGTACTTACATTGCCGGTAGTGGGAAAAGGTAAATTACTTTATGTAGCTGAGACTATGTCTGGACTTTTCATGAAATGTTCAATTACACTATCTGCTTACCATATATCACACTGACTAGCCAACCGGTGCCGGTAAGCAACATTTTGCCGGTATACAGTATGATGTAATCGAATAACATACAGCGTAGTTTATCGCAGAAGTAGTGGTTTCTATGGAATTACAAAATGCTTTTCCAAGAATCTCTTTGCCTTTGGCCAATTTCTATCTTACATAGTCGTTGTTGGTCCTTATAGACGCCCCAGACGCTAGTAATCCTAGATCATTTTACTTTATTAAACAGTTTACCTAATACTGACTTCATTTTGCCGAGTTCTTGCACCATCAGGAGGTAGTGCGTTTCCCACGGGATGATCTCAGCTAGCATGATGTTTTAAATCACCGACCTCTGCAATCCTTAGTGGAAATGTAGACCAACCAGGTGGGCTACTATAAATGCTCCTTGTAAGAAGTTATCTGTCTGGCTAAGGTTTCTGTATTGTTTTGGTGTAATTTTCTCGCTACTTAATCTGTACACAATTCATCTATTATCTGACATTGACACCTGTGGGAGGGGTATCAGGTTTTTCTGTAGAGGCAGGGAAAGCGAAACAGCCAAGTTCAGCTCACTTAGGTGAGAGGCGTGAACAAAGATACCTTTTGCAGGGTCGGCGTTGTAACGGTCACTTTGGTGATTTTAACTTGGTACGTCCACCTCTCTTCGAAGATGTTCAAGGTTTACCTTTATTGGGACCATGGAAAACTGGGCGAGTGATTTTACAAGGAGTTGCTAACCGCTAGTACCTAACACCTTCGCGGCAGCGCGTTCTATCTAACGGGATCCATGCTCCTTGGCCGTGGCTATAAATTTGCCTGAGTCCCAGTCGCTACGCCGAGGTGACCCCTGGGGGTTATAAATTTGCCTAGGTAATGTACTGGGTGGTTGTAAACCGACTGATTTAGGCAGGTGAAGGTGAGCTCCCGGAAGGAGTGACGCGGCTGCTGCCATTGCAATGCTTCCAGCAGGTGCTTTCTCCAAAAAGTCTAACTAGTAACTTTGACTGGTACCACGGAACCACGTCCGGGCCCGCGAGAAAATAGCAGCTCCCGTCTTGGTCACGCTGTAGGACGCGTGGTGGCAGTGGTAAGCCTATGCAGTATGCAGGTTAGGGTCGTCTTGATGCGGTTCAACGGATGAGCTGTGTTTTCAGCTCGGGTACTGATCTGCAGAATCGGTAGAGATTTAGGTAATCTCATCCAACCAGTGGGGACTTAAGGATCGCAGCCTGATGTAAAGGCTGGTAGCTTGTTCTCGTTGAACCGTTGCGAACTTAAACAGTCGCGCTGATTGAGCGTATCTCAATCCGGTTCAAAGAGAAACGTGGCGGATAAGGCTCACGCTAAATGCCGCCACGTTAAACTAAAGAGGTTGGCTGTAATCGCCGCCTCACATTGGATCTGTAGAGGTAGAGGTGGTTGCCGCTGTACAATATAATCAAGTGACAGTAGGCAGTACCCAAAAAGTTCTCTGGGCATTTCTTAGTGTCTGCTTACCAATTTCATAGTCTCTTAAATGCAAGCTGAATAACCTAACAAAAGAGGTTATTCAACTTGCATTTAAGATTAAATTCACCACAGATACGGAGATATCTGGTGTTATCATTGGGGATGAATCGTCCATACAGCTTAAAGGCCATTTTGTTATATTCACTGTTGGTGTGTAAAAAGTTCATACGAAAATACTTTTGGAAATATAAGTACAATTTTTAAAGTATTGGAGCAAAGCACAGGCGACGTGTATTGTCCATTTGTGTGAGTGCGTAAGGAGTGCCAGTTTCAGCAGAGTAGTTTCAAAGCCTGGCACTCTGGCCACTACTCCATCGCCAGTCGCTAAACCATATAAGTATATGCTATGTTAAACTTTTCGTGTTCCTCTGTGGTCTCCCAAAGCATCAACTGAATACAATCTCAACCTCATTTTAATTTCAGTAGCAAATTTTGTACAAGAATACCTTTCAAACTGGATGTCATATGAACTGTTTACTTGTGGTTATTTAATGACTCGCTTCTGAACATAGAATTTGTTACATTAAACATCGGCAGTTGGTTACCCATTCAGTGAAATTAAATAACCCACATTATCTTACAAGAAGAAGAATTGGGCATCAAAATACAACATTCATGCATTCATTGCAATCACATACTTAACTTTTATAGACCAGGACGTGAACCGAAAAAAAATAACGTTTCAGTTTTCGGTTACGGTTCAAATTTAAAAAAAATTCGATTGCGGTTTACTGCTACTTAAAATTTCGGTTTGAGTTACGGTTACCGGTATATTTGGTTTTTGCTTATGAAAAGCAAAGAAAGTTCTCTACAAGAGTATGTGTAAAACATTATGCCATGCAATTTAAAAAAAAATGTTGAAATTATCACGAACAAATAACAGCACTAAAAAAATTTTCGTATTTGGCAAACTGTTGAAAAACCTGCTGCTGGGGATTAAATCAAAAATAAAATAGCTTCGATCTTCGGTTTTTTATATAGAACAGTCTGTACGTCGCGTCGTAGTCTTTTGGTGAAATCCGTCTTTTCACGAAATACCCAGAGAGACCATGAAATAAATGATTTTTTTAAAGTATTTAATTAAAATCTCTTTCGAAAATAACCTGAAAACCCTGGAAACATTATAACATTGTTTTAAAAAAGAAATGAAAATTAAATTGCTGTATGTGACTGAGACCATGCTAGGCCTTTTCAAGAAATGCCCAATTAAATATCTCCTACGATACATCACAGTGACCACCCGGCCGGTATACAGTATACCGTCACCGCATAACATGCAGCGTAGTTTACCGGCAATTTAAATTTGGCCGGCGGATGACGTGTTGTTTATCTATGTGTTCTATGTTCTAGTATCGAATATCAACACACGTCGTGGCTCAGTGCTAGAGGCATGGGTTAGTTGTATATTCGAATTCCGTGCGGGTTGCTTTTTTAAAATTTTAATTACACTACGTTTTGAAAATGGGGTACATAGGTTGTCATTATTGTTTGCTGTTGTGTACGTAATGACATGCTACTGTTTATGCTCCCTGAAATCTTTAGCGATAGTGGCAAAACTGCAGACGCAGCAATCTGCACACTGTCAACGCACTGACTGCCAATAACACAATAATTAAGTACTTGGGAGTAAAAAAGGAAAAGCGTATCCTGCTCGTAAAGTATTCGTATCATGTTATACGATGACGTCATACCGACAAAACTTTTGCATTCGCGTTTGGGAAACATTAATAAGCCTAATCATTGTTTTGCCTACAACCCTAACATTTTTCGGTTACGGTTCCAAAAATTTTTAAATTGTTTTCTTTCGCAAAAGCATCTTACTTGCAAAAGTCAATCTTTACACAACTGTCAAATTAAATAATTTAATGTAGATTAATTGGGTTTTGGCCAATTTCCTAGGTCGAAGAAAAAATCGCATGTGAAACTCGGGAAGAAAATGCCTTTTTTTCCTTTGTGTGCTTTATTTCACGAGCCGTAGCCACCCGCACCCGCGGGAAAAAACGTATCGCTTTCTTCCATTGTTACACAAATAACTACTATAAATTTGTTTAGAAATATTAGTTAAATTGCTCAAAAAATTTATTAAGCTAGAGAAATATGAGAGTGCTAAGAACACTAACTAAAAGCAAACACAGTTTTTCAAGTACCTTAGCGACGCTGCTTTGTTAGCTTTAAGGCTATTGATCATCTTCAATGAACTTTATTTTATTTTGTGTACAGTGACTCATCTAAACTTTATTGCAATTTTAAGACTTAAGTTACGTTGTAAAATTCGAACTAATTATATATAAAAGTACTAAAACTCGCTTTTTAATTGCATCGTTAAATGATTATTAAAAAATAATAACTGCTTCAGCTCCAATTACTAGAAATTATAGTCGTCGAATTCACGTAAAGGTTTGTAATACTTCAAATATTGCAACAGATCGAGACAAAGTACGTCATTTTTACGAAAGTATAGATTTTCTATACCTAGGTAATCCTTTTAGTAGCAAGCCATCGCACAAATATTGTTTTACTCTTACTGCAAAAAGCTCTTGAAGTTTTGAAGATGTTAGTCTGGATAAAATAAATCCAAGAAAGCACTTAGTCCTCAGAGGAATAGTGTTGATTTTAGCACAATGGTGGTGATTGGATTTGAAACTGAAAAATAAAATAGTCTGAAGTTGTAAGTTCGAGTCCGTGATGACTTGGCTTGGTTTCCCTCAACACAAAGCAATATCCGCTCCTATTGTTGCAAGATACGAACGGAAATTTCAATGTAATTTTACAGAAACACTTTAAAATAGTGACTGTAAAGCTGCTGCGAAGTGTCGCAGACGTCGTCGTACTTTTTTGCCGCTACGTCTTTAATAAAGTTCAAGGGTAAGGATTAAAATGCATGAGCTTAATCCATTTTAACAGAGCGCCGGATTGTGAACTTTTAAATTATTTTTACGGATAAAATTTATTGACACTTTAAAAAAGAAATAGAAGAAAACGCAGTAATTCTGATAAAATCAAATGCACTAAAACCAATTGTTAAAATTCACGACCTCTAGACTTTATTAATTAGTAATAGTGTGGTGGAAAACAATAAGTTAACGTTGATGGTCTTTATGTTCGCATTTGAACTACCCACAGCAGTATTGGATTTCATTGCCACCGTTTTGTGAGAGCGTTTGGCGGCTTTTAATGAAAAATACCACTTTGAGAAAAACAATGACCAATTCCTCTAATGGAAAAACAATATTGCAATGCTCTGGTACCTATTGAACTGAAATCGCTCGTGTTTCAGCTAATGCAATTCTTTTTCCCTGTAAAATAAGGGTTTTAGTGGGCAAAATCGCGCTATCGTGCAACGGTTTTGAATATTTCATTGCCATTGTAAAATTTTCTATTCTGCTTCACGAACTTTACGGTAAATATACGATAATGCATTTTTTTATTATCAAACTGTTGGTTTTCATGTTTGTAATGCAACTGTCATCAAAGTTTATTAAATTTTATGTGTTATTATATTTTGTAGTTTTGGTTTTTTACAAGGAACCAAACAATAATGTCAATTTAAATAATAAGACAAAATCTGTAATAGCAAACCATCGATTATACTGAGTGTAGCAAAAATATGGCTTATTCCCTGTTAAATAAATAAGATTTGGAGCGCATAATATGCATAAACCCCAATTATTTAATGTGAATTATAATTTTTACCGGAAATAATCCCAAATTTCGTATTTTTAACTGCAAAACTCGGTATATTTTGGCATTTTAGGCAACAAATTAACATTCTACCTATGATAATATCATTTAAACACTGGCGTAACTTCAGAAAATAAGCCACAATGCAGGCACAAATTGCAAGAGCAAGAGAAATGGGTATGCGAGACGTACCCATTTCCTAATTTATATTTTTTCCCCTACGTATTAAAATATAAAATAATTGCATATAGTTTATTTTAATAGTAGAGAATTAATAGGTGCTGTTGTAGCCATTGAAATAATGAAAAAAAGTTATGTAAACATGTGTCCGGACGCGCTTCCTTACGGAGTCACAGCCTTCTAAAGGTCCATTGTATCATAAAAGAAGTAGGATTTTATTCCGATTTCAAAAATGTCGAAATATGGATTATACAATACATGATCTGTATATCTGGGATTATTTCAGGTAAAACAAAAGGTACAACAAGTTATAATTTATATCACGTAATAGGACTTTATGTGTAAACTAAATACTTCAAATTTGTTTTTATCTTAATAAATAAAAAATGCCGTGGGGCAACTGCCACTCCTCGTCTTCATAGAAATTTTAACTGAAGAGTGGCTAGGAAAACCCCGGCCACTTTTCTTGTGCGCTCAACAGATGGCGTTTTAGTAGAAAAAATTAAATTAAAATACTGGCAACAACGCAGAATCCAAGACGTTTTAGTTATCAAATATGGCCCATATTAAATCAAAACAACCAAAACGTCTTGAATTCTGCGTTGTTGCCAGTATTTTAATTTAATTTTTCTTTACTAAAGCGCCATCTCTCGACCGCTGCAAGAAAAGTGGCCGAGGTTTTCCTAGCCACTCTGTATATTTCGAAAATTATTAAAAATTATTTCCATTTTTGACTACCTATTTTATAAAACTTTACGTTTTATAAATTTCTAAAAACATTTTATATAATTTTCCAAAATTTAAAATTTTCAATTATTTAATTTTGAAAATTTTAAACTTTTTAAAAATTTGGATTTTAGAAATTTTTGAAAATTTTTGTAAATTTGTAATAATTATAGAAAATTATAAAAAAATGTTTAAAGGTAGAAAATTCTTTTGATATTTTCTAATTGTAATATATTTAACAATATTTGTTCGTTGAAATCTAAAATCGATTGCATAATTTGTTTTGGCTTTGTGATTATCCAATTAAACTGTTCGGATAAACGACCAAAAGGAAACCTCCCAGTGTTTTGTCAATGGGAAGTTGTTCCTATTATTGTCATTCGGCATTCTTATACGATTTTGAAGCCGAAATTCGTAAGTTTTTGAATAAACAAAAAGTCGATGATATACAAATACGAATCATTTTTTGAGCGCATCTATATTGAAGTATGGCAGTACCCTTCCCCCACCCTTATTATTTGACGCAGTCATTTGTAACTAAAATGAATTTGGGAAACCCTCCATCGGTGTTTTTTCCATGGAAAAATTGTTCAGATTATCATTTACCATGTTCATACTGAATTTGAAGCCGAAATACGTACATTTTTGTAATAAAGCAAAATGGAGGGTGGAGGGCACTGGAGGGTTGTAGGAATATCGCGATGTACCTACTATTCGAAATGCGTAGAATACGAATGTAAACTTCTTTTACCAGCGCGTTTATATTAAAGTAGATCACCCCTGCCCTACCCCCACCTCTTTTTTGCGGACCAACCTCGTTTGTTGCACTCACGCACGCACGCACGTACTTTCATGTTACACCGCGGCGTTGCGTTGTTGAGAGATAAACCCACACTTTATCGGTTTGATCGATAATAATCCGTGTCAAGACACAGTGCCTTGTATACTCTGAAGATGCAAGAGGCAATGCCTTGTGAAACATTAATTTGTATGAGTTTGCACATGATCGGCGTAAGCCAAGATGTAGGTTTACACCGAATAACACGGATCGAAAAGGTCTGGGTGAAGTAGTAAGCTCAAAATAATTTCGTTCTTTATAAAACAATTTAACAAAAAGTCGTTATTTTTTACATCCGGTGTAACCAAAAGTGATGCAATTTTTTAAATTTTAAGTGCATGTTTGTAATGATTTGGATAAATGATTTATAATATTTTACAGTCGCGTACCAATTGAAAGAAGAAAATCAATATACCACCAAGCAGTGGCGGAACAAACACTCCTACAACCCCCGGATTTCGAGGAGACCCAGCCAGCTAGGGGGGAGAGACGTCTAATCTTTTACATTTTTTAACTGGAAAAAGTATTTTGTTACACGATTTAGTTTTTTATATGATTCATTAGCTAGTGAGAGACGTAAACTGACGCCGGCACCAATATTTGTTTATTCTACAGTGTGAAATACTGGTCGACTTTGTTGGAAGGACATAATACAAACAAAGCGTAATCAGTGCCTAAACAAAATAAATTCTGAATCTGATACTAGGGTGTATGATTTGAATTTGATAATAATATTCTATCTATTGACCAAACTAGAGGCTCATTCACTTCATCACTTCTGATTATTTTACACGTTAGTTTCATTCGAGCACTGTATGAACGCAATTGAATGTATGTTAGTATTAAAAAGGAAATAAAACATAAACATTCAAGTAGGGCACAATAAAGGAACATTTCAAAAGAAATGAAGGAAAAGCTGAACAAGATTACAAAAATTGACACTTTTTTTTAGAAGTAAAATAGAGCCTGTATCTTCAACTTAAACTAAAAGTGCTAAACTTAGTGTTGAAAGTAGTGCTGAAAATATTGTTGAAAGTGTAGCAGACAAATCGGAAAAATTTTCTCATGAAATTATTGAAGAAGTTTTTGCTTCCAATTTGGCGGTTTATTTAGACAAAGACTAGTTCGGATATTAATGAACAAATATTAAGCATTTTAGCATGTAAACCATTAAGTAATCTTTTAGTGAACGACAAGGGTCGTTCATTTAGTTTATCCTAAATCCTACTATTATGTGTCCGCAACTGGAATAGAAATTGACTATATGGTAAGTTCCAATTCAACCAAGATTGATTCATTTTATGTTAGTTAGTTTACAAATATCTACTAGGCTACTAATATAAAAATGCAAATAAAGTTGTTAAGAGTATTTCAAAATAATTATAACACTTTTGATATAAGGGTGCCCATGAGAGTTCCTTGCGGCGGGCGCCGTCACGTTTTGTTCCGCCACTGCCGCCAACTGAACGAGTTTATATAAGCCATATATTTATGTTACAGAACTTTGTTAAGATTGGTTTATACATTTGTGAAATTCACTAATTCACAGTATCTATCAAAAATACGAGGTATGTTATATACAGCGTGTTTGTAAATTGCGTGTAACTTTGTTATTAAGAAAGATATCAAAATAAACTTTTTTTTTGTTTTAAATAGGATAATGTAGAGCTCAAAATGTCGTATGCCAATTTTAATCAACGCCTACTGCTTTTGCACAACGGCATATAACTTTTGTTTTTTAAATGGAACACCCTATATATTTTTGGATATTTGGAATCAGCGCTAAAAATACTCTATGGTGGTACACTTAAACGAAATTTTAGAGTGCATATTTTTTTAAATAAAAAGAAATCCATTTTTTGTTTTTATTTTTTCGAAGGCTCATTTTCACCAATAAGGGAAGTATGGCATATCATTGTAAAGCTGTTTTATTGTAGATTTCAACTATCTGATGCAACTCATATGGTTCCAATAAAAAATTACATTTTCAATTGTTTTAATGAAGTTCGGTGTGGTAATTCGGCTATGGTGCACTTTTAAAGGCAAGTGGCATTTGTTTTACCTTCCTTGAGCATTTGTTAGTGATTCTACATAAATCATGGCCTACTTTAACAAAATGTATTTTTTTTATTTAAAAAAATTAGCACTCTAAAATTTCAATTTAAGTGTACTACCATAAACTATTTTTAGCGCTAATTCCAAATATCTAAAAATATATAGGATGTTCTATTTAAAAAACAAAAGTTATATGCCGTTGTGCAAAAACAGTAGGCGTTGTTTAATATTGGCATACAGAATTTTGTGCTATACATTATCCCATTTAAAACAAAAAAAAAGTTTATTTTGATATCTTTATTAATAACAAAGTTACAGGCTGTAAAGCGATTTACAAACACGCTGTATATTACATCATCAACAAATCAAACAAAAATAGCTCTACGTCTGGACTTTTCCATGCTTCAAAAATTGTATACTAATCTGTCATTTAATTGATAAGTAATCAGACGTAGACGAATAAAATTAAAAAGAAAACATAGCGGCCCCAGAAATCCAAAAAATTCAAACAAAAGCATTCGAATTGTCTGGAAGACTTTCATCAATATCTGCTTTTGTATTTATAAAAATGTATTTATAGAAATCTATTTATGTAATGTAGTCGATTAATATTTGCTAACATCTATTCAACCTTTTCTGGTTTTGATAGACATTTGCGTGAGTCTTCGCACCGGACATGCGTGGCATTATCGCAAAATTGTATGTAATTTTTGAAAAGGTCTAGCTTAAGGGCGTACAGTTAGAATGTTTTGCGTTCTGATATCAAATGTTCTAATGACTAATATAATTCATAAGGCTTGGCCATAGAATACAAAACTCATGTCGAAACTTTATTCATACAGTTGCAAACTGTATTATTTTTTATTTCATACTATCCACGTACACTACTTTACGTCATTAATTTGAGTCCGGGAAATGACACATTACAGTACTAGGCCGGGAAGTGTTGCCTCGCAACCTTTCGCCAATCACAACACAAGAAAAAATTTCAAACATTAGGTTGCTATCGTTACTCAAATAAGGCAACCAGATTATCCTTAATAATTTGCTGGATTAAAATATTATCCTTTAGTTAAAAATTTAAAAAAGCGATACAGTATGAAATAAAATGTTGTACGTCACACGGCCGTAAGATGATCTTACAATACTCGTCTCGAAATTCCAAATTCGGCTCCTTCGTCGCCTCATCCGGAAACATCTCGACTCGTTACTGTAATAAGTCATCTCCCGGCCTTATAACGTAAATAACTGTTACGTGCCAGTTTGTTACAATGTGAAAAATGTTACGAGAAGAGCTTTGTTTTCCATGGTCAAGTCATACATTTTTCTGTATTATAGGATTATTTATTTATATTATAAATTATTTTTTAATATTTTTAGCTATCTATCAATATTTTAAAATGTATATTTATAGTTATCTAAGTTTCACCCGCCTGGGATTTAGCTAATGGTTTGTTAAGCTATTTTTCTCCCTAATAAAAACTACCAAAACCCGTAGTCTACGCCCACGCTGTTTTTAGTAACTTATTTTAAAAATGTAATAAATAAGCTGTCGAGATGCTGGACATGTGCCGAACATGCGTCCTGCAGTATTGCATACATTCTCAAATATGCCAAATCCGCGACTGAACTGACCGAACTACTAAGTAATCATGAGAATGTTTATTATTTTGTAGTTACCCACCATGATCGACAGCAAATAATCTTTAAAACAAAATGCACCTACTTTTCCTTGCAATTGGCGCCGTTCATTGTGTTCTTAATTTTAATTTTCACATTTGAAACTCTTCTAACTGTAGAGACAAATGTCTGTCCTTGATTTCTATTAATGATTATTGTGTATGGTAGGTTCGGTTAAGTACGGTTTGTCTTATCTAAAATTTGGTTTGTTTTAACTATAAATGGTAATCCAGTACTCCAATTTGTAAACCTAAGTTGAGTTAAATATGACTATAGTCGTGCGCGACTTGCATGATCTGACCTATATCTTTCTCAGAAGTTGTTTTTGGTACTGAGCTGCTCAATATTCTGGCGTAAGTAAAAGTCTTCGGTTTCTTGTAACGTATTTTATTTGCGGGAGCAACTGTTATTCAGACCAGTTCAGCGAAGGAAACATTTGGAGCAGCAATTGCCGGCTATAAAGTTATCCAAAAAACTATCGGGGGCGTAGCCCACGAGTCTTGCTATTCTGCATGTTAAAGGCATTGAGTGTGTAATGTGTATTGTTTAAACTATGGACATTAATCTTTATAATCTGTATGTAAGTGCTATAATGGTGTAAACATTGCGACATCTAATTTTCCATGCAAATAAGAAGCAGAGATCCCTTTTTGAGTAAGCACGCTTTGTTTGTCTAATTGTAATTACCGGAATGCCAACACATTATGTTTTAATAAGAACACAATTCAAAGTCTATCTAAACACTAACTTTTACTTTCAATCCTGTATTATTTAGACTAGAAATCCACGGTTAGTAAACATGCTGTGGCCACTCGCACATTCCTAAATACCAGACGCATCGGTTATTGCCGAATACAATTTCGCATATCTTAGAAGCGTTTGTTTAATCAACAAGTTAGGAGTTTATACAAGCCCTTTTTAACTGAATTATGCATTATTAACTTTATCGGATATGTTTATTTACACTAAGGAACATTTTCATAAATAATTATAGGGTGCAAGCAAAGAATATGCACATACTCTCGGTTTGCTAGTATTTTTGTCGTACTACTTAATTAGAACAAACTCATATTAAAAAAAAACAATTTCTATCGCATTCTTCAAGAATCTTATTGATAAAAGCTAGAGAAACAGTATGTTTAATTGTTTATACATCTTACATTTTAGTCATAATCACTTAAACACTTACGGCATTTGGTTGGATTTACAGCGATCGAACCGTATCGGGACTAATATTGTTATTATATTGTATATTTATAAAAATAAAATTAGTTAAAATATATTTTTTAATTTATTAGCATGATTAATTGTTTGTATACAGGGTGTAACAGACCACCCACGCACTATCTTTTACAGCTAAATTATTATTGAACTTACACGGATGGGATAAAAAAATTGTTATATAAATCGTACCCGAGGTATTCAGTAAAATTATTTATAAATTTTTTGAGGCTCCAGAAAGCGTAGTTTTAAGTGGGGGGTTCGGGGTTTCCAAATACGAAGGTGGGTCAACTTACATCTCATTTAAAAGATCTTTTTAAACCCAATAACTTAAAAAAAAGAAAACTTCGCTAGCTTAAACCGTTTCAAAATGGTGGCCAATTATATTTAAAAAGCGACCATAACATAAACCTTTTTCCAAGCGCACATGAACTGCTGTACCAAGTAGTAGTGATTTTAAAAGTCCATTAAGTAAGCTTTTCAACGATGTATTACATGAGAACAAAAACTAAATATTAGTACCCCTCTCCTCCTCAAAAGAGCGGAAACATTCAAAAAATATTATCTCAAAAATCTGAATTTGGACAAAGGGTCAAGTGATACCTCATTTTAAAGGTCCTATTAAACTGAACAATTTTTGTATTTAAAGTTTTTCGATATCTCTAACCGTTACAATATGGCGGCTCAATTTATAAAAGTTTACTTCCTATAATCGGATGAATCGCTCCCTCTACCGCATCTAAGGCAGTGAAACAGAAATTTTTTGTTGATTTATAAAGTCTATTTACATAATATTCAATAAACCAGTGCGAGTTGGAGTTGGACATGTCAACATCGCAATCGCACTAAACTTTTATTATACCCTGTACTTTTCTGTCTCAATCACGCACTCTTATTCTCCCCTTCAGACTAACAAGTTGTGACACCCCCCTCACTGCTCGCTTCTCCATCTTACATTTAAAACAATCACGACACGGTGCACATCCTATTCGCCAAAAACACCAACACACGCATTAATAGCTTCTCACCGCGTATAATCAAAGTTTAGTGCGAGTGCGATGTTGAGTTGTTCAACTCTAACTCGGTGGATTTAAATATTATGTAAATAGACTTTATAAATAAGCAAAAAATTTCTGTTTCGCTACCTTAGATGCGGTAGAGGAAGCGATTCATCCGATTATAGAAAGTAAATTTTTATAAATTGAGCCGCCATTTTGTAACGGTAAGAGATATCGAAAAACTTTAAATAAAACAATTGTTCAGTTTAATAGAACCTTTAAAATGAGGGTTTTTTAATTTTTGAGATAGTATCTTTTGAATGTTCCCGCTGCTTTGAGAAGGAGAGGGGGTACCAGCATTTAGTTTTTGTCCTCATGTGGTACGTCGTTGGAAAGCTAATTTAATGAAATTTTAAAATCACTGCTAATTTTATTGGTACAATTGTGCATGTGCGGGTTAAGAAAAGATTTATGTGATGGCCGTTTTTTTTTATATAATCGGCCGCCATTTTGAAATAGTTTGAGCTAGCGATGTTTTCTTTTTTTTAGTAGTTGGGTTTAAAAACACCTTTTAAATGAGGTACAGGTTGACTCACCTTTGTATTTGAAAATCTCGAGAAACCCCCCTAGCCCCCTCCAAACTGCCCTTTTCGGAGCCCCAAAAAATTTATAAATACTTTTACTGAATAGCTCGGGTACGATTTTATAACAAATTTTTTATCCCATCCGTGTAGGTTCAATAGTTTAGTCGTAAAAGATAGTGCGTGAGTGGTCTGTTACACTCTGTATAATAGATTCGCGTTTTGGCGGCAAAATCTATATTTTCATATAAGCAGCTTATCTGTAAGGTTTAATAGCAAACTACACCATAAACTTCATAGGCACCAATTGCGCCCCCTCCCCATATCAATTTTATATTGTTTATTTATTTTTATTTTTTATTGGTATTCATGATGCACGTATAAAATGTAAAATAATTTCATACAATTTCTTTTAAAAACAAAGAATTCATATAACACTATAGAAATACGCAGATAAAAAATTATTAAAATTTTAACAGGAACAGCATTTTATAACTTATTTATTATTCAAATAAGAATTGTCGAAGTTTAAAATACTTTTGAATTGATTACATAATACGAGGATCATTCGAAATGTACGTGGCCTAACAACGAATGCGAAAGTTTATTCTGCAAAAAATAATTTTATTTTTTAATATAGTCTCCTGCTCGCTCAACGCACTTATTCCAACGATGCTACAAAGCAGCAATGTCGTCTTTGTAGGTCGATGAACCCAAGTCCTCAAAATAGCTATTTGCAGCAGGGATTAGCTCGGAATTGGACGAAAATCTTTCACCGCCGAGCCATTTTTCAGGTTTGGAAATAGATAAAAATCGCTGGGAGCCAAATTTGGCGAATAGGGCGAATCAGGCACTAATTCGAATCCCAATTCATGAATTTTGGCCATGGCGATTGCAGACGTGTGTACTGGTGCGTTATATTGATGGAAGAGCACTTTCTTTTTCGCCAAATGAAGCCGTTCCTCTTTGATTTTGTCGCTCAATTGCTGCAACAAATTGGCATAACACTCGCCATTTATTGTTTTTCCCTTTTCCAAATAGTCGACGAAGATAATTCCATGAGAATCCCAAAATACAGTTGTTATAACCTTTCCTGCTGACAAAGCTGTTTTTTCCTTCTTCGGTGGGGGAGAACCTTTGTGTGTCCATTGTTTGGACTGTTCCTTGGTTTCGGGAGTGTAATGGTGGACCCAGGTTTCATCGACGGTTATGAAACGGTGCAAAAAGTCGCGAGAAACAATCAAACAATTCAGTTTTTGCTGCGCTGTGAGCGAACGCGGCACCCAACGCGCAGAGTTTTTTTTCATTTCCAATTCTTTAGTTAAAATTCTGTGCACACTGTCATTTGAGATGCCCACTATGTCTGCTATCTTGCGCACTTTTACTCGACGGTCATCTAATACGATACGGAGGGCAATCATATCCGGGGCAGTAGCCGTTTTTGGGTGCGGGGTTCGTCCTTTGTGCTCACCCGACCACTCGGCAACCCAGTTTTTAACCATTGAAAACGAAGGAGCGGACTTGAATAATGTCGAATCCAACTCCGCTTTGATTTCGGTTGGTGTTAAGCCTTTCAAATGAAAGTACTTTATCACTGCTCGCAACTCAGTTCTTTCCATTATTTACGAAATCACTCGAGACGGTCACTTTGACGGACTGTCAAAAACAAACTAATTGACAGATCGCTCTATACTGTCATATTTAACCTAAGAAAGGATGGTTCTGAAAAATGGTAATGCAAATTTCGCCGAGTTAGCGCTATCTCTGTGTTAGGGCACGAATATTTCGAACGATCCTCGTATATATTTAATGTTGGATTATAATACTAATGTTAAATTTGTTTACTGCACTCACTAATTCACAAAAATATAAAATGTTTGTCTTCTATTAAATACTTACGCCTATTTTAATTACGTTTGCTATTTTTATTACAAAAAAAAAGTTTGAATTTTGGGCCATCTCAATTACGGACGGCCCGAATGCAACTGCATTGGGTGCATCGGCGCCGTTAAGCCACTGTGCACGTTTGAAGTACACGTCTTACAATATGAAACCGTTTATTTATTTCTTTAAAGAAGCTACATTAAAGGATTGAACGGAACCGACGGGTTCTGCTAGTTTCAATTAAAATGACATTAACATTAGTTTGCATAACGTCAGTTAACTGAACAAACTTTACTCTTTCCTTCAAACAAAATCCTCGTTCTAAGACTTGTAAACTAGAAACTATATACTTCTTCAACTTCTAAATATGATATCTTAAGCTTTGTGAATCTCAACTGTATCCTTTGTCGCCGGTTCATATTTGAAAAATACCCTGCAGCGGTTTCAGATAAAAAGCCCGAGAGTCAAGCGAAACAGGGAAAATGTAAGTAGAGTATCATTGCCGGCTAGAGAAGGATTAAGTAAGTTGAGCACCTATGAAACTGGCTAGACTTCTTGAAGTACTGCAAGCAGGGCCAAAATAGGCTCAACTAGGGCGACGTCTGGTATCGACCGCCCCCAAAATAACATGAATGAAACATTGTAGTGTGACGTTCGGTCAACATTTATTTAGCCTCCTAGAAGCATGAATTTTTTATTATAGCAAGCGTCTAGAGGTGAATTCGTTGCTGTAGGTTAGTGCCAGCGATCGAATCACTGACCCAGTAATGATTTTGTAATACCACCTTGTGCTTGTAACCCTGCAAAGGAAAATTACTGACATCATGAATATTAATATGCCAGACATCATTAATTTTTTCTTTGCCATTGTGTGACTTGCAACACGCACCAGACAAAACTATTTTAAAAATTCACAAGCCAATGAAAATTAATGAAATGTTGTCTATCAACAAAACGAAGCACAATTACTATTACATTAGCTTTTATGACTATATGGAAGTATTTCGTGGCGTTGTAAGCGTCCGTTTAAATTATACTAATTACGCTCGTCTACATTGGTTTCATAAATAAATAATTAAGGATCGTAAAATTTGAGGTTTAAAAAAGCTAACAAGTTAATAGCAACCTATATCTATCTAGTTTTATTACTCAGCAAAACACAATAAGCCGTTTCCGATAGGTATCTCAAATTACACAAATCGCTTGAATGAACTTGTACAATGTCAGGTTGAAAGACAAAGTTTGAAATTTTTCCATTTAATTAAAAATATTACAGAATAGCCTCCTCGTGATGCTTTTATTACAAACGGAGTTGAAAATCTCAAGGTTATTAATTTACTATATTAAAGAAAATATATGAAAAATAATAATCTATACAGCGTGTTTTAGAAGTAACCTTTTAAGTAAAGTGAGCTTAAAAGTAAAAATTTTCAATAATCATAACAACGACAAAACGAAACCTCAACTTTCAAATAAACAAGAACAGATGCAATCAACAAATTGCAAAAATAGCACTGGAATATGAAATTTGAAATAAAATTCTCTAGCAGATCGATGCACAACATTCTACAAAAATGGGCGAAACAGGTCGCTGGTACTTAATAATAATGATAATTGTAACCTCAAAATTCAATAATAAATAATATATTATATGAACAAATAAGAAACAAAACAAAAAAGGCAACAAAAGGCGAGGTTCAATGGTTTTAAAGTCACTGCTCTTCCACCTAACCAGTAAATCAATAAAATAATATTTAAATATTGAATAAGTATGACTATTGCAGTGATTAAGAAATTGAAAAACAAAAATAATGAAACAAGAAATATAAGAATTATAAGAATTAAGAAGAAATTACGGTTCAGGATGCGTGGCTTCCGTGCGATGCGTCTTTGTGGTATTTGATCTTTGCTGGTAACGGCGCATTCACTTATTGTGATGTGTATAATTTATTATAAACATTATTGTTTATCAAATAATAACGAAAATACTTGTTTTTTAAATTTAATGTAGGGATGGTTTTTATAGTTTGCAGGCAGCGCATTATATAGTTTGGCAATATTGTAAGTGAAATAGCGTTGAAAAACGCTAGTTCTGTGAAATGGTGGAGTGATGATACCTTTATTTCTTAAATATAAATAATGCACGTCGTCAGTTCTGAAATTAATTTTTTTAAATAAGTAAGGCGGAGTTTTTGACATAATTATTTTGTGGAATAAACAGTAGGAATGCAAAGTAAGCCTGTTTAGCATATTTAACCAATGTAACTCCTTTAACTGGTGAGACACATGATCCCTCCTTCTCAAGCCAAAAATTAGACGAATACAGCAATTTTGTATTCTCTGTATTCTAATGATATCAACATTATCCAAGCATGGTCTGTACACAGTATCACAAAAATTAAACTGAGAGAGAACTAGGGATTCAGCTAAAACAGTTTTAGTTTTCTCATTAAGAATATGTCTATTTAAATAGATAAATTTTAAGTTTGCAAATGCTTTTTGAATACATAAGCTTATGTGTTTTTTAAATCTCAATTCAGAATCAAAATGTAATTCCAGATTGCGAGAAATATCAGTAACGGATAATTGAGAATTTTTAACCTTGACTGCTAAAAGATCAACTACATTTTTACGAATTTTGCGTCTACCAAATAACATAACCTGTGATTTTAAAGGGTTAATTACAAGCGAGTGCTTTTCTGCCATTTTGATTAGGTTATCTAAATCATTATTAATTATGTTATTGGCCACAGCAATGTCAGCAGGATCAAAGGAATAATACAATTGTGTGTCATCCGCATACAAATGATAGCGGCATGATTTACAGACACTGCCTAAATTTGAGGTGTACACAGTGAACAGTAATGGGCCCAGAATAGAACCTTGGGGTACACCACTATATACGTTACAAATATCTCATATTTGTTTTGGAAGTTCAACCACCTGAGATCTATTTGACAAATAATTTTCCAATAACAAAGTTGCATGGTTACTAATGCCGATATAATACAGTATGGCACATTCCATGATTTAAAGTATCAAAAGCCTTTGAGAAATCCAACAAGACAAGAGCGGTTAGTTGGCCTCTGTCGGTAGCAGTTAGGGTATCATCCAAAATATTTGACAGCGCCGTGGTACAACTGTAACCGGCGCGGAAACCTGACTGTTTCAGGGAGCAGCTTATGCTCGTTTAAAAACATTCTTGATTGTGCATCCATTGCCCTTTCCAATATCTTGGAAAGTGGGGGTAGGATACTTATAGGTCGTAAATCTTTGAAGTCTGTAGGGACATCTTTTTTGGGAAGTGGCCGAATGCGCGCTACTTTCCGACATTTAGGGAATACACTGTGCTCAAGGCAGAAATTTACTATATGAATAATATAAGGAGTTAAGAAAGGACAGACTAAATTGAATAACTGTATGCCAATATTATCTATGACAACGGACTTCGAGTTGATACTTCTAATAATTTTAGTGACTTCATCTTCAGACACTAATTTGAATGAGAAAATATTGTTGATTTTTACATTACCGGTATAAAATGTTATTAAATTGGGATCAGGAACGATAGAAATTTCTCGTACTGAATTAAAAAAATAATTTTTAATTTTATTAGCATCCGCTAGGTGTTGAGGAACTTCGAGCTTTATTATAAATTTTAAGATCTTTTAAGTCTTTCCAGGGTGTTTTCCTGTTATAATATTACGAACTCGGTATTCTAAATAAGCTTTTTTCTCGCGTCGAATGGCGTTTGTGGTTAGATTTCTCAAAGACTTGTAATAATTCCAATGATGGACAGTTTTAGTTGCTTTAAACATTTTCAAGGCATTATCACGCAGCTTTTGCATCAATTTAATTGTATCCGTTAGCCACGGAGCTGGATATTTAGAAAATTTTGCAGTTTTAACTGGTGCATGAGTATTATACAGGTGAAGCAAGTTTTCGTTAAAAAAAGTTAACTTTTCGTCAATGTCAATAAAATTGAGAATGTTGTTCCATGGAATTAATACTAAATTTGTATTAAGATCTACCAAGCTAAAGTTTTTAAAATCTCTATATATACGGGTACCTGGTTGGATATGTTCAGATTTAACTGTAATTTTACAAAAAACAAGCGAGTGGTCTGACACGCCATGTACCTCTCTTATACCAGAGTCAACAATCGACTGTTCATTAGAAACAAAAATAACATCTATCAAGGTTTGAGAAGTGGGTGTAATGCGTGTTGGACCACTTATGACTTCTTAAAACCAAATATTTCAAGAAAATTATAGAAATTAGTAGATTTCAGACTGTTTACCTGAAGCAAATCAATATTAAAATCCCCTACACATATGAGATCATCACAACATGGTATTACACAAGCCAAAGCTTCTTCCAGTGCGTTAAAAAAATCCGTTATTTTTACCCATTCGGGTCTATAGGAGACTCCTAAAGCTAATTTTTGCTTGCCCAGTTTAACTTGGATCCACAGCTGCTCAAAATTTTCTTGTGTTACAATGGGAACTACAAGATGAATATTTTCCTTGATGTAGGATGCAACACCACCAGCTCTTGTAATTCTGTCTTTACGAATTACAGAATACCCAGGAATATGAACAGCATCATTTAACACATCAGCCGAAAGCCATGTCTCCGTAATCGCTACAATATCATAAGAATTATGAAGTACATAATCTCTGAAAATATCAAAGTTAGTAAATAATGATTTTACGTTAATATGAGCAATAGAAAATTCATTCATTTCCAATAGATAATAAAAATAAAAATAACATATGATAAGATAATACCCAAACTTTAAAATAACTAAATGCAGCTTCCTGCTCTTCAATTTAGAGAGAAGAAAAAATTAATTTTTTCCCATACTTGTTACGTTTTAAATATTCTGGCGTCAAGAAGTGATTGAAATTTACATTTAGTCATCTCCAGCCGGTAGAAGCCGCCCCTCGTGCTTCAGACACAAGGCGTTGGTTACGTACAGCGCAACGCGTGCCTGCTACGTACAAGCGCAGCATATGTAAAAATGCGCTCACGACCTCGAGTCAAAAATGGTTACAACAATTTTATTTATAGAGTCATCAAAAATATGCAAAAAATAAAAAATCTTTTTTTTATCAGAACTAATTTATAGGCGTAGTGGAGTTCAGTCTGAACAGCGGTCGAGTGCACACGCGTAACAGAGCAGCTCCAGCTTTTAAAAGTGAAAACGAAAGTTTTCGCTGTTTAAAACGGAATTTTTTTTGGTGCATCGATTCTAGAGTGAACATAAAAAGCAGGGTTCGTGAATTGATACCTGTGGCTCAACGTAACAGGTAAAACAGGTAAAAGCAAAGCGCGTCACGAAGATCCTTTGTTCGGCCAGAGCAAAGCAGGTGCATTTGTGCTTTTGAGTGTTTACTGCGCCAGTGCTCAGGGACAATCCAACAAAGAGGCAAGAAATACCGGAAAGGAGAGGTGGAACACCTGGATTACCTAATAACAACAGGTGAAAGGAAGCCGGTAAACCACCAAACACTAAAAAGATAAGTACATACTCAATAAGATAGAATAGGCAAGTAAAAAATAATACCTTGTAGAAAACATATAGAATTCCTCCAGGATAGCGGTAGATCAGGGGGGCATAGGTATTAAACAGCAAAATAATTATAAAAAGTAGGAGCTTTATTTTATATTATTTCATTAGCTTGGCAATAGGGCCGAGTCTTGCAAAACACCGCAGCCAAGAACTCAAACAAATTCCGGGAATAGGGTGGCCAAGCACAAGGGTAGAGGAGCAGCAGGTAGTAAAATTCTAACAAAGGGCTTTTATGTAGCAGGGGAGAAAGTATCGAGTACAATTTAAACAAGCATTTTAAACTAAAAGACTAAAATTCTTTTGTAAAAGCCGGACCTATTGAATTTCAAACCGAGGGTTAACACAGGAATAAAAACTTTAAATAAAAATTTTAAAATACTCTGTTAAACGTAGTTTTCCAATGTAAATTTTATTTGATTTTGAGTTAATTAATTAACGATACTAGCATAGTGTAATGTGTAAGGTGTAGGTATGTATGCATGTATATAGGTATAGGTATATGTATATATAATCTAACGGCGCAAATATAAACGGAAGTGTACACACCAGCAAACCAACGGAAATCATCAGAAGCGGCACAGTACCTACCATGGAACAGGAAACAGTATATACGGACAGACACAAACTGACAGTGCGGAAAATCCCAGGAGATGGAAATTGTTTATTCACCTCAATAGCAGACCAAAACGCGAATGTTACGGCGACGCGAGAACAGCTCAAACAAGAAGCTTTCATCTTAAGGAAAAAAATCGTGTCACACATCAGAGAAAACCCACAAAATTTCCAATTGCAACTGTAGGAAAATGTAAGAAACTTGACTCCGCGCTACGACCACCTAGCACATGCCTACGGCCCAGCACTACAAACAGAAGCCTACTTAGAAGACCTAGGGAAAGAAGGATTTTGGGGAGGAGCCGAATCAATAGCAGCAGCAGCAGAAATACTAAAGGCGTCAATAGCAATACACTACGAAGCAGGCCCAACCTCCACACACACTCCGGCAAACACAAATCAACCACTCAGGACAATAAGAATAGCGTACAGGAGATCAGAAGACGGTTCCAGAAACCATTACGACAGCATCATAGCCAAAGAAGAAAAGGAATCCATAGGAAGTAGGAATGGAACACCAACTATGATCATGCTAGAACAAAGAATAGAGGAACAGACTGTAGCAATACCACCTGGACGATACGTACTATCTATGCCCACACAAACAGGTTCCCCAATCGATATAAGAACACAGAACGCCGAAGAACTGAAGATCGCAACATGGAATGTAAGAGGAGCTAGAAAACCAAACAAGCGGCAACTAATTGACGAAGCGCTCAATACGAGAGAGATCGATACCGTCAGCCTACAAGAAACATATCTAACTACAGGAGCAGCGGAAACAACAAACTACACCTGGCAACTAAGCGGGGGGAAAAGTGACTCCACAAGGAGAGGCGTAGCGATCTTAATAAGAAAATAGCCGAAGAAGAATAATAGGTTTCAAGCCATTAACAGAAAATATATGCATGGCCACGGTGGAGACAGAGAAAAGTAACAGAAGGGAAAACAATAACCAAACGACTCACTACATCAAGAATTAAATATTGGGCACATATTCTGAGAAGACATGCCAACCATCCTCTCCAGCAGGCTTATGTCATGCAAACAGAAGAAAAGAAGATCGGAAGACCATGCTATACGTGGAACACATCATTGGAACGGGACATCCAAAACACCGGCATACCTCAGCAGATATGGGAGGAATGGGCAAGAAGAAAAGAGGATATACGAAGAGAGACAAGAGGAATTTATGCAATAATGGAAGAATCGGATCAAGAATCGATTGAAGAAGAACAGGCAAACGGAGAAGAGGAGGCAGAAAGACGGTGAGGAAGGGGAAAACAAAGTAAGAGGAACACAAGTACGCACCAGGGGGAAAGTAAACGACGAATAAATACTGGTCAACTGCAGAGGGGAAATTTAGAAAAGAGGGAAGTATAATCGAGCTGCGGGAACTTTACAATTAAGTGACAATAAAGTTTAAATATGTATTGGGGTAAATATTAAGCAGTTTATTAGCCATTAGGAAATTAAGATAATTGTAGGATATTTGTGGGTAGCAATACCACCCGGACGACACGTAATATTAAGTAGTTATTAGTTATTAGGAAATTAAGATATTTTCAATTTGTAATCTTAGAACAATAGATACGTGTGAAATAAGAACAATGTGAAACTTTGATACCAAAGTTTATTAAGTTAAAATGCATAATCGCATAACGGTCTTGGTTGCGTACTCAAAAACCCCATTGATGCGTAGCCTACTAACTACCCGGTGTTGCAGCAGCGGTGTCTTGCGGTATGCATTGCAGACATGCTAACGCGGCTCAACACCCCACCCGATCCCACCTATCACATAAATTCCTACCCACCTTACTGGCATGGGGTGGGCCTGGCGTAATCCAGGATCGACCCTCGTGTCAGCTCCATGCCAGATGATGATGATGATGATGATGAGAACTAATTTATAGGCGTAGTGAAACCACGTAAATTTCGGAAAACGCGTTGTTTACATTAAAAAGTATTGTCTTTTTGCTTAATTTTTACAATAATTCAAAATTCTTGCTAATCTTAATAAAGTACTTCAAATAGTCTATCGAACTGATAAAAGTTTATAACGATCGACGTTTGAGTTTTGAATAAAATATTAATCAATTTCAATTTTTTTTTAATTCCTGAGGGGCGTCAGAGTCAAATTGGAAATATAAGTAATGAAATAAAATTTGTAGTTTATAACAAGCTCTTTTCCGTTTCCGGTTCCGATTAACGATCTTACAAAGAACTACCTGCAACTAAAAATCGTTCACACACCAAATCCTATGAAAATCGGTCAAGGGGTTCCGGAGATATAAGGGAACGAACGCACCCACCCACGCACGCACGCACCCACCCATCTACAGACATTTCTTAAAAACCATTTTTGAGTTCCTTGGACCTCAAAACGCGTATTTCCGTTAATATTAAAAATTCGAAAATTTTATGCAATCATAACTTTCCTTACTTCTGTAGAAGTACCTATGGGAAAGTAAAAATCTGTCGGGCAACTGCAACGTGACCTTCCTCGCATAAGCCCGCTGCTAAAAGTTTTTTAAACAATTTCACCTTAGCTTCTAGTGAACAGGATTGTTTAAGATATGTCCGAATTTATTAACGTAGGTGGAGTGAACGCTGCCTGTTACTTTACTGACTAAAATGATTTTTGTACATTTTGTCAATACATTTCTATCCAAAATTGCCGATTGTTAGGTGATCTCATTCATACCGACCGCGACCTACGATTTTTATTGTAAACAGCTAAACAACTACCAACTAGAAGGGGCCAGGGCAACAAGTTGTGTAATCAGCGTGCCTGTTATCATTTTCAGGTCATAATTTTTATTTCACTGGGCGAAATGGCAATACCGGCGTATTTTCAGAGTTAATATTATATTTTTACTATGTAGGGGTAAGAGTCCGGGTAGTTCAGTTGTAGAGGATCAGGCTCACAATGCGTGAGTTCTCGGTTCGAATCCTGGAAGAAGCAGTTTTTTTTTCTGTAATTCTGTGGATTGGTATCGAGCTCTGTAACCATTCGACGTTGGGTTACAATTGACGGCGCTTGCCTTGATTACTGACTGACCAGGATAAGTAACAAAGTCATAAAGCAACATAAAACATACAATTAAACACATGTGTGTGAATGACATTGAATGAATGTGCATGAAGGGTGGCATAAGCTTCGGGAGCGTAGCGGTCTAGAGGCCAAAAGGCCCCACTACCTCCTATTACACAAGCAAATAGCCTACCCGGAGTGAAAGTCCTCGACACCTTCGGGTATAAGAAGTGAAAGATTAAACAAAACAAACTATGTAGGGGTTTGGGGTGCACTTGGAAGTTTTTAAATGTGCTTTACTAAAAGTAATGATTTTCATTATTATTATTATTATTAGGGATTTTTAGTGTTTAGGGGTTAAGGGCCGTTAAGACGTATTGCTTTAATAAATAAGTTGATTTTCCATATTTTTAGAAACTTTTAGTTTCTAGGGGCTTTGGAGGGATGATTTAATAAAAAGGGTGATTTTTCCTATTTTTAGTTTTTGAGAGTTGAGGGTGCAATTTTGATTGGTTTAGGGGTGTCGCGTTAATAAAAGGAATGATTCTCCCTAGTTTTACAAATTTTTTATTTTTATGGGTTGTGGTGCAATTTAGAGCGTTTTTTATTTATTTTATTGTCTATTAAGCCAGTTCAGCTTCATACAGCTTTTTCATGGCTTGGTTCACACATAATGTTTCCACCAATTTTGAGTACTAGAAATCACTGTTAGTTAAAAACACTAATTTTTGAAGCACTTTTAAACCCTAAGTGGTTTACGAGTGTTGTTTTAATAAAGGAAATAATTTTTCCTATTTAAAAATTGTTTGTTTACAGAGGTTGGGGTGCAATTTAGAGTAGTTTAGGGTTGTTGCTGTAATAGAGGCGATGATTTTTCTTATTTTTAGACATTTTTTGTTTTCAAGGATTAGCTGCGACTAGTTAAGGGATGTTGTTTTAATAAAGGCGATAATTATCCTTTTATTTATAAATTTTTAGTTTTTATGGGTTGGGGTTCAATTAAGATTGGCTTAAGGATGTTGCCTTAATAAAGGCGATGATTTTCCTTATTTTTAGAAATTGTTCGTTTTCACGTGCGAGTGGTTAAGGGGTATTGATTTAATAAAGACTATAATTTTCCTTTTATTTATAATTTTTTAGTTTTCATGGGCTGGAGTTCAATTAAGATTGGCTTAAGGATGTTGCCTTAATAAAGGCGATGATTTTCCTTATTCTTAGAAATTGTTCGTTTTCACGTGCGAGTGGTTAAGGGGTATTGATTTAATAAAGACGATAATTTTCCTTTTATTTATAAATTTTTAGTTTTCATGGGTTGGAGTTCAATTAAGATTGGCTTAAGGATGTTGCCTTAATAAAGGCGATGATTTTCCTTATTTTCAGAAATTGTTCGTTTACAGGTGCTAGTGGTTAACGGGTGTTGTTTTAATAAAGACGATAATTTTCCTTTTATTTATAAATTTTTAGTTTTCATGGGTTGGGGTTCAATTACGATTGGCTTAAGGATGTTGCCTTAATAAAGGCGATGATTTTCCTTATTTTTAGAAATTGTTCGTTTTCACGTGCGAGTGGTTAAGGGGTATTGATTTAATAAAGACGATAATTTTCCTTTTATTTATAAATTTTTAGTTTTCATGGGTTGGAGTTCAATTAAGATTGGCTTAAGGATGTTGCCTTAATAAAGGCGATGATTTTCCTTATTTTCAGAAATTGTTCGTTTACAGGTGCTAGTGGTTAACGGGTGTTGTTTTAATAAAGACGATAATTTTCCTTTTATTTATAAATTTTTAGTTTTCATGGGTTGGGGTTCAATTACGATTGGCTTAAGGATGTTGCCTTAATAAAGGCGATGATTTTCCTTATTTTTAGAAATTGTTCGTTTTCACGTGCGAGTGGTTAAGGGGTATTGATTTAATAAAGACGATAATTTTCCTTTTATTTATAAATTTTTAGTTTTCATGGGTTGGAGTTCAATTAAGATTGGCTTAAGGGTGTTGCCTTAATAAAGGCGATGACTTTCCTTATTTTTAGAAATTGTTCGTTTTCACGTGCGAGTGGTTAAGGGGTGTTGATTTAATAAAGACGATAATTTTCCTTTTATTTATAAATTCTTAGTTTTGATGGGTTGGAGTTCAATTAAGATTGGCTTAAGGATGTTGCCTTAATAAAGGCGATGATTTTCCTTATTTTTAGAAATTGTTCGTTTTCACGTGCGAATGGTTAAGGAGTGTTGATTTATTAAAGACGATAATTTTCCTTTTATTTAGAAATTTTTAGTTTTCATGGGTTGGGGTTCAATTAAGATTGGCTTAAGGATGTTGCCTTAATAAAGGCGATGATTTTTTTTATTTTTAGAAATTGTTCGTTTTCACGTGCGAGTGGTTAAGGGGTGTTGATTTAATAAAGACGATAATTTTCCTTTTATTTATAAATTTTTAGTTTTCATGGGTTGGAGTTCAATTAAGATTGGCTTAAGGATGTTGCCTTAATAAAGGCGATGATTTTCCTTATTTTCAGAAATTGTTCGTTTTCAGGTGCTAGTGGTTAACGGGTGTTGTTTTAATAAAGACGATAATTTTCCTTTTATTTATAAATTTTTAGTTTTAATGGGTTGGAGTTCAATTAAGATTGGCTTAAGGATGTTGCCTTAATAAAGGCGACGGTTTTCCTTATTTTCAGAAATTGTTCGTTTTCAGGTGCTAGTGGTTAACGGGATGTTGTTTTAATAAAGACGATAATTTTCCTTTTATTTATAAATTTTTAGTTTTTATGGGTTGGAGTTCAATTAAGATTGGCTTAAGGATGTTGCCTTAATAAAGGCGATGATTTTCCTTATTTTCAGAAATTGTTCGTTTTCAGGTGCTAGTGGTTAACGGGTGTTGTTTTAATAAAGACGATAATTTTCCTTTTATTTATAAATTTTTAGTTTTAATGGGTTGGAGTTCAATTAAGATTGGCTTAAGGATGTTGCCTTAATAAAGGCGATGATTTTCCTTATTTTCAGAAATTGTTCGTTTTCAGGTGCTAGTGGTTAACGGGTGTTGTTTTAATAAAGACGATAATTTTCCTTTTCATATAAATTTTTAGTTTTAATGGGTTGGAGTTCAATTAAGATTGGCTTAAGGATGTTGCCTTAATAAAGGCGATGATTTTCCTTATTTTCAGAAATTGTTCGTTTTCAGGTGCTAGTGGTTAACGGGTGTTGTTTTAATAAAGACGATAATTTTCCTTTTCATATAAATTTTTAGTTTTAATGGGTTGGAGTTCAATTAAGATTGGCTTAAGGATGTTGCCTTAATAAAGGCGATGATTTTCCTTATTTTCAGAAATTGTTCGTTTTCAGGTGCTAGTGGTTAACGGGTGTTGTTTTAATAAAGACGATAATTTTCCTTTTCATATAAATTTTTAGTTTTAATGGGTTGGAGTTCAATTAAGATTGGCTTAAGGATGTTGCCTTAATAAAGGCGATGATTTTCCTTATTTTCAGAAATTGTTCGTTTTCAGGTGCTAGTGGTTAACGGGTGTTGTTTTAATAAAGACGATAATTTTCCTTTTATTTATAAATTTTTAGTTTTAATGGGTTGGAGTTCAATTAAGATTGGCTTAAGGATGTTGCCTTAATAAAGGCGATGATTTTCCTTATTTTCAGAAATTGTTCGTTTTCAGGTGCTAGTGGTTAACGGGTGTTGTTTTAATAAAGACGATAATTTTCCTTTTCATATAAATTTTTAGTTTTAATGGGTTGGAGTTCAATTAAGATTGGCTTAAGGATGTTGCCTTAATAAAGGCGATGATTTTCCTTATTTTCAGAAATTGTTCGTTTTCAGGTGCTAGTGGTTAACGGGTGTTGTTTTAATAAAGACGATAATTTTCCTTTTCATATAAATTTTTAGTTTTAATGGGTTGGAGTTCAATTAAGATTGGCTTAAGGATGTTGCCTAAATAAAGGCGATGATTTTCCTTATTTTCAGAAATTGTTCGTTTTCAGGTGCTAGTGGTTAACGGGTGTTGTTTTAATAAAGACGATAATTTTCCTTTTATTTATAAATTTTTAGTTTTTATAAGTTGGAGTTCAATTAAGATTGGCTTAAGGATGTTGCCTTAATAAAGGCGACGGTTTTCCTTATTTTCAGAAATTGTTCGTTTTCAGGTGCTAGTGGTTAACGGGTGTTGTTTTAATAAAGACGATAATTTTCCTCTTATTTATAAATTTTTAGTTTTTATTGGTTGGAGTTCAATTAAGATTGGCTTAAGGATGTTGCCTTAATAAAGGCGACGGTTTTCCTTATTTTCAGAAATTGTTCGTTTTCAGGTGCTAGTGGTTAACGGGTGTTGTTTTAATAAAGACGATAATTTTCCTTTTATTTATAAATTTTTAGTTTTAATGGGTTGGAGTTTAATTAAGATTGGCTTAAGGATGTTGCCTTAATAAAGGCGATGATTTTCCTTATTTTCAGAAATTGTTCGTTTTCAGGTGCTAGTGGTTAACGGGTGTTGTTTTAATAAAGACGATAATTTTCCTTTTATTTATAAATTTTTAGTTTTTATAAGTTGGAGTTCAATTAAGATTGGCTTAAGGATGTTGCCTTAATAAAGGCAATGGTTTTCCTTATTTTCAGAAATTGTTCGTTTTCAGATGCGAGTGGTTAACGGGTGTTGTTTTAATAAAGACGATAATTTTCCTTTTATTTATAAATTTTTAGTTTTTATAAGTTGGAGTTCAATTAAGATTGGCTTAAGGATGTTGCCTTAATAAAGGCAATGGTTTTCCTTATTTTCAGAAATTGTTCGTTTTCAGATGCGAGTGGTTAACGGGTGTTGTTTTAATAAAGACGATAATTTTCCTTTTATTTATAAATTTTTAGTTTTATGGGTTGGAGTTCAATTAAGAGTGGCTTAAGGGTATTGCTTTAACAAAGGAGATGATTGCCCTATTTTTAGAAACTTTTAGTTTTTAGGGGTTGGGGTGCAATATAGAGTGGTTTAGGGGTGTTGTTTCAAAAAAACTATGATAGTCTCTATTTTTAGAAATTCTTTGTTTTAGGGGTTGAGGTGCAATTTAGAGTGGTTTGGGGGTGTTGCTTTAATAAATCGAATAATTTTCTCTATTTTTAGAAATTGTTTGTTTGCAGAGATTGGGGTGCAAATCCTAGTGGTTTGCGGGTATTGTTTTAATAAAGGCGATAGTTTCCCTTTTAATTAGAAATTTTGAGTTTTTAGTTGTTGGGGTGCAATTTAGAGTAGTTTATGCGATTGCTTTAATAAAAGAGATTGTTGGTAAAAAACAACGATTTGTCAGTTTTTTGAGCAATATTTTTTTATAATTTCCAAAATTTAAAAGTTATTTTTCACTTCACAATTTTTATTGCTGCAAATAATTTCTCGTATAGTAACACTGTGTTCCCTTAGGCGCTATTCTAACACCAGATTTCATCCTGATCTGTTATAACTCGTTTTAGAGTATTTTTGTGTTAAGGTTATAATTGTCAAAAAAAGAAGCCAATTTTAAGCTAGGAAGTTTGAGTAAAACATTCACTTTACCCTAAAGTATTTACCAGATTCCCTTTTGATATTTAAAAAATTCGCGTTCCGAAAGAAAACGCTATTAAAAACATGACTAACTTCCGTTTCCGGTTTAGAATTTTTTTAAAAGCTTCTTTTTATGTACCCCCATATTCCGAAGTCCATAAAAGTCGAACCATCCGATTGGGAGTTATGAGGTGTAACCTACACACATACACTTCTAGTTTAGTCATGTAGCATGAAAATATTATTTAATAATTAATATTAAGGACATTATTAGTTTAGGTTACCAACAATCAAACATTCTTCTAGAAAAGTAAGCGTAACATTCGATGGCAAGAATTTTGCCCTAATTAATTCAACAAATTAACAATGACAAGATTTTTATGGAAAAATATTTAGGCTGATGAGTCCCAACTCACCAGTCGAGTAATATTTAATGAATAATGACAATACTGAATACTATTAAACCTCAGAGTAAACTAACACCTAATTAGGAAAACGTGTTAACATCATCTCCTCTGTTTGAGTTGGCGTGTGTCACGTGTCAATACATTAATAAACCCTTCTATTTATGACGAAAAATTAAATGCACGTCAATACGTTAATTTTTTCAAACTTGTTGACACCACAGTCAACAAGATGGTACGCTTTTCCTATCGCAGAATATGTTTCTATGTACCCTGCATCATGTATTTCATAATAAATATATAGGCCTCGGTGGCATAGTCAAGGGATCGCCGTGATCGTCTGACAAGCCCCACTAGATTATTTTTAAAGAAAACGTTTGTAACCAATGTTTTATTTTATTTTCTTAAATAATTGAGATATTTATGGAAATTTGATCATGCCGGCCACAGGAAGGTTGTTACTTGTGTTATTTAATTGTAAATTCATTTCCATTTAAATATTTATTTCTGTTGCATTGAATTTCGATAACATTTCATTATTTGAGTACATTTTGAACATAGCCTTTATGTAAATATACTCTAGGCAAGGGCAACATGCGGTTATTAACAAAATAAGCCGCGTAATGATGGTCAGAGACGCATTTAGATCGAACATGAAATCCCGCAACAGTGCAGTAAGCTTTTAAGTGCCCGTAGCCTGGTGCTCGCATGCACGATAATGGACAATGCATTTAGTAGAGCTAAACAATTCCCTGTACAATACATGGCATTAAATTCAAACGCTGAACAATAAGAGCAACATTTATGTAGCATTAGTTAGCCGGGAAATCGGCTGCAGGGCAGCCAACTGTCTACGGGCAATGGCAATAAGTCCTGCAGAGAGAGCGAGGGTGTACGTGCCCTGCTCACAATAGATAAACGATACAGCCGCCTCCTCCGTCGCCGCCGCCGTTTCGTCCCAGCTGTGATCGTGCCGGTTAATACCGAAGTCTTCAAGTCCTTTATTATACCTGCTGCAATGTAATGAGGCCATTTGTTATTTGCCCTGTTGCAATGTTGCAACAGATTTAGACCTGAAAGTCTTAGCGATGATGTATGGTCGGATCTCGTGTCTCTACTTGGGCGTCCTTATCGCTCTTCTTACGCTCTCCTGGATCTACAAAATTGATTTAAAGGGCTGCCTGTTTATTATTAATGTCCATAGTATGTTAAGCTTGTCGCTTATTATTTTATTTACTACATGCACTCGGAATGTTTGTTTCTCTTCAACGCGTATTTCAAGGTTAACTAAAAACTTAAAGTTTCCAAAACCTTGAAAAAACACGGATTTTAGTTTAAATATGTTTTTTCAAATTCCTTAAATTAAAAACAAATTGTTCTAGTTGTTCTAGCTGCTGCTTAGGAATAATAAAGCAGACATTAATCATGCAAGAAGTTTTCCACAAAACGCAATTAAAAATTCAAGAGGGTTGTAGTCGTAAACAAATCAAGGTTTGCTTCGGAATTAAATTAAAGACGTAACGTGCTTTCATTCTGTGTAAAAATTCCTAATAATTACTTTTGCATATTTCCATTTTTTAACATTTAAATATTTGCATAAAAAATGTATAGAATAAAAACATTTAGAATAAAAGGAAAATGTATCTTTTCCTTCAAAAACACTGAATAAATTTTCTCTAAGATAAAACGAGAAACAACTGGAAAACAAATAGCATTAAAAACAAATAAAAACTACTTCAAATTGCAGAAAACACTAATTACAAATGTAGAAGCAAAAAGATCTCGTAAATGATATCAAGTTTATAATTACGTAGACTTTAAGAAAATCGTTTAAAGTAAAAAGCATTTTGTTGATAACACTCTTATAAAACTTAATTGAGTTTATGTTGGCTGAAGTTGATTAGGTTTGAGTTTACATCCTGTCTGCAGGTTATAGCAGAGGCAATGCATTCAGAAGTTGTAAACATCTCTTGGGGCTAAATTATTTACAGCAAGCACTGCGCTTAAATCATGTCTGAAACTATAATATGATGCCTTTATGGTGGTGCAATCTGTGGTGGTTAATGAGTCTATTGCGGAAATTCTCCGTGCAAAGGCCAAAAACTTTCTTCAAACCCTGCAGTTTTAAACGCTTCCATAGAGATAAACGCTATAAGCCTTTTGTTGCGTCTGCAAAAAAGACAGTCTTTACTTTCTCATACCTCAATATTTAAGACTTAATAGTGAACACAACTCATTGTGGTATTTCGACAAACACTCACGTTTCGGACTGCTGCGAAAGCAAAAAATGTCCGTTTGTCTGTCTATTTCTCTTGCTCCCCTTTTTCCTATATTCCCTCCCTCACACTCGCTTTTTGTCTCCCTCATCTTTCTTAATACGTCTTTTATCTCCCTCCTCGTATCATTCTGTTTGCCTGTAGGTGTGCGCGCGAAATTATAATCTAATTTTAGAGACCTTTAAACCGATATTAACCAAGTTTTAAATTATTATATATTTTACCTTTCCGCCTCAAGCTCTCTCCTTCGTTAAGACGTATGCCTTCCTCTTTTCCTATGTCTACCCTATATTTCGTGCAGGTAGAAAAAATACATGGCTGGCTCGATGTTCACACTTCCTCATACGCCTTCCGTAATTTCGAGTTATACCTCTCCTTTTACCGCTTTGCTCTCTTCTCTTATAGCGTTCCATCTCGTGCTCTCTAATATTTTTACCTTTATTTCTTCTCTTGTCTCATTCTCCTATTTTTAGCATCTCTGTCTTTTCGAATGGCTTATGTGGCCCAAAACTAGTCAAACATTAGAAGATAACTTAAGATAACTGAATTATGAAAAACGCATATTTTTGTATTACTCTGTAATAATTTTTGAAAGCTTTCGGTTTAGTTGCGGCTTAAATTAATTAAATTACGGTTACAATGAACAAGTTCGGCTTATAACTCCGAAATTGCGCTACCCCTCATACGATTATTCATAGCGCAGTTAACAAACGGGCGTTGTACGCTCGCAAAACAAGTATACCTAAAGTGTAGCGGTTCAAATTCCGCTCACAGCCAATTTCAACTTATTTTTAATTTCTGTTTTATCTTATAAACGCTAAATATTGTTTTTGTACTTTTTTTTTTGGTTAAAACAGACTGTGAAATTACACAAAATATTATATTTCTTCAAATCTACGTTAAATCATCATTACATAATAAAATATTTAACAATTAGAAAATTTAAATAATAATTCAGATATTTCACAACTGTTAAATCATAGCTTAAAAATTAAATGCTGTATGAAAACTATAATAGTATATTAGAACACAAGTTGCATAAGGCATTGTCTTAACGTACGAGTCCAAGATTGAAAAACGAGGGAGCGTAGCGACCGAGTTTTTCAATGGACGAGTGCGTCAAGACGCCTTATGAAACGAGCTTTTTATACTATTTTTTCTATTGAGGAGAATTAATGAAAAAACGTTATAAAAAATTGCTGCGATCAAATTTGGTAAATTTAGTATATATATGTTGGCAGCAAGTTTCAAATTGTTGCCATCAAATTTGGTAAATTTAGTATGTATATGTTGGCATACATACTAAATTTACGAAATTTGATCATGAATATATCATGAATACCAATCTTTGTTGGTGAAATTTTACTAAAAACAATGCTTTAAAAGACTCTCTTAAAACACTGTTTTTTAGCTAAAACAGTGCTTTAAGAATAACCTTAAAAAACCGAAATAAAAAAAACAATTTAGACATAACGCATTGAATTACCTGTACATGTAAAATCAAAATGTTTAATAAATATTGAAAAACAGTAAAATAACCTGAACATTTTCAAAGCGGCCGATATTATTTCAAATTAAACGTTTTAAATATGGGTCAATATTTTGAGTCTTTATTTGTCAAATACTTGATGACTCTATAATGATTTGGTTAAAATAATATATTGTGTAAATTAACAAAAAACAGTAGAATAATAATATTTAGTTCCTATAAAATAAAACAGATAATTAGAAAGTAAAAAAAATTGGTGGTGAGCAGGATTTTAACCTCTGCACTTTCGTTACAGCTGTTGTATCGCGAGCGTGATGCGCCCGTTTGCTATGGAAACATACAAGCGAGGAAGCGTAATTTTGAATAAATAAATTTATTTACGCTGTTTTGTCTAGTATTCACACCTTTATAATCCATATGTTGTTACGTTTGCCGTTGTAGCTTTAAAAATATGCTTCCTTGTTTCTTTCTTTATGTATTTGATTACTCCTAATTTAGCATTTAGCATTTGCATCGGCCTTATCCCTTGTCCTATTTTTCTTTGCATTTCTTTGATTCTGATTCGTTTCTTTGTGATTGTGACCCCGAGGTATTTGCAGTCTGAGTAGCTTACCATTATTCCGTTCTGGGTATCTAAATATTTATCTATCTGCTCCTCATATTCTCATATGTTTTGTTTTCTCTAAATTATTCTCTAATCTTTATTCTGTCAATTTCCTTATAATTTTCTCATCAACCATGTATTCAGCATTTTCATGGTCTTCAGTTACCATCACCTGATTGTCAGCAAATAGAAGGTTATATAAAATATTATCTTATCTATTATTTGATTTGTTTGCCTGAGTCCCTTCTGCAATTAAATTGTTTTGATACGCAATCTCTTACTTTTATTCTACTTATAATATTCGTATGTTCTTTATCGTATTAATGTAAATTCTATTTATAAAGCAGTTGTCAAGAACTTCCCAGAGTTTTTTAATGGCGATTTTAAATGCCTTTCTATACAGGACCTGCCAGCCTTACAACCACCCTACTCTTCATCTTTTTCTATTTCTTTATTTACTCTCTTTGATAATCCGGCCACACAGTCGCCGAATTGAACAGGTCACAGATGCTTTCCTGTAGTTGCTGCAGCCCGATTCATTTACATTTTTATATATTGATGCTATGTCAGCAATTTTCAAATCCTTTAGAATTTCGTCGCCTTGTAGGCATTTATTACACATTTTTTTTTATAAATTCTGAAGCAACGTTTGAGGCGTGTTGGACCAGTTCTATTGGACAGCGTTAACAACCTGATTTAAAGCCGTTGCGATTTCTTCAGTGCTAATTTTTCCATAATTTTCATTCACAACTTCTACAAGTTTTATGTTTTGTTCCCTCATATTATACTCGATTTTCATTTAAAAGGTTTTCGCAGTATTGTCGTTTTTATCTAATTTTTTGGTTAAATCCTCTGCTTTTTACTTGTTCTTTAATTTTTTAAGTATTCTCTAAAGTTTGTTCGACCCTGTGCTTCCCTTTCAGGTTTTGTACATTTGTTTTCCCACACTTTTTGAATTTTGTCAGAACTTTATCCACTTCTCAGTTCCATCTCAAATATTCTTTCGATCTTGTCTATCTTGCGTTACTAGCCATTTTCCTTATGCTCTTTTTTGTTCTTTAACTAAGCTTTTAATTTTCGTATTTCACCAGTACTTTTATCTCTTCATTGTTTATTTACCCAGTTTTATTAACGTTTCCCTTGCTGCTCAGAATAAACATTATTTTAGTGATTTATACAATGTCTCCGCATTTTCTTCTTCTTGGTATATAATTTTCCAGTCTTAGTTTATATAAAAACTTAATTGATTCATCACATAGTTATTTACTAAAATTTTGCATATTGGTCTGCAAGATTACATTTAAAGAATATTTTTGCTCGTACCATAAAGTGATTTGACGACGGTCTAGAACGTTTTGCCGCTGCCGTTTAGGCGCAGGAACGTTTGAGCGCAGGGACGTTTAGATGCAGAACCGTTTAGCCGCAGGAACGTTTCAGTGCGGCCCGTTTTGAAGTAGGGACGTTTTGGCGCAGGGATGTATCAGCGCAATAAAACAGATTATTTGATTTTATCTTTTTCTTTAATCAATTAACATTTTAATAGCCCCTTAATTATTTATTAACGTTTTCTACAAGACTCGGAATTTCTACTTGAACATAATTACCAAAGTAACAACTTTCCTGACACAAAATAATTTTTTAATTACAAAAAAATTGAAAATGTCTACTGTCCTCTACTTAGCATTTAACAATTTAGTTTTAAAATTAGATAGTTCAACGATCTTAATACAAATATTCAATTTTTTCTAAAATAACCTTCAATAGATTACGCTTGCGCCGAATTTTCGCTGCGCCAAAACGACTCGCGCCGAAACGTTCCTGCGCCGATTCGTTGCTGCGCCCAAACGTTCGCGCCGAAACGTCCGGTTCCGATTTGACGAACATTCTGCTCCTCTTTCTACTATGACATCTATGACCTGTACTGCATTTAGTACATTTATTATTTCCTGTAATTGGCTTTCTCTTCGCCACCTTTACGCTTTTTCTTGGTTTTTATCAACACTCCTATGTCAATTTGTAACTCTTCTAGTTTACTAAAAACCCTATCATATGTTGTTGCAGTTCCTAGAATATTCCAAATAGCCAATTTCATAGTCCATTTTATTGATTGTGTCCATCATATTTCCGAGGCAAATATCGAACATTTTTGGTAATTTATATTATTCTTCTAAGAATCATAGCTAGCCCGATGTCCCAAGCCCCAACATAGGACCGGGCACTTTGTTCTCCAGGTTTGAATCCCCTAGATTGGTTACGTTGCGCGGCTTACGTGATCAATCTTCCCGATAAGATAACTCATTCGCTCTCTTCCCGTTGAACCATTTTTCAACATCCCCAGACCGTTGGCCGTTTTTCTCCTGTAACCCTAGGCATGAGTCGTAACTAGGTGCTATCAGCTGGGACAGCTGAACTTAGGTTTTTTAAAGAAATTGCTACTCTTCCGCTTCCTCCTTTCTCATCCTGGCTTGGGACAAGCAATGGCGGAGTTCTGGATTGTTTCGAATGTGAAAAAGTGTAGTAAAAATGCTTCCACCGTTTAGCAAAAAATAATTGGTTAGGGAGTACTACTAGAATCTTGCACTGAAGGGCACCGTTTAGAAATTATTTAGTTGCTAATGTTCTGTGGCATAAAACCAATAAAAATTCATATTTCGTATTGTGTTTGAGCGTTTCATGCAGCCGTTTCATGGAGCTGACTGTAACGTAACACGTTTAGTTTGCACTTTATATGCAGATGAACAGCCCGAAGTAAAGTTTTCCACATTGTCTGCTTTGTTAAACTACGATGAAAGAATACTGCGCAACACTTAAACAAGAAATAAAGCTTCCTCCGTTGTTTTAATTTAAATAATTCTATGCAAACGACAATAAAAACGTTAATATAGCGTTTGCAACTTCATGAAAATCAACGTAATGAAATAGCTAACCCTTTTGTGTTTTAGTTGAAACGATTGCATTTTCATCAAGCGGTAGTTAAACTCCACTCAATTAAGGAAGTTACAATCCAAATTAACTCGCTATTACTGGGAAATAACAATTAGCCGTGTATATGCAGAATTAGTTTAGGCAGTTTTAATTTATTCCTGCTGCAGGTTGCATTGCTGGCAAGTGCTACTTCAGTGTTGTTAATCTGACTGTGAATGTGAAGCATTATTTAATGCCATGTCACACATGGGAGAATTTGAAAATCGATAAAAAAAACGTAACAGGTACGACGTACGTAGGCGTAACTACTGAAATATAGTTTTGTAGTAGAAATGTCATTTTATTCTGCTGTAAATTTTCTTAATATTAAAACCATCTGTTCGTGAAACAGCAGTGATAAATTATTTTTGGTGTTTCTGATATTTCGCAGTTATTAACTTAGATGCAGAAAAAGACGGATAACATTAATATTGAAAATAAGAATTATAAACAATTGGAAATAAAGCAAAACAATAGCTTTGAGTTTCCCATACCTCCAGTATGAAAAAGTACTTTGTCGTTTTTTTTTCAATTTCGAGGTTTTGTCGGAAATACATATTTTGCAGCTCTGGGAATTCAAAAAAGTGATTTTTAAAACAAATCTTACTGTATGTGTGTGACGCCCAATATCTCAAGAACTATTGAACCGATCTTAACCAAATCTGACACACCTGTCACCGGGGACAAACATTTTTTTAAATCACCCGAAACCTGCCCGATAAACTGTTTTAAAGTCATTGCTTTTTTTGAATTTTTCAGCTTGACAACGACGTTCGCTGTGACTTTTTGAAATTTTGTTTTTCATGCCTATTTACTCAAAAGTGAGTTGGCAGATGGGCTTATATTTTAGTTATTTTAATAGTTCTAAGAGCACACAATTTTACCAGATACCAGAACTTTTTAAAAAATAAAAACATTGAAGTAAAATAACTAAAAATTTTGGAAAATTTCAAAGAAATGTTGCTCCATGGCGACCACAGAATTTTTATATTTTGTAGCTTCATAGAGCTAATGAAGAACTATATATTAATTGCGGTCCCAAAGCGCTTATTTCAGATCTTTCTTCTTTAATTTTATAAAATTTGGAAATTTTTATAACCTTCCATTACATCCATCCAAATTCATAGATATGGCCACAGTGAAATTACAGCGTGTATTAGATTTCTAAGAAAACAAGCAGCAGGAATTTGAATTTGCGGTAGTCTGTTCAATTGGTTTCTGTGCCGTAATTCGTAACGAAAGCAAGGTAAGCACCGCGCCCGCCGAAGCGCTTCGGCGAATTACAAATTCCGCTTCGGATGGCGGACAAAAATGGCTATAATAGCTTTATTTGAGAAGTTATCAAAAATATACAAAGACTTAAAAATATATTTTTTAACTAGAGCTATCAGTTAGCTCTAGTTAAAATCACGTAACTGCCTAAAAATGGGTTGTTGATATTAAAAAGTATCGTTTTTTTTCTTTTTTAATTTTTGTAAATAGTTGAAAATTTTAGCGAATCCTAATAAAGTACTTTACATAGTTTATCGAACTAATAAAAGTTTATAACGACGGCGTTTGCGTTTTTGAATAAATAATTATTTAATTTCAAATTTTTCATAAATTCCTGGAAGGCGTCAGAGTGAAATTTGGGAGACAAGTAAACAAACAAATTTGTAGTTCAATGCAAGCTCTATCGGCTCAGAACGTTTTAAAAAAATCGTGTAAACAGTGCGATCTTTTTCGGTTTTTCTAAATTGATTTAATTTCCTCGTATACTACCTATGAAGGACTCTCAAATAAGTTGCAGCTGATACCGACCAAACAACTACTTTTCTTTTCAGATTACGTGCTCAAATTTTCGCAATTTTGTTTTGAAAAAAAAAACGCTACAAAAAAAACATATCTAACTTCCGTTCCTGGATTTAGATTTTTTTGAAAAGCTTAAGTAGAACTACAATTCTCGATATACCTCTTGATTTAAAATTTCGTCAAAATCGGTCCAGTACTTTCGCCTGTAGGGGCGTCACGCACACGCACACACACCCACAGACAGACATTGTTTAAAAACCATTATTTTGTTTTCTTGAGCCTCAAAACGTGTATTTCCGTTAAAATCTAGATTTCGAAAAGTTTCATGAAATAAATACTTCCCTATGCCGAATGTATGGGAAAGTAAAAAAGAAATGGGAGAAGTTGAAAAAATTTCGCTTAATAGTTAAGTTTTTCAAATAAAAATCTGATAAAATTGACCAACAGAATGTTCTATAAAATCAGCATGGAATTGAAAATTCGTTAATAAAGTGTTCGATAATACGTGCTAAGTCTCTTCCAGGTCATAGAACCTGAGCGTCCTTAATAAGAGCGTCTCGTCTACACCAGGACATCTCACACTAAGCCTACGTGTTACATCCTTGGAAATGTGGGAAAACTGCAGCTGGTGCTTCTAAATTATGATCCCAGTGCCTTGAACAGCGCGAGAGGTAAGATCTCGGGACAGGTTTTGGCTTTATTTTTACAGAATTCGCGTGCAACAGTTTATACAACAATTTAACACTTGAAATATTAGCAGGAGCAATATAGCCAGACATACTCGAAAAAAGGGCAATAAAAGTGCGCGTCTGGGCCGCGCGCTTTGATTCTCGAAGCGCACCGACGAGAAAATAGAAAAGCTCAAGTTAAATCCTGTGTGTACTCCTTGCATGATTAGATTATTGGCAAGCGGCTTCTAATAGAAAGTGCACACTTGGGGCAGCCATCGATCACGATGCACATTCCCCGGAGCCGACATAAGCTTTCTGTTGAGCTCCATTGGATCGTCTACTTTTTTTCATATATCCTTTTTAATCGCAAACAACCGCCGCCGCATTTTACCGGCGGAATAGAAACAATTTTTCATGTGATCATGCAAAATATATCAAAAGCTTTCCGGAAATTTCTAGTTTGAATGTTTCTACAAATAGAAAATCGTAAAAGCTTTTCCAGCTACCATTAGCAAAACCTTACGTCTTTTTCTTTTAAAAATTCCGACTTATTACCGGTAAACCACAAGCACCACTACATATTCAAAGCAAGCAAGCATTTATGATGTCAACTTCCTACATTCCAGGTTCTTGTCAAACAGTCGTTAAAGGAGATTATTTAAATAGCGTCGTTTTACGATTTTTACTTTACGATTTGTATGCATAAGATTTTATGTCTTGAAAAGCCCTTAAATGTCTTCTGAGACGAATATGCACGTGTTATGAGGCAATATCTGTATAAATTTACTGCCAAAATTTATATTCACTTACACGTAATAGCTTACGGTACGGTCTAGTGCACGATTTTATACAAGGTAATGTTACCTCGACGTTTAATGACACCTACAAAGACTAGACTAAATAAATTAAACCTTTCTAACACTAGGACTCGTAAAGACTTATTAATTATTCGTGTGCTTGATACAATGCAAATGAAATCCTAGGACTTCAGCTTGAGAAACAACTTTAAGGTTGTCTTGAAACAAATCCGCTTCATTTTTTGACTATTTCAAATCCTTGTTGTTGAACACAGTAAGACTTAAAATATCGACTGCTCATCTTCACATTATTAGATCAACACGCACAGCCTACATGCCAAAGAACTCAAAAATTGCTCTAGCCTTTTTAACTGTATTTTATACAACTATGAGAACCCGTGAACAACAAAAAAATATATATTTTCGTTGCCGAAGATGTTTATGTGATTTTAGGGTACTTTGGGGCATTGAATTTAAAAACAATTTTTGTTTTTACCGAATTGGCTTTAGTTTTTCAGATAATTTATAACCTTCAAATTCAGAATTTACCTCAGTAACACCGCACTTTCTTGACGTCTGCCTAGTATCCGACCGTTGTAATTTTTATATTACGCTAAACAGACGCTTGTTATGACGCATTGTAACAAGTTGTGACATGTCGCGACATGTCACAACAGTTTGCATGTACGTTACCGCACTCATTTACTTAGTTGTGTAGAACGAGCCATGGAAGAAAGACGTGTTTTTATATTACTTAATTTCTGCCAGCATCATATTAATACAATATTTTAAGCGTTCGCATAGATATGAGTTCGTCACGAAGAGCTTGCCTTAACCATCCAGACGATTCTGCTACGTTTGTGGTGATTATACTGTGGAGAAACAAAGGCAAAATATTACTAATTTTGTAAAACAAGCATATCTTGCTTATTTTGGTTTCCCAATTGGGAAGCAAGACAAACCTTGGGTTCCCCATAACGTTTGTAGAGTCTCTACGGCAATGGACAAAAGGAGAGAGAAGTAGCGTAAACTTTGATGTCCCTATGGTGTGGACAGAACCGAAAAACCATCACGACGACTGTTATTTTTGTGTTGTGATTGTGAAAGGCTTCTTCAACCGCTACAAGAAACGTAGTGGAAATATCCTAATTTGGAGTCAGCCAGGCGACCTTTACCACACAGCGAAACAATTGCTATTCCAGTTTTTACCTCACAGTTCGAGCTTCCGTTGTCAGATGTCGAAGTACTGCCGGACTCACAGCCCACCACACAGTCTTCTAGTGAAAGTGAATATGATAGGAGCTTATCAACACCACAACAGTTTTCTCAAGACGAGCTGAATGATTTGGTACGGGATCTAAATCTGTCAAAACAAGCGTCTGAACTTCTAGCATCCAGATTAAAAGAAAAAAACTGTCTAAAGCCAGAAGTTACAATAACAACTTACAGAACAAGAGAGCAGGCAATTCTCCCGTACTTCAGCGAAAATGAAGAGCTTGTTTATTGCAATGACATTCCAGGACTTCTTTTAGAAATGGGTTTGCCTAAATATCAACCACAAGAATGGCGGCTTTTTATTGACAGTTCCAAAAGAAGCTTGAAATGTGTTCTACTGCACAACGGAAATCGCTATGCATCCATTCCAATTGGCCCCTCAACGAAACTTAAAGAATATGAAAACATAAAAATGGTTTTGCAGAAGATCCGCTATCAAGACCACCAGTGTTCTGTTTGCGTTGATTTAAAGATGGTGAATTTCTTGCTTAGACAGCAAAGTGGATACACGAAGTACCCTTGGTTCATCTGTCTATGGGATAGTAGAGCAAAGCAGGATCATTGGACGAAGAAGACTTGGCCACTAAGAGAAAATTTGACTATAGGTATAGCGAACATCGTGAACGAGCCATTGCTTGACAGAGATAATATCATTCTCCCACCACTCCATATAAAGCTAGGACTCATGAAACAATTTGTTAAAGCCTTAGATAAAAACGGGGAATGCTTTAAATACATTTGTACATCGTTCCCTAAACTAAGTATGGAAAAATTAAAGGCAGGACTTTTTGATGGTCCGCAAATTCGCAAACTCATTAACGATTCGCATTTCATAAAATTTATGACTAATTTTGAAGCTTCTGCCTGGTGCTGTTTTGTCTCAGTTGTTAAGAACTTCTTGGGTAACCATAAAGCAGAGAATTATGAAGAACTAGTGCAAAATATGCTCGTTAATTTAAAGAAATTTGGTGCTACTATGGGCATTAAGTACACTTTCTCCCTAGCCACTTAGACAGATTTCCGAAAAACCTGGTTTCACCAGGACATAAATACTATGGAGGAAAGGTATCAAGGCAGATGGGATAGACACATGATGGCAGACTATTGCTGGAGCCTCCTAAGTGATTGTCCTGAAGACCAACACAAAAGAAAGTCATACAAACGGCGTTTTACCGAGCATTAGGAGTGATTTATGATATCATTTTCAATTCTTAACATGTTCTTTGCCAACAATGTAATACTTTTTAATATTCCGTTCATTTTATTTTGTATAATTTGAGATTTATTTAATACACTTTTAATTTTGGGTTTTCCTTGTTTTTTTCTTTCGCACTTTCTAAAAGGAAGCATTATGTCAAAAACTAGAGCCAATCTAATAAAACTGATAGCAAATTCGGAATTAGCTGCACAAAGTAACCCTAAAATTGACCTAATACCAATGACAATAAAATCATTGTTGACCAGTGTAATAAATACGCTGTGTCGAGATGTTAGATATGTTCTTAATGTAGCCAGCAGTATTTTATATTCTCAAATATGCAAGGAGTTGCGTTGATGAACATGCTTTTTGTAAACTCGTTTGTTTCCTAAAATAATAAGCGCAAATGTATTGCACCGTTTTTCTATCTTTGTCTGTATGTATTAGATCTTATAGTATAAGAAGATAGGAGCATAATGTATTTGTAAAGCAGTAAGAGCGTCAAGTATTCAATTGTAAAATGTATTGGACTACTTATGCAAAAGGTCATTATACTTAATGAAGTGGGTTGGTTGATCCAGTAGTGCACTCATGGGGAAGTTTTGGAGGTCAATCCCCCCGAAATTGATCAATATACAATATTGCTACGAAATATTACAACAATACTGTATATATTGACGATACTACCACCTGAAAAATTACTTAAGCGTTCATCATTGGGCGAAAAACCAAGAAAACTTAAAATCAACCTAAATTTGTTGAAATTTACCTGCTGTAAATGTTCTTTTTTATTGAACAATGTTACAAATTTATATTTAATACCGCCCGTCGTAAAAAAACTATTTTGATTTTTGGTATTGTTATTTATTTGCCCGGGAAATACTGTATGGGTGCGTGTCTGGGTCGTTTTATATTAGTTAAACATGTCAGCGATTTACTTCCCACGTGCGTGTTTATATGACATCATCTTAACGGGCAAAATAGCAAATCAAGAAACTCGCTCAATTTATAATTATAAGTATTAATAAATAATAGCAAAACCTGTGGGCAAAGCGCCCCGATTTCTTGTTGGTAACTTCATACCCGGCGGTCACCTCTCCGAATGTTTTTTCCGCTAAGTCGGACTCGGGAATGAAAGCTCGGAAAGAAACCGAAGAAAACCGGAAAAACAGACGCGAAAAGAAATTTAAAGAAAGAAAAACCCTCGTAAAATCTTCAGAACAAAGAAACCAAAACAATTTCTATTATAGTCCCAAGAAACAATTCCTCTATAAATCTATTACAAAGCGGAAAAACATTTAGCACTAGTCGTCGTTTCCAGAAAAGTGGCCAAGTACCGTAACGGAAATTTCCAAACTGTTTTTGGAAATAATAAATACACACTAAAGAAATCTTGTTAGACATTTGCATATATTTCCCAAACAGAATTCGCCCTTGTTCATATAAATCGATCAGCTAGGAAGAAAATCTCATATCTTTTTCAGAGAAAGCTCTTTTTTGATTATGCAGTGATGAACCAACACCAAAATAGAAAATTCACGTGCTTTTGTCGAGGGGGTGTTTTTTGGTGGTTGTTTTCTTCGGTAAATCATTTTCATTTTTTTGCGAACCAACGTCATTTTCTTGCGGTGTCATCCTATTGCAATTACCAATCTTTGGGCCAAATTTAGTTTTTCTGCGTTAAAGCATCCAGACTGTGAAGTGCATACAGACACACAGACACCTATGCAGCGTCCGATTTATGAGTCTCCCAAGACCCTTAAACCTGCTTATTATTCAAAATGTTTAGGTTAAAAATGTTTGCCATAAAAGTACCTTTCTTTTAGGCATAACTGCTTTGTCAATCAGTTAACTTAAAGCGAAAAAAACTTCGCTGAATGAACGCATTTGCTCCAAATCCAACCTAACGATCACAACACCTTCCTATAACTATACTTCGTATAGTGAGGAAAGTCAAAACTGTGACCTGTTTTTGACAAATACTAGTTTGAAAATTTTCAACTTTTCAAAAAATTTTAATATTGTTAGTTTTTAAATTTATTTTATATTATCATATAATTTTGCCCTCTTACAATTGTAGGCCGATCCAACAACTCATTTTAATTAAATAGGCGTAAAGTAAGACTTTGAAATAGTTGTAGTTTCCCACTTTGCAATTAGAAAATCCGAAAAGAGCTTTGATATACCTCCACATTTCTAGTTTAATAATAACGTACCAAGCCGTTCCGGAGAACTTACCCAGCCACGGATACACATTTCTTAAAAAATTGTTCGTGCATCCTGAACCCTCAAACGTGTTTTTCCCTAAAATCTCAGTATGGGAAATTTTCCAAATTGCAATAGCATTAAGTGAACATTTAAAATAATTTAATTATGTTAATGTTGAGCTAAAAGAACAAATTAAATCAAACCATTTTGTAGCCCATCTCCAGCTCTGTATCAAACGAAAGAATTGTTTCTGACATTACATCTTCTTAGAATTTCTAGACCTTCTTGTTGACTATTTTAACCAAATTGAAACTGCCTTTGTTCTTGCTAGTTCAAACAGAAACTGTGCGTGAAATTTTGGAGATTAACCCAGTTGGATGCTCTGCAAAGTTCTAGAAACCGAGCGCTTCTGGTCTAGTATCTTCGATTTTACACGCACTAAAGGACGTCTTAAGGGAACATTACCAAGTTTAACTTTAACGATTTGCGTCTGTTATTACCTCCATGGATTACGACCGCCTTAGCTACGTAATCATGAGTTTATTGCGTTATAACGCACAGCAGATGGAACACACAGGTTGCATTTAAATATTAGTCCAATTTCAAAAGCGACTTTCACGCCTTGTTTTACGAGTCACTGTCGCTGGTATATCTCGTAATTTACTTTTTAACGGCTATAAACTTGGATGTATTACGCTTTTACTGAATTATTAGGGGAAGATATTTTTAGTTCGCCTTTACCTCTCGGCAGCAGAAACCCGTAAATGATGATTATTAGAACTTTGAAATTTTAAAGATGTTCCATAAATTAGAACAAATTGGTTTGATTAGTTTTTTGACGGTTGAGTGGAAATTTGTTGCCGCCACATTTCTTCAATGAATTTTTCGGAAACACCACTCTCCAATACTAAAAGTTTGCAAGCTCGGCGATTTAAAACTGCAAAGGATATGAATGCTGATTACGGCGGCCGTATTTTTATTTGGTGGCATTTGCTAGTGGCGCTCTGCCACCACATCGAGCTTAATTCCAGACGCTTTGCTGTAATTTCCTGTCTGCACTGCTTATCTGCATACGGGAATGGGCAACATACATGCCGAAAGCACATTCTGGCGCAGGAGCCAGGAGCATGTGAGTTTTCATGTCCATTATTTAACTAAAGATAGAGGTGCAATGTATTGCACAGGGCGTCCATTTCAACTGGTCTATCGTTTTAAATTTTGCAGAATAGAAATAAAATGGGCTTTGCCTAAACTTTATATTCCTACCATTTTCTAAAAAAATGGGCGAAGCGGGTCGCTGGTAGTTTCTCATACTTTTTACGTTTTAAACGTTCTTGCATCAAGAGGTGATGGAAATTTACATCTAATCTAGCCGCTACAAGCCCGCTGCAGACTCAAGCCGTTGGTCACGTAGGTACGGACGTAGTTACTACGCAAAAGACGTTAAGATAGCTAATGCGCTCACGAAAATATTTATAACAACCTTATTTGAAAAGTTTTAAAAAATATGCAGGGGTTGAAAAATAATTATTTTTATCAGAACGAATTGATAGGCGTAGTTTAAATCACGTAACTGCCGGATAACACGTTGTTGATATTAAAAAGTATCGTTTTCTTCCTTATTTTTCAAAATAGTTTCTCGCTGATCGTAATAAAGTACTTTAAATAGTCTATCGAACTGATAAAAGTTTATAACGATTGGCGTTTGCGTTTAAGAATAAAAAATTAATCAATTTCAAAATTTTCAAAAATTCCTAGAGGGATTTGTTCGTTACTAATTTCCCAAATTTCACTCTGCGCCCTCTAAAAATATTAGAAAATTTTAAAATTGATTAATTTTTTATTCTTAAACGCAAACGCCGATCGTTATAAACTTTTTTCTATTTTGGTTCTTTACTAACTACTTTATGAAACTCATTTGGATTTCATAAAGCAACTCTTTAAAGAATTCGAAATTTTATTTTGTTAGGTTGGTGAAAACCATGTGACAACAAAATCTTCACGCGTTATAAACATAACCTTCAAATTGTAAGTTCTAAAAGTTAAGATTATTTAGCGTATTTTCCGCTACTTTGCGTAGCTCCGGTGGGGTGCAAGATAATTCTTCTTCCATCTTATCTTCAAATCTTAGGTATTTTAAAAATTAAATCACTTTCAAACACAGTTTGTCTAAATTTTAATTTGACAGTAGTTTGAATTGTATGAAATAACTAAATGTCACCAACAGCCACATATCAAAAACATAAAACATAAAATTTTCCTAATCGATTAAATTTTTAAATTAAAATATAAAATAAGGTAATTTTTAACTTTTTTGGACCAAAATAGAAAAAATATTATAAAATATACGTTTCATAAGAAATTTAAGCGCACTTGTCCATTAGAAAACTCGCCGCAAGCGGCTCGTTTTCTAACTTGGACGCGTGCTCTAAAATCATGTCTTATGAAACTTGTTTTTTAATATACTATTATCAGTTCAATAGACTATTTAAAGTACTTTATTAGGATTAGAGATAATATTCAACTATTTTGAAAATTAAGAAAAAAAAAACGATACTTTTCAATATCAACAACGTGTTTTCCGGCAGTTACGTGATTTTAACTACGCCTGTCAATTACTCCTAGTAAAAATAAATATTTTTCATTCCCTGCAAATTTTTGATAACTCTATAAATAAGGTTGTTATAACTATTTTCGTGAGCGCATTAAATAGCTTAGCGCCTTTTACGTAGTACGAGCGCGCGCCGCCAGTAAGTAACCAACGCATTGAGTCTGCAGCAGGCTTGTGCCGGCTAAATTAGATGTAAATTTCCATCACGTCTTGACACAAGAATATTTAAAACGTAAAAAGTATGGGAAAGTACCAACGACATGTTCATTTTTGGGTTCCTTGGACCCCAAAACGCGTATTTCCATTAAAATCTAAAGTTCGAAAACTTGCATGAAATCGTAACTTTCCTTACTTCAGTAGAAGTATTGAAAAATAAAAGTTGATATAAGATTATATCTTCAACAGTTACTGCAAATGATCAGAATTATACTTTAAAAAATGATTAGCTGCGTTAGCTTCTTACCCGCTACAAATTCGCTTCGAGCGCTGGGTACGTTCAGAAAAATAGAACTTCACTTAACAATCGAAAAGTTTTCAAAATTCCTTCAAAGTTAAAGCAAAAAAATTTTAAGGAGTTTTCTATTGAAAAAAAGACCTAATTTAAACAAACAGAAACCTAAAACAATATGGTTGCAAAAACGTGCGAAGAAGGGGAAGATCAACCTCCCTAAACATGACATTAAAAATTATATTCGGAATCTTATTCTACTATCATTGACCGGTAATTTAGCTTAAACACGAATGCCTTTTCGGCACCCGTTGATTAAGTAAAGAACAAATAATTTCCAAAATTAAAACATGCATAAAAAGCGTTGCAAAAAAGTAGGACATTACTGTGACAAAAATTACCGTATATTATTTAATACTGCTCCCTTAAGGCTATTACGATATACCATTTCATCGTGATCTGCCAACTCGTTTTTGTGTAAAAAATTCTTAAAGGCAAAAGTTTTAAAAAACCTTAACGGCTCTAATTTTAAAGGTATAGAATTGTGGAAAAAACGTTAGGTTTGACCAACTTCCAAAACTTTGGTTTGCCTTTAAGGCTTCTAATCAAGCCACTTTTCAAATTCAGCTTTATGTAAAAAATAGTACCAAAAGACATATCGCAAATTATAAAATTTTTAATTTTGACAGTTTTAGTTCCATCTTACAATCTTACTATTAAGTCCTGGGGGACTATTTTGATACCGAAAGCACATACCGAGCTGCATACTATTTCTGAAACGATAATTTATAATGTTCCCGCCTCTTTAAGCTCTACATCTCTTAAAAAAAGCATTTGTATTTGTTTTGATATTCTGTATCACAGTGGTTCTCAATCAGAGATCCGCAGGGGTAGCTCTTGAGAGTCTGCGGCATACTAATCGGTAACGGCTGTTCTTCAATTATCGTAGTAAAATTCAAATAATCAATATACATTTTCTTTGATTTCGATGTCCTAGTTGACATTTACTAAATTATGTGACATCGCGTGCAAGACATGTGAGGCATTGTCCATTGACGCAGTCTCTTAAGCTCATCTTAGCCTAAACAAAGTTATTTTGTGACTCGACGTTATCCACCTTTGCGTTCCATTGCTTAGGCCCGGCACCCTTTTCTGCCACGTACTCTCCTTAGCGCTAAGGTAGAGTACGGAGGACCTGCAGTTTAACGTCGAATCCGAACGACTAAATACCAGAGAAGGTTTCGGGCATTAAAACTAGACCGGATTGGGGAATGTGAGTGTCGGGTTGCGGCATAAATTTTTATTGCTGTATGGTTGTGGGAGGGAATCGCACCCCACACTTTCAGCGTTAAAAACCAAGCGCCTAACCTCTAAGCTACCACCACTCTCTGACTACATAGAATTAAATACTAAATTAAATATTTCTGCTAATTCAATCTATTTTTTGGGTCCAAAGGTTTAAACCTCTCGAGTCTATGCACTTCCCGTCTATTGTCTAATAGGTTTGCGGCTAAGGTGTTTGGGAGTTCACTTAGTCTGTCGTGATATTTCGTACTGTATTTTGATATTTTTTTCTTCATTCTTAGATCTCGGTGGATTACTCGGTTAGGAACGTACCATTGATATAGTTGCGATATCTTATTGTTAGAGTTGCTTGCTGTCCCCTATAATTGGATTCCATAAATCCATTTTGGTTTTTCAAAATACTAAGCTTCTTCCGCTGGTTGTAGTTGGTTGTTTGGCGTAACTGCTGGGCAGGCATCTCTCCGAGAAATGCCTTTAGCGCCCTCAAACTTTCATTCTCGTGCGCAAAGTATCATTTCGCGTACTAGTTGCGCAATAGTATATTATATAACAAGGAACTAAAGTGCATCTTTTAATCCCGAAGGTAAAGTTTAAATAATAATCACGCGGGATTAAAAGGTACTATAGTCCCGTATGTTATACGCTATTTTTTGCACGACCTAATGCATTTAATCGCAAAATTCCCGAAATTTTAATAGTGCATATATTAGGCAACGAATCTATAACGATAGCTATTAATACCCCAGTGAAATTACGACACGAGCGGCAGCGAATGTCGTAATTCAAACAAGTGTATTAATAGCCATTATCTAAGAGTTGCATACATTATTTTTTCTAAGACTAGTTAATTAAAAAAATATTCATTAAACGAATTTATTTAAACATTATACTTAAAAAAAACTCGAACTGTTTTGCGATGTTACTGAGAAATGGCAACAACACTTGTAACCATGGTTACCAAAAACAATGCTTTGCTGCTATTAGTCAGTTTTGGTCATTTTATAATAACAATTTGTATCGAAATGAGTATCATTATAGTATAGGCAGCACAAACTTAATAAGTAAATTAAAACGTGGGAGTAGAAAAAATATGCGGTCAACGTGACAATCCAACTCGGCAAACACCAAATTCATATAGTTTCTGATAACTGCCAAATACCTACTTGGTAACCTAGGCGGTAGATATTTGAAAATTATAATTATTTAATCACTGAATATGGCAGAAGTACAAAAGAGATTAACAAAAGAATAAACCACGCAAAAAGAGCTTTCTATGATAAAAAAACAACTATTGACGTCTAATGGCATATCCACAAACACAAAGAAGCAATTTATTAAAACTTACATATGGAGCATAGCTCTATATGGCTGCGAAACATGGACCATTGGGAAAACAGACAGAAGGAAAATAGAGGCTTTTGAAATGTGGTGTTACAGAAGAGCACTAAAGATCTCTTGGACACAAAGGAAAACGAACGAAGAGGTCTTAGAAGAAATACAAGAAAGAAGGAGAATATGGAGACACGTAACGAAGAGAAGGACCCAAACAATAGGCCACATCCTGAGAAGAGGTGGATTACTAAAAACAATTATAGAGGGGAAAGCAAACGGTAAAAACCCAAAATGACGCTCCCGTCTTCAATTTATAAAACAAATAATACAAGACTCAGGAAGCAACAGCTACGAGGAAATGAAAAGAAAGGCCTTAGACAGGGGAAAATGGAAAGCTGCGACAAACCAGCCCCAGGACTGACGACCATGGAGGAGGAGGAATCAATTTAAAATAACCAATGAATTCTGTCTTCTTTTGTTGATTGTTGTCACCATGGAAACACTTTTAATCCCTATAAAGAAAAAGTGCTGTTTTAGTCTCTCTTTTGAGGGAGTAAAAGAGCGTTTTATATACAGGTCGTGCAAAAATAACTATTTTCTACTACCGTTTGAAAAACTATTTGATTTCAATATCCATATGAGATAGAAAAAGTTGAACTCTTCTGTACAAATGCGGTAAAGTACCTAATTAATTCAACTTTTTAACACAAAATAAAAATTTGACAAAACGTCAAAACGAGAGAATAATTAATATCAAATTCAAAATTAAAAAATACCTCTTTTGGTCTCTTTATCAAAAGTGTAGTAGAAAAATTATTGTGTGCAACACGTAGAAAAATGCCTTTTTCTCTACACAGCGTGTTCTCACGCCTTGTCGGAAAAAATTTACTTTTCCTTAATTGTTCCACAAGTAGCTATTGTCGCACGCTGTGCGGAAATAATAGCGCTTTGCGGAAAACATAGTAATGTAATACATCCTCATCTCTTATTAGTGGAAGTACTACAACCTACATATTTACGCGGCTCTTATATAAAAACCATTTTCTTTTGTATAATGAACCACTATTATATTCCAAAGAAATACGCTATTTTCGTGTAGAGCATCTGTTTGCATTATTGCCGCATAATCTACTGACACATTACGACGACAAACACAAAGGAAAACACATGGTAACACGCGACCGGCAGCTAGCGCCAGAGGGCAAGTCACGCGGCGGTAGAGTGGTTCATCAATACTGCCTTCTGCTATTACTACATAAGTGTCATAGCAATAACAACAATGGCGAAATACACCGAAAGCGCTAAACAAATATTAAAAATAAAACAGTATAATATAATACGAGTATTTCATGGAATACAATCAAAGCTGTACACTAAAAAACCAGTAGACATAGGTAACCACGAAAAAGTGATCTTCCGTAACATTACATCTTGGCACACATTTTATAAACGGCCAGATTGTTAACTTTATTCACACTATCAGTGGCGCCCAAATTTAGTTTTGCTTATAGGGGCCAATTTCGTTTCACTGATAAAACAAAGAAAGAAGTCCGAGAACAACTTTCCTGGGCAAAACGTCGATGGAAAAAACACCATCCGACAAAAATCGTCCGAACAAGAAACCCGGTAAAAATATTCTGTAGTAGATCCATTCGTCGTCAAAAAACGCCGAAAACATCCCGTACACAATAGCACGTTTCTTTTCTTGCTGGTGGTTGGTGGATCACTGTATAATAAAGAAAGAGGTTTCCCTGAAAAAGATAAGTGTTTGTGTTCTGCCAGTCGATTTTTAGACGATTCATATGAATAAGGACAAATTTGATTTTGAAATTATACGCAAATATTTTACTGCATGTTTATTACTTCTAAAAACATTTTGAACATCTTCGTTAAAGCAACTAATTTTTTTCCAGCTTCTTTTTAAAGGATTTTTTCATGGGATATTATGGAATTTTTTCATAGGTATTGTTTATTGATGTTTTTATAAAAAAGTTGTTGTTTCTTAAAATTGTTTACCAGTGCTGTGTTCAGTCTTTTTTCGTTTTTTTTTCACGTGCTTTTCTGCCAGGTGTAGCGCTCCTTTCAATGTTATAAAAATTGACGAGCGTAGCCCACACGTTCTGTTAGTATATAATTATATGACAAATTGAGAAAGTATAATGATAGTTATTGTTATCTTGTTCTTACAGTTAAAAAATGAAATGAGCTAAAAAAAGTCATTTAAATTATCAGCGGTCTCAAAAAATTAGAAAGATATTTATAATGCACATGGGCGCCGTTAGGGAGGGTCAAAACAGGGCAGTTGCCCCCTACCCCTGGAATCGAGATAAATTACTCCAAATATACTAAGAAAGCTCGTATTTTCATCTTATTTTAATATAACCAAAGATTTGATGTAAGTTTTCAGTTTTTTAGAGTTTATTTTTGTTTTTATATATTATGCCGCGATGAAACAAAAAAGTTCTTTGGCTGATTTATTTTGTTTTTGAAATTTATTTTAAGTCTATTGACAAAAACAGGAATTGTGAAGGATTTCGAATAATAATATTAGGAATGTTTAAGCTGGTACTTCGTTTTTGACATAAATAGCCAATTTGAAGCGTATTTTGCCTCGAACTTTCCAAATTTTTTTCCCTAATTTCGTATCCCTCGTACCCCGGTCGCGCTTATCCTCACATAGTATTAATGCCTCTCCCTGGAAAATTTTTTTCGGCGCCCATGATAATGCACTGGTTAGAATAAATATTTTGTTTAACATACAGACATGTCTATTCCAATTACATAATATGCGTCCTAGTCCGTCTCTGTTCTTCCAAGAAAATACTACTTTACATTCTCCCACAAAATAAAATTTCCGACCGCTTTAAACAAACATCATCACACTATTTTTACCCTCAGTTAACAATATGCGCACTCTATAAAAATGCGGGTTTTTAGGCTCTGCCGTAGTAAATAGTCGAGAAATGTAGATAATCATAAATACATTTTCTATTAAATTTTATATTCCGCATTACATAGAAATTTTCAATTGTTCGAATCACTCCGCTCTTTTCAACAAAAATAATTTTATAGCCGTCAATAATACCCAGCTCGGTTCATTGAAAACATCCAACTCTTTACAAAGAAAACGGTTTTTGCAGTTTATGTTTCCTGGCAATATTCTCGCGGTTTCACGTTATTTATTGTTGAAAATAAGTAAAAGTATTAACTGCTGCCGTATTGCACAGGAACCCTGTTCCGCTATTTCCGGTAGAGACTTGAAGTGCCGGTTTCTTGTTAAAATTGTTAAGACGATATATTTAATGTTACCGGATCAACGAAAAAGCTTTACAGTGGAATAATAAACGACATTAAGGAAATGATAATTTTGGTTTCTCATAACGAAGAATTATTTAATAAACTTCTTACTTTATTTTGATAAAAAAATTAGGTTTTTTTTAAGGAATAATGAAACCTATTGGTTCTAATTTTGGAACGGCTTTGCGCAACGAAGAAAAGACAATTTGCGTAATAACATTGGAATTGGCTTAGAAGTTGAGCTTTTGGCCAGACTTACATTTCAGTTCGAAATGGGACAAAAAAATAATAAGACGTACGCGGTTGATAAGAGACGGTTATTCCCTCGGGAGAGAGTCGGCCAGGATATAAATCCTGTCCAGTAACGCGCGAGGACAAAGCAGGATACAATGGTTGAGAACGGTTCGTACCGCCCCGGATTAACCCAGTTGCGACGTTTGGGAACAGTTTAAAATTGCTAGAGAAGGACATTGTTACATGCACATAAATTGTCACAAATAAATAGCAAGAAGGTTGAGCTTCCTAGCAAGGATCAGACATAAAACATATATCAGCATATATTATGCAAATGCCTAGGAAAGAACGCTGCGAAAACTGCAGGTCTCGCCTGGATTTTCTTGTTTTTTAAACAAAAGTTTTATAATTTATAGCCAAATTTAGATTGCATGTGAAATATGAATAAAAGCGCTTTGTTTTTTTTTTGTCGCGAACGCTATTTGTAAACATCTGTCGCAATTCGTACTGTATATTTAAAATATTGTACCTACAATGGCTGCTATTATCTTCATTACGTTCTTCGTAATATCAGCGTCATATGCTCAATGCAGGCTTCTTTATCAATGATTTATTGCAAACTAGCCCGAGAATTACAAAGGTAACTAACAGAATTTACTATTTAATTTTAGATTGTATCACAAAGCGGAAATTTACATTTGGTAGCAAACGGCTTCCCCTGCTTTTTGAAAACTACAAAACCTTCTGAAAGTTGTAAATAAATAATACAATAACAGTAAGAACCCAACGTAAGAAAGTACTTAGCTTGATTTATCTACATCGAAGCTGTACCCTACAGCCCTTTGTTCCTTCAAAGTGGCTTAAACGAAATACTGTTTTTTGAACATCCTGAAAGGATTGGAGTAGATTGAACTAAATTGCTTCCACTTTTCAACTCGATTTGACTGAATTTTTTTAAGTAATTTTAACATAGTCGACTACAATCTCAAAGACCAGTTTCTATTACGACAATTTTCCATTTTATAGAATTTCAATTATTTAAACATATAAGAACTGTTTAATTTTGAATCTTATTAATTAATTCAGAATAATGTTTTTTTTTTACTTTTTGTTCCTCAATTACCTTTAATTGCTTGTAACATCGTATAAAATTTGAATATCTACTTTAATCCTTTCAGGACCTATAGCAAAATAGTGCACACCATGTTGTTGCTTCTGTTCTCCCAATGCAACCGTCTGAAGTTCCCTTAAAATTTCCTTTATAAAATTGGTAGTTAATAAAGGCGATTCCTAATTATACATCTTTTTTGTAAATTGCAATGCAAATGAAATATAAATACATTTTATCAGAGTTTTCAATTGGAAATTTATGTTCTCTAAAAGTTTGATATCAAAATTAGGAGTTTATTGTATAAGAATCTCTAAACAGAACTAACATATGCCATCTACCAATCATTCTACACTTTAAATTTTTAAAAGAGATAGATTTAAAAATGCAAAACATTCACAAGAGTAAATTCGGTTTCTACAAGGAAAGATTGGCTTCAGAAAACATACTCTTAAAACCGTTCTGGACAACATATTTTGCCATTTCAAAAATGAGAGAAGTACTTCGCCTAGACGGTCCCGTATTCCCAAACGTGTTTCTTTTATACGCTGTGTCTATAAAGTACCCCCCCCCCCCCCCCAACTAACTTTTGAACAACCTGATATTTTACCACAAAATTTGGTGTGCTGTAATGGGAAATTAAATACTATTTTTAGCCCATAATTAAATTTTGTATCATTCAAAATGGCGGCTGGATGCCATTTTGAATTTTTTTAAATGAAAAGAGGAATCGAGTGACACCTCATTTGTAAGATCTTTTAGTTCTGCGCCTGATACTAGAATTTCAAAGAAAAATATTCAGCCATAACAAAATGACAATGTTAGAAGGTAAACAAGTCTATTAAAAAAAACTAAGAATTAAAGCAAAAAAAATTAAATTAAGTGTTCGAAATGTTCACCATTCTGCAAACTTCTGTAATGCGTTGCTCCAGTTCTTCAATTGTTTCTGGACGGGTTCTGTACACTTTCGATTTGATATCCCCATAGAAAAAAATCTAAGAGGGTTTAATCTGGGGAGCGAGCCGGCTATTCTACACACCCCCGCCTACCAATCCATCTTCCAAGCAAATGTCCGTTGAGAAAGTCAGAAACAGGCCTATAATAATGAGGCGGCGCACCGTCTTGTTGGAACATAACGTTTTCAATATTATTTCCAGCCACCTAAGATATTTCTGGTAAAATTTTGTCCTGCAAGTGAAAAAGTGGAATACTGGATAAAAAAATCAAAACAATTTTGAATTGAGTGAGTCCATTTGTTTAAAATCCGCCATTTTGTTATGGCTGAATATTTTTCTTTGAAACTCTAGAATCAGACGCAGAAGTAAAAGACCATTCAAATGAAGTGTCACTCGACCTCTATTTCCATTAAAAAAAATTTTAAATGGCGCCCAGCCGCCACTTTGAGCGATACAAAATTTAATTTTTGGCTAAAAAATAGTATTTAATTTCCCATTAAAGCACACCAAATGTTGTGGTAAAATATCAAGTCGTTCAAAAGTTAGTTGGAGGGGGGGGTTACTTTATAGACAGACGGTATATTCAAGTAATACCATAACGTTTTCGCCTCAAAAATGACTATAACATCACCCCTAACTTGCTTAACTAAGCAGCTGCCTAGATCTCATCATCCTGGTTTTGAGTTTGCAGAATTAAAACAACTAATGTAGTTTGGTAAAAAACACATTTATGATAGTTTCGAATTAAAGAACACCGTAAATCAGAAAATATATATCATCAACTAAAGAGTGACAAAGTAGAAAAAGCAGCTTCCAAAAATACTATAACTATATCTAAACATAATCTTCCTGCAGCTGTAGCTCGTATAGCGAGGAAGATCAAAAACAAGCTTACAAACTTAATCTTCTGCCACTGATGACGAATTTAGCTAAAACGTGCACTTATTATCGTCTTCCGTTTATACACCTTGCCAATATTTTCGAATACTTGTTTACGTCTTAAATATTCTCGCGTCAATAAATACCTGGATTCTGGATTAGGATTAGAGGTGAGAAAACCCACGCCACAAAAGACGGTCCTATCGTGGTACCTCCACAGCAGCTCCCCAATACGGGAGTCGCCCAAGTCACCCAATTCTTTGAAAAAACTTGAGAACGTTCGCAATTGGGATATTCCTGATAACAGCCATGTCAAGCCAGAAGTTTCCCAGTATAGAGCCTGTAATTGTTGCGAGAGCAGGATAGGGCAACGTGTTCTGTTGTCTCGTCCTCCAAATTAAATGCTCGACAGTTGGGGATGTCAACCAGTCTCATCCTGAGAATGTGCCTCTTTTGACTGCAGTACCCAGTCAAGATTGCTACAACCAGTCAAAAAGTTCTTTCTGGACAGCTGCACAGCGTATTAAGCTATCGTTGGTGAGAGTGCTGCAAATGCAGCCCTGAGACAGCTTTGAATATTAGTCCACCTTCTTGTGAAGCTGTTTAGGATTGATGTAGCATAGTGCTGAACCTCGTCGGAGCGATGGGGGTTACTGGTTCCGACCTCAAAGGAAGTTGTTCGGAGGCCAGTCTTGCGACCCCGTCAGTTTCTTCGTTACCTCGATTTCTTCACCCAAACGAGTTTTTTTTTATTATTAAAGCCAAAGCCTTACTTACATAGCACCTAGTTGTGTAACTAATTAGCTACTTGATTTTTAACTTAAAATAACTAAATGTCTCTTAGTCTAATTTTCACCCATCGGATCCAATTACTGATTGCTGTATTGTGTCTCTGCATTTACAGTCATAGTTCACAGTGTAGTCTCTCGCGCACAATGCTCTGCTTTGTTTCACTGCACTAGCTCAAAGGGCTTGGTTCGTTTGAGTCTACGCACTATCTGACTGCTATCCAGCAGCTGGATGGCTTTAGTGTTGGAGTGACGATGGAGCCTCTCCTCATGGGTTTTGGCAAACTTCTTAATTTCGCTGATCACTAACTCCATTTGGAGATCCCTATGAACATCAGAATTTCGGATGTACCATGGGCGCATTTACGATGTTGCGCAGGACTCTGTTTTGAAATGTTTGTATAATATTAATGTTCGTTAACCTAGTGCAGCTTCATAGCTGGATACCATAGGTCCACACCGGTTTCAAAGTCTGCTTGTATAGCAGTATTTTGTTGTAGGTAGATAAAACATAGTTTATCCCAATTAGCCAATACAGTTTCTTGTATTTTAGTCCCAGTTCTGTCCGTTTCTTTTTAACGTGCTTCTTCCAACGGAGCTTTGCATCTAGTGTCATTCCCAGGTATTTGGCTGTATTACCGTAGGGTATGATTTGATCATTGATCATCACATGGATGTACTGAATCTTTTTGTTCGTAAAGTTTATATGATTTGACTTGCTTTCATTCAGTTTTATTTGCCAGGTTTTAGTCCAAGTGTTGATTCTATTCATGGCTGGTTGTAATTTTTGAGTTGCCGCTTCTACACTGTCATCAAAGGCCATTATTGTCGTGTCATCAGCAAAAGTTGCAACTGTCACATCTTCTGGTTCTGGGAGGTCACTGGTGTACAACAAGTAAAGTACTGGCCCCAGTACACTTCCTTGAGGTACACCTGCTTGAACTGGTTTTAGGCCTGAGTATCATCGTCTTGCTTGACTCAGAAGTGTCTCTCAGAGAGGTAGAATTTTAAAAGTTGACTGAATTCGATCGGCAGGAATTTTTCCAGTTTGAAGAATAACCCGTCATCCCACACTTTATCAAAGGCCTGTGCTACGTCGAGGAACACTGTAGCACAGATTTTTTGCTCTTCAAGTGATTTTTCTATCAAGTTGGTAATTCTGTGTACTTGTTCCAGGGTGAAGTGCTTATTCCGAAACCCGAATTGGTGTGGTGGTATAAGTTCCGTTTCTTCTATAATTGGTTTTAGTCTCTTCAGTATTAACGTTTCAAAAAGTTTTGATATTAATGGGAGCAGGGAGATTGGCATGTATCTTTGCACCTCGTTAGCGTCCTTTCCAGGTTTTTGGATCATTATCACTTCTGCACATTTCCAGAGCCTAGGCACTTATTTTAGTCGAAATGCAGAGTTAATTAGGTTTGTTAATTTCACTATTGTTTTTATAGGAAGTTGTTTTAACATTTCTCTATTGACTAGGTCGAACCCAGGAATCATCTTGGAACTAATATTCGTCTTAATTTCTTTTTTGACTTCTTTAGGAGATACAGGGTATATCGACGTTTCCTGGTTCCTAGTAATTTGTATATTTAAAGCCTGTTGTCGATTTTCATATGGTTGAAATGTATTTTCTAAGTGTTCAGCGAACATGTCAGGTTTTTCTTGATTGCTTTTTGCCCATACTTCGCCTCTTTTGATTGGTGGTATTTGGACAATAGGTCTTTTGATTCTTTTTGTTGTTTTCCAAAGGAAATAATCAGCGGAGATATCGTCCGTCAGTTCTTCAAGAAATGAGCTAATGGATGCTTGTTTTAGCTCTCGCACTTCATTTTTGATTTGGGTGGTTAGCCTATTTAAGATAGTTTTGTCTGATGGATTTCTGTTTGTCTGCCATCTTTTCCTAATTTTCCTTTTGTCAGCAATTAGGTTTCTGATTCCTTTTGGGTAGTTGTTCCCTTTGGTTCTTTTAGGGAGTCTAGGTGTTGATCCCAGGCTGCCGTTTGAAGCTTTTCAACAAATTTTTCTGTCTGTTTCCAGTTCTTTGGGTGTTTTGATGGATACGTTTAACTGCATATTTTCTTCTATTTTTCTTCGGAATAGGTCCCAGTCTGTATGTTTGTTCGTCAGCGTGGGGTTCGCTTCTTTTTTGATGATTTTTTTCGCTCAGAGTCATAACTATTGGTGAATGATCAGAGCTTAAAGTGAACTCTCCATCTACTTACCCAAACGATTAAACAACACTGTCTCTTAAGATATCTTAGAGAGCTTTGTAGCTCTGAAGTACACACTACTCCTGTAGTAATTTTATTATTACTCAGAACCAATAAGGCAGCTCTACTATAGCTGAAGGTACCAATACGTTGGTTTTTGATCTGTCGTTCAAGGACTGCATTTGCGCCACGCATTATACCCGCTATCTCCGCTTGGAAGACGGTAGTAATTTTGCCTAGCGGTATACTTAAGCGAATGTTTAAATCTTCGGAGAAAAATACAGTTCCATGCCTACTTTAGATCCATCAGTAAAGATGGTCGGTTTCCCCAGCATTCACATATACACTGAAGTGTCGATTAAAGGTAAAGTTAGGAGACAGGCAGTCAACCACCGCACCATGGGGAGGAATCTTTACGACTGCCTCACCAAAAATGCAGGTGAGCCTGCCGCCCACGCCTTTTGTATACCATAGCCCCCCAAGGCGTAGCCTCAACGCAGTTCTTGGGGGAAACGATAAGATCGACTCTAAGGCCGTCGCGTCGTGGGAGTTGAATGAATAGCCCTTAACTTAACGTTTAGGTGCAACAATATTTAGAGGAGTTAATATTCCTCCTTACGATAGGTGCGGGATACTGTTTCTCCCAATTTCCCGCGTTTTCCAATGATAATAAGAATGTTTTGTTGAGGCCCTGAAGAATTTTTGATTTTCAAGGTTTCTACGTATTTTTTTTTGTAAACATAGAAAAAAACTTAGTTCACAAGTTTGACAAAAGTACAATTTCATTAACTTGACCGAACCGACATAAATCATTTTTACAACATAATTATTAGTTAGGAAAATAAACATTTCACGTAGAATTCTTAAAAAATATCAAGTATTTTAAAGAGGCTGCCAGTAGAATAATGGTCAGAGTCACAGGCTTTGGAGCTACACAGCCAAAAGTGAGTGGGTTCGATTTTCAATCACTGCATTTCCCAGGGCGTGTGTAAATGTTTTTGACATAAAAATAAGAAAAAACTCGTAATAAACACGGATCCTAAAATTCCTTTTATTCGAGATATGAACCTCAAAACACGGCGCTTAAAACTGTTTTATTTGTTAGTATTGAAAAGACGACCCATTATAAAATAAAAAACATTTTGCATGAGATTATACGATTTTAAGGTGTTTTACACTAGTCCTCGTTTGAAACTTTTTTCATGAGCGTACAAAAGAGAGGGGGCACTAGTACTTCTTCTATATATATTTTTTTAATTTACAGAATCTGTCGCTAAACTCAACGACTTTAGAAACATTGTAACGAACTTATTTTGCGTGTTAAAATTATTTTGGTTTATTTCAGTGAACTTTAGATTTTAAGGCAAATTAGTCTGTTGACCCCTTCTCCCTCTATACTATTATGCGATTTAGCGCGCACCCCAAGATTTAGTTAAAGTAGTAGTTCCCTTTCACTATAAAACGCTCCCCGCACTCCCGCCCGTCCGACTGCCCTGGCTCAAGTTTTTTCTGGGGTTTTCCTGAGCCAAAAGGTGAATACTGGGACATAGTTAACGACATTGCCGTTCGCCTGTGAATTTAGAGTTGCCAAGATATTGTAAAGAATTTCTCTTTTAAACTTCGTCGAATTTAGTTCTCCTCCCAATCTGGTCATATTTCAAACTGTAACAAGTCAGTAATATTTCCACAGAACTCGTCAAATAGATTTGAAAGGTATTGAAAACCGACCGCTTTGCTCGTGTTGTATTTTACTGCTAATTTGAATATTGTAGCAATCGAAGTTTGTTAGTCGTAAAATATGAAATAAGAATCCTGAGATTGTTTAAAACAATGCTTAAAGCGTGATTTTAAGATATCTCAGTTATATAATAAACTCTGGAAATTAAGAGAAGTACCGGAAACCCCCGGCAAAAAGTCACAAATTCCGTATGAAGTAATTTTTATTTCATTTTACCGTCCCCGAGTGGCTTATTGCAAATTTAGAAAGTGTATTTAATTTTCGGTAAAATTAGTAAAACTTTGTTCACGTTACTGGATTTACTAAATTTTATTCTGGCTCTGTGGTAAACGATGCGAATTTAATATTAGTAAATCTAATACGTATTTATTGTTTTATCATAATTAGACGAGGAATGAACGTTTCAGTTTAATTAAAACGTAAATACTTATTTTACTTGAAAGCTTTGAGCCGCCCGTCCCATTCCTGTTATTTTTATCGGCCGTGAAGGCAAATTACGTTTTGTTCTGCACCATGTTTGACCCCAAAATTAATTTATTGTTTATGTTTTAGATTACAATTAAGTTGTACATATTAGGTTAATTTTCAAAATACTTAGTTGATTTTGTAAATAGTTAAAACTCATTATATTGTTTGATTTGACATGTTTGTGAGTTATTCTCTTGAAAACGAATGCTCGCTGTTGGAAATATAACTCTACACCTAGACACTGTTTACGCTGTTAACTTTGCGCAACATTGAAAGACCCAGTGGAGTACACAACACGAGGTCGTACGAAGTAAGTTTTCTTTTCTGGAATTTAGGTTTTATTCAAACAGGAAATGTCCAGTGGCGACCTTGCTTTTGCAAGCAGGTATTTTTGAGAGCAAAAATACGTCGCAAAATAGATATTTTGATAAGTATGCTCATATGAAAAATACTTTTGCTTTATAGACAATGTTCTTTTATATTAATAAGTAGCGCAGTTTTGAGCGCCTCCTTTAAAGGTCCATATTTCCAATTCGAGTGCTACCACGACGTTTTCGCTCATTCGAAGAGATAGAGAACTGAGTAAATAAAAACAAAATTAAGAAATTATACGCCTACAGTAATCAAAAAAAATGTAAAAAAAACTTTAGCTAGCCTTTTCGGTTTTAAACTATTAAAAAAATTAAGTTCGATGTTCAGTTCTTACCTTTACTCTTCTATTTCTTACAGCAACTGAAGTATGTCAAAACAATTTTAATACAACATCTGTGAACGTTTATACGACGTTTCGAACTTGACAACACCATCATCTGGTTAATGTTTTTTAAATACGGTGGCTACCATTTTTCTGCAATAGTGGACCTATTTTTCTATTCAGATTGCGTGGTTGTATTGCGCTTTAGGAATTCTTTATAATTTTATGCTAAACCTTGAAGAATAAAGAACAAATATTCGAGAAAATTTTAATTTTCTTCAGGAAACACTCAAAAACTTTCAATTCTAATTTAGGCGTGTAAATCCTTCATCCTATGCATTTTGTAACTCGTTATTATTCTAAAAAATACTGCAAAACTAGGACTCGCTCCCATTTGCATTTGTTGTTGTTTCAAGTTAATCTCTATTTGTATACAAAACCGTACTTTTTTTCATCATTCCTCCAAGAATTCTTCTACCTAATGGGCATTTCTTTGGGAACATTGATATAACTCAATAATAACTTTGCACCTTGTATTTTTTAACATTCCCTGCAAAAACTTTAGTGGGTTTAGATCCGGCGAGTGTGACGGTTACTCGACAACATTGCAATTGGACACTCGTTATCGCCAGGATCGAAACATCACATTTAAAGTAGACAATGTGATCGCATTACATATTCAGCGAGTGCATCACAATTGTTCTAATTTGTACAAGTTGTGAGATGTAAAAGAGTTTCTTTCCAGATAATTTTTTGGCAACAAATTTGGTAATTTTGTTTCAATTAATATACTTAATTAGAGACACATTTTACAAGTAAATTAGAATAAAGAATCAAACCGTAGTTGTAGTAGAGAAAGTAAACGAAGTTTAAGATTTAGAGGTTGTCTGACAATAACAAAATGCCGTCAAAGAAAAGAATTACCGAGCAACAATGTGTCGTCCGAGCAATTTGTAGAAGGATGTTTCAGTAGCAGACGGCAAGAAGAATGAAGAAACCACCGACTAATGAAATATATCTAAGAATGCAATATGTCTAGACGTGAGACTTATTGAAAATTGTTTTTAAAAACCACTTCTTTTTCACTATTTATTTCGTTTTCAGTAAAATCCTCGACCTCGCCTAATTATCCGCAATTAATTTTTAGCACAATTAATAACGGCGTCGTTAAACTTGGTCGTTTTTGCGTAGGTAGTTTAAATGGGGGATTTGTTGGGATTTAGCGAGCTTGGCAAACATTGCAGTCCGATTTCGCACACAAGCTTGTCAAAATCCCGAATCCCGTGTCGCAGTTCAATAATAAAGCATCGAGTATCAATTTTGATTGCAACCAGCACGGGTATATAAATTAAAGCAAGTATGACCGTCGTTTAATGCGGGGTTTAATACTGTCTGTGTATGAAAGTGCAGGCCGGCAGTGTAAACTGCATAACTGTAGTCTGGCGTTCATTAATCAAACTTTAAATTGCCATTTTTTGCTCGTCTAAAACAAGCGCTGCTTTGCGAAGTTTCGAAATTTCATCTTGCACCGGGTAATAGTTCTTGCATTCAATTTTAGTCTTGTTTTCTTTATAAATATTAACTTAAAACAAATCCAAATATCTCATCTCAACGCAAACTTAGTTTACTACTGTATATATACCAAATTAAGCGTACACCTTATCTCGTTTCGAAATGATTTACATATAATTTACATTTACTTTGAAGCAATTTGAATTTGAGAAGAACCGAGAAGCACCGACAAACGCTTCGAATTGGTTAAACACTGCACTATTTCTTAATGAACTAAATAAATTGCAAGCTTAGGAACAACTACCACACTTAATGTATTAATTATTTTAAAACACATATGATGTGTGATTTATTCATTAGGTGTGTTAGATTAAATTATATAAAAAACAATTTGCTTAAGCAATTGTTAGTAATTCAGTAGATTTTTATGGCACTGTTTGTTATACAAAGCAAGTTTCCACACAAATATAATAGTAACTATCAGAACACATGGGCTTCGCCCCCGATTTTTTTGTGTAACTTGATACCAGACACTCGCAACTACAAATGTTTCCTCCGGTGAGTCCGTTCTCGAGAACTGAGAGCTACTTCAAGAAATAAAATCTGTAAAAACGAGAGAAAATCCAGAAAACGGACCCGGAAAAAACAGCCCCGGAAAAAACAGCTCCGGAAAAAACAACCCCGTAAAAAAACGAAAACCTCCCGTAACATCTTCAAGAACAATAACCCCCGAAAAAAATCATAGCTCCAAAAACAAATCTTTAAAAACGCGAAAAAAAAGTTAGTTAACTTCATCAGTTGTTCTCATTTGAAGGGAAGTGCTTTAACGGAGATATTCAAAACATTTTTTGAACTAATAAATACGCACTACCAAATCTTGTTCGATATTTGCATATATAGCTCCAAAATTAACTTCGCTCTTATTTATATAAATCAGAAATGATACAATTAATATTTTCCGCCGATATCTGATCTTCATGGCTTCAATCACTCTACGTAATTTTAACGTAACTACAGGAACTCGTAAACATAATAATAAATTAAGCTGTCTCGAGATGTAAGACATATTACTGAATGCGTCGTCACTAAAAAGAGGTTCTTACTGAAGCATCTAGAGTTTGCAAAAAACTGTTTTGTAGTAAACACTTTTTTAAAGCGCAACTCTTGGGCTACGCCTTACGCATTTTTAAATAATAAATAAGCTACTTAAGTTGGTAGTTTTATGAATTTTATATAAATTCCATACAAATCGATTTTTACTCATTTGTTTGGCAAAATGAGGGAGGGAGAAAGTTAATCCCGCTAAATATTGCTGCAACTATAAATTTAAGTGTGAATTTTATTCTACTAATACTAACGACCACTTGCGCGTAAAAAAATTTTTTTAACGGCCGTCGTTTATTAAAGAGACCGCATGAATCTACGTTTTTCAAAAATTCATAGAAAACGTCACCAAGTAATTGGTGAACTGGTACACGAAACAATAAATTGTAGCCTATCCCTTAAAGCTACTACAAAATTTAAAATAAACTAGCGTTACCCCAGTGCACAATGCACTGATAGACTGAGCGTTGACAGAACCGGCGAAATGCTAAGTCACGTGATGCATTAGTTCCAATAATGAGACGCGGTGTTAGTGTAGATGTCGCCTCAAGTGAAGCGCGTCTAGCAGTCTTTCATATATATTATAAATTAAAATAATTATTATTAAAAAATCGATGTAGAATAAAAATATAAAAATGTTTCATGTTCCATCTGAGGATTGAGACCTTTCATTGAAAAACAAAATGGTCTAAATTGGAGAAGCGGTAGCCGCTGGAGGAACCGGAGAAAAATACCCTTTGAGCTTTTATATATGTACTAGTGAGACCCCAGCGCACAATGCACTGACAGACTCGCGTTGCCCGACCCGTCTAAATGCGTCACGTGATGCATTAGTTCCAATAATGAAACGCAGCGGTTTTGTAGATGGCGCCCCAAGTGACGCGCGTCTAGCCGACCTTCATATATATTATAAATTAAAATAATTATTATTAAAAAATCGACGTAGAATAAAAATATAAAAATGTTTTATGTTCCATCTGTGGATAAAGACCTTTCATTGAAAAAAATGGTCCAAATTGGAGAAGCGGTAGCTGCTGGAGGAACCGGAGAAGAAAAGCCTTAGTGCTTTTATATATGTATGAATGGATTGTGTGGGCAGTTCTCGAAGAATAGCTCGACGCAGCCGAGGCTATGAGTTGAGCCAAAGCAGTAAATCTGCAATTTTGCCGTGTTGAGCTTATAATTTTTTCTCCGATTTGATAGAATTGACATTAATTTTGTGATTATTATAATATTTTTATTATAATATTTTTAATGGTATCGATATCATCGCAGCCATCATGTTGCTATGACAAATTTTTCGTTTATACTCTTAGTTATCACACCTGCTCGGAATCCTAACTTGTCCAAGTCTAAATATGTTTGTGAGTGAGAAACTTCTAAAAGTTACAAATGTTTCGAATTTACATTTTGCACAGCAGTCAAACAAATCTTAAATTCGTGAACAAAAAAATTAGAGGAGGGGACGCGTGTAACCCCACCAAATATAAATTTATCTAAAAATTAACAGTTAATTTTGGTACTACTATTCAAGATGAATAATTCTTCTTAAGCAGAAGTGATTTATTGTTTTCCGTTTAATTAATAAAGGAATTCCTATTTTTGATTTTCAAAAATTCATAGCGGGTGTCACAGTGGAATTATGATATTCAGGAAAAAAACATATTGTAGCCCCTATTTGACTCGATAAGACATACAACGTATGACCAGTTTTTGAAAAATATTATTTTGGAAATTTTTATGAACAATTTTGTTTAAGAAAAGATTTTTTACGAAACCCCGTTTAATTTTCGATTTTCAATAATTCATAGCAAGCGGCATAGTGAAATTATAGCTTTCGGCAAAAAAACGAATTGTAGCCGACCTTTGGTTCTAGCAGCCTACACTGTTTTAGAAGAATCGTGTAGACATTTTTTGAAAAAAATTTTTTTGAAATTTTTCAAAATTGTGCAGAAGTGCCATTGCGATCGGTTTTAGATTTTCGAAATTAATTTTGCTTCGTCCTATGCTACCCACCAACTACTTTTTGAGTAAATGGGCTTTAAAATCGAGATTGTCAAAAAATTGTAGCGGCTGTCATTTTAAACCCTACAACAGTTTCGATTTGCCTGAAGTTCGTCTCTCAGATCCTGTGCTCAAATTTTCAAAATTGTGTTTTGGAAAAAAACCCTACCAAAAAAACATGTCTAACTTCCGCTTCCACCCACAGTCCCATACACCGACACCAAAAATCGTAGCACTACCAACACACGCGTTACCATCGACAACTGGTATCAAAATGAGTGGAGTATACAAAATATCAACCTAATATTGGGTTTACTTTGTTACGAAGCGAATCATCTAAATTTAAAACTACAGCAATAATCATCTGTTTTAATGCAAATACACTAAAATACAACATTAAAACATTCATACTTCCTTTTAACGCTAGACGTAATAACCGTTATGGGAAAACATCCCCTTTTAACAACCTCAAAATTAAGGGGCCTTTTGGTATAAAAAGCGTAATAAAAGAAACGTCAGATAAAACTTCGTTTGTTGTCAATCAAAACCTATAAAATAAATTCTAGTTGCCTGTGGCAGCGTCTATTTTAATCAGCATAAAAATTACCTACGCTCCCATAAAATCGGGGCGAGAGTTATTCGAATGTAAAAGTCTCACACTGCATGTATTTGCAGATGTAATAAAATTAAGAATATAAAAACCTTCGAACCAAGCGCTGTATAGGGCGAAGAAATTTATTGGAGCATTAAAGTAAAACAAACAATGTTGCATGCGACCGTTAACGGATTTCAGGGCGCCACAGGAAATTGTCGGTCAAGGGGCGAAAACATCCTTAGGACCAGCTTGTCTATTAAGTTTGGCTGATTACTGGGGTAGAATCAGTTTTATAACCAGTTTTATGAAATAATAAACTCCGCTAGCTTCTAGATTGTGTTTTCATAAACATTTCTTACATTGTAGCTTAACGAAGCAATTTACGATTTTCTGCATTAAATTTGATGCTATTTTCCTTATTACTCTGAAAGCAACCTTTTTTCAGGTACTTACTGTTCTTTTCAAACAAGAATTGCAAGTTAAAATTTTCTACGATAAAAATTCACAAGTGCAACTTTCTCGAATGGAGTCGTCTAGTGTTGGAAAATTTTATGGTCAAATTCAAGTTCGGATTACTTTTCTTGTAAGTTCAAGCAGTAAGGGTGTCTAGGTGTTACTTAAACTGCGAAAGCTACAAGAACAAACCATTTCTATGAAAATACTACGTGTTCCTTACAAGGGTTACAGTTATTGAGTTAATTTCTAGCAAAACTTTATAGTTCATTTTGTTTTCATGCCTCGTCGTACAACAATGCGACTTTTGTACGACTTAGTTTCGCTATTTTCTACTCTATGGCTTTCAGTTTTAGGGTGCAGCAAATTCTGAAATCTGAATTGGGACCAACAGCCGTTGCTGCTAACCAGAATTCGAAATGACGTGTAAATCATTCCCTAACGACCCTCACTTTGTTTCCGTTTACTGCAGTTTTGCTGCACTTGGAGATTTAATTTTACTGCTACTATAAAATGTAGTCAGTTTCGATGCTTTGTTTTTGATATATTCAAAAGACTTGCAGGTTATACATGCATGCCGTTCTTCAATTTTAAAGCTTGAAATTATAGACAGTGACCCAGAGGATGTGAAACAGTTGTTTCACTAAAGTTGGTAATCATTTGATAAGAAAATCTGTGCCGAAACGAACACACAAATTTTAAGTGAAACTTCTTCACGTGTTCCCACTGAAAGCGTTTTCCCCTTTATACCTTGAGACATTATTTTATTAGCTCTTTACTACAAAAAACGGCACCTGCACTGGCAAAATTGCATTTGCAGCGAATGTAGATGTAAAAATTGTAAAAACGCGCAACAAGGATGATATATTGGAAGAAATTTTGAATTTTTATTTCTTAGTCAAAATCTTGCCCGTTTGTACTTCTCAACTTAACATTATTTTATTTATATTATTTTAGTATTTTTTACAGCTGAATGTTTATCGCAATATTTAATAATTGCTGTTCTGCACAATCACGTTTCTTAAAAAAATATTCGAACTCCGTGAATGAGTTCATGTTACAGCAGGATAACATTATACGTACAATTCTTACTCTTCCAACGCCCAGCAAACTATATTATGAAAAATCCTTCTCGCATCCATGCTTTGTTTTCATAGTATGGACAAGCCCAACTGTAAGGGCTCTAGCGAGGTTAGTTTTGCAACGCGGCTATACAATGCATGACACAAAATGTTCCTTAAATTGCAACGAAGTTTTGTATGAAACAAAATATTAAATTTATGTCGTGAAATCCGAAAATATCGGTATGTAAAATCAAAAGAACTAGTTTCGAGTTCGTCAAAGTATACAACAAAAATGTTTTTAACATAAATGTATTTATTTATACACTATAAATTATATACCAAAATAAAGGTCAATTAAAGAGCTACACATGAAAAAAATCCAAGTCGGTAGGTCTTTTAATTATCAACCGAGAGCTTTGAAAGTGCTACCGACAAAGCGTCCTTTATTACTTCTTCGGCCTGCACAAATACGTGCAACCTACTTCGCGGCTATCTGCATACTGACGCTGACAGACGGATGCTATAAACCTGCTGGGAAAGATAAAAGCGCTTGTGCATCCGTTATGGTGCGTGATGCCACGATCGCGAGTGACACCCGTCTGCAAAGAAGTTTCACTTTGCTTTGTGTATAAATTGTTCAGTAAGAATTACACTCTGTCTTTCTTTTCATATTTTGTTAAGGACTTTTATTTTGGTTTCCAGTATAAATTAATTTTTCACATTTTTTATTGAAAAGTTGAAGATAAAATTAAAAATTATTACTCTTGACAAAATTTACTAGTATTGCCCTAATTAGTAGAATAAAAAATAATTAAATAAATGCTAGACGAATAATAAATTTGAATACAACATTTCAAGTGCTCTCAAAACTCTATTAACAGCTTGACAATGGACATTGCAGACAGTTTTGAAGAAAATTTCGCAAACATTCTGCTTAAATAATTTATTCTCGTATCTTACCTGAGTTTTGGGATCTCCTAAGGTAGTTTTGACAGATCGTATTCTTCAGATTACCTTACAAAAAGAAATCCACGCTAGGACGAAGTATGGAGATTTAGGTGGCAACTCAATATGCCCTCTTATTTTGATTAATTTAAGTGTAACCACTCTATACAGACGATAATAAACACATTATTCATAATATACAAAAGCGCCATCTTTTGGTATATATGGAATATGAATAAGCATAATTTTTTAAAGTACTGCACGAGACAATTTTATAAAACTGCAAACATATTTTTTTCATTGCTATGTAAAATAGCAACCACGAATTAATACAAATAGAACGTTGAATTCATTAATACAACGACAAGGTTCTACGAAAGAAAACTTTGAAATATAAGGGACGGAAAACCACCGTTGAATAAAAAAACTTAAGAATTGCAGTACACAACAACAACTTTTTCTAAAATCTTATCAGAAAAATTAGTTCTCTTTTCCAATACGTTGCACGTATAAATTAATGATTTTAAGTGCGCCTATGGTTTTTGTTTACTTAGTGAATTTTAAAGAAATTTTTTGCTCTTCTACGATTAAAAGTCCAGTCTTGGTTGATGAAGTTTATTATCGCTCTAGGGAGTCAATGAATTCATTACCTAACTCATTTTATGTACATAAATAATCAGATCCGGTACAAATATTTGCTAATAATTTCCAGTTTTTGATTGTTAATAATAAAAATTGTTAAAGCTTCCATATTTTCTTTTTTTTCCAAAATTATTTTTTTTAAATTCTGAGCAGTCGTTTGTAAAATTTTGTATGTCGCACGTCGGACAAGGCATCTTTATAACACTCGGTGATTACCCGAGCGGTCTACGACCTTGACGTGTAACTTTCACACTCGTTTTATAATAATGCCGTTACCCCACTATTAACATAAATAACTATTATACTACCTACTAAATTTCATTATTGGTTACTTACTACTGTTATTATTATTTCTTTAATTTGCCACCGATGAGGTTTAATACAGGAACAATACTGAGTTATACATAAATATTTATACCAAGTAATAATTTTTGATTTTATTTTCAGGGCTGTTTACATAGAAGCATGAAAAATAAATGATTCGGTCAAATGTAGTAAAAAATCAGGCATTTTCACAATGCGGTTTTATACCAAACAACTTTAATTTGAGTGTACGAACACTAATGCCAGTAAACACATTGTTCCATTCTAGCTAGAATAGAACGTTTTTGCAACACCTTCAATGATTCAATAATGGCACATTTGTGTTCTAAATGAAACGCTCCATAGGAATGTTTCAAAAACTATCTTCGGAACGTTCCCGTCGAGATGGTCTAAAAAGTGATTTGTTGAAACCATTTAAATGCTTTATAGCGTTTGCATAATTTACTTTTGTTTTGCGAAAATAGTTACAAATAATAGCTTAGTTACTGTAAAAATTTTGGTTGATTGCAATTGTGACCAGTTCCAAATACATTCACTACTTGTTTCAAAACTGTTTCAAAATTTAAATGTTGTTACGGTTAATTATAGTTCTGGAAACGGCGCTAATACAATTCATAGCAGTGTTAAGAATGTCACTGAAACATCTCTGCTGAAAAGTTGCTTGGGACATTTCTGAGTACCTTTTTGGAACATGCTTGGGACCTTCCAAGAATGTCTTTGAAACATCTCGACTGAAACGTTCCAGTGGGACGTTTTTGAGTATCACTTTTAAACACGTTTGAAACGTTCCAAGAATGTCTTTTAAACATCTCGGCTGGAACGTTCTATTGGGACGTTTTTGGGTACCACTTTGGAACATGCTTGGAACGTTCCAAGAATGTGTTTAAAACATCTCGGCTGGAACGTTTCTAAGGTACAACATTTTACATTTCCAAGACACTCTTTGGTACGTCTTTAGAACGCCATTGACACGGGATTGAGCTATGACGAATCAAGAAGAAAAACAAGCTTCCAGTACCACCTCCAGCTGCGAGCTTTTGTCCCCCCACTGGTTAGAGCGAGATTACCTAAATTTTTACTGATTATGCAGATCAGTGCCTGCTGAGCTGAAACTTATGCGAACAACAAAATTCAAGTGGCGACCATGCCGATTGCAGCCGCTTATTTCTGTGCGAAAAGACGTTGCAATCTTAAACCATATATTAAATAAGAAGACTTCAAAGATGACATAGCTACAGTTAAATAATAAAACGATTTAACGAAAGAGCTTAAAGGAGCAAAAAAAGTAAGGTGTAATAAATCGGTAAAAAAGTGGAGCTTGTTTATTTAGTGGCCGAAGGCCACGAGTTGTTAGTTTTCTTCGTATTAGTCGAACGTTTGCAACGCACGGTTAACTTCAGACTTCAAACCCTAATGACCAAGAAATATCACAGCACAAAGCCATTTTGCACGTCCTGTCTTTAGTTTACTATTCTGATTTTTCCCAACATAGTTCACATTTATTTATTAAAAACGGCAACATTAGTTATGAAATATTTTCAATAATTTGGCATACATTTTTAAACAAATATGTGCACTTACCTATGCAAATTGGTATGATTACAATTAAATTATAACGATAAAAAAAGTAGATTTTATATTCCCACCATTTTATCTATCATTACAGCAAGAACACAAGACAATAAAGTATGAAAATAAAAAGAAAATCTTCTTGTTTGTGTTTAGCTGCAAATTAAATTTAAGCTGCAGCAGCGGTTGCTTGTTAAAAACCGAAACTTTTCGTTGCAAACTGACTTACCTGAGGCAGCAAATTCACTACAAAGTGCAAAAGTTAAGAGACTCGACAAATTTGCACAAATAAATAATCCCCTCAGGCTGAAACAAGAGTATAGACGTAAAGTTTGAATCTCACAGAAAGTTTTAGTTATCACGAGCTGCAATATACGAGAGCCGGTAATCGCATTTTAAACCGAGCATTGCAGCGAATAGATATCCTGAAAACTGCAAACTGTGAGTGCAGCATTCGTTTCCAGTGGTGGAGCTTTGGAAATGTAACATAAACTTACATTTGAGGCGAGTCCTTTGGGATTCAGTAGGTGATTAGAATAATCCGCCTTTAAATGATTTAGATTCAATTGCAGAAACTCAGGAAATGCACTGTTACTTTTACGTATTTTCCACTTTAAACGACTACCGACAACCGACAAATGAGGTTTGCTAAGACACCTAGACGAAAACGTTTGCTTAGAAAGGTATTTTGTAAAAGCAATTTTCAAAATGTGCAAATTTCCAAAAGAAAAAGATTAACAACTTGTTCCATTATGTAAATTTTTAATGAACTCACAGAACTTGAGAAAATAGAACTTTATTTTAAATTAAAAGAAAATTGAAAACTTGATAACATTATAAATTTGTAAATAATTGCGAGATTATTACGACAAATTATGATAAGATTATGGTTGTATTTTCATTTTGAAACTAGCACCTCATTATTTAATTTTGTAAATTCTTTTTACACATATTGGAAGGAGCAAGTAAATGAAGGTATTCCAAATGTAAAATTTGATTTATTGATGCACAAAATTACTATGTGCTAGTTTATCATCCCAAAACGACTGGTTAACTCTCAGACTCTTATCGGCAAAAAGTTTTTTCGCTTATCCAATTCAAAAGGTGTCGTAAAAAGCCGACCGAAAGGCAAAAGTAAAAATAACCATTATTTAAACTTTAAAGTCAATTATCTCAAAATTTACAAAATGTCACATAACAAATTTATCCATGTAGATATAGCTGATGATGAGTTATGAAACAGCAGAAACGTTGTCTTTTTCCGTTCATTATTCACTTTATCTAATTTAGAACTGTATCCTATTTTTCAAGTTTTGTCAATTGTTTATTAAAAACAACATAGGAAAATTAAAAAACTACCGAAACTTCCATCGCCATGGGGGCTTCGAAACTACTAGCAAAAAACACGACGAAAAATATTGAATTGCAGCATACAAAAAAATCTATAACGTGACATCGTTGCATTTTAGACGATAATGTATTTTTTACCTTCCTCGTTATGCGGAGTTAGCTATAGAAAGGTATTGTAATCATCATGTGGGATTTGCAGCAAATGCGATCATTCAGCGAAGTTTTACTTACTTTTATTGCAAATATTTTAAACCTAAACATTTTAATGAATTAGCATAATTTAGACCTTTGGGAGAACGGTAAGGCGGATGCTGCACTGATGTCTGTGTGTGTGTCTGTCTGCCACAGTCCAGGCACGTTAACGCATAAAACCCAAATTAAGCTTAAAATATTGGTTATTCCGCTTGCATAAAACCGCAACAAAATGAGGTTGGTCCGCCAAAAAAGGGGGAGCGGTGCTCTACTTCAGGATAGACGCACGCGAAAAAGTACATTAGATTCGCATTCTACGCATATCGCATAGCTGATCTGCGCAAACGCGATCTCAATACTTCCCCACTACCCCCATCAATTTTCTGTTATTTCACAAACTATGAGCATGTTAAATGACAACAAGAACAACTTCAATACCAATATTTCGATTTCAAGAGATAAACATTGATTGCAACTAGAAAACACTAAATATCATAAAACCAAACTTAGAAAACTATGGGGGTGGGGGAAGAGTATGCTACTGCAATATACATATACTCGAAAAAGAACCATAAATACTTTTTGCAAACAGAAAATATTAAAAACAAAAAAAAACCTTTTCTGAGAATTTACATTTTTTTTTTAATTTTTGATATTTGATATTTCATAAAAATTATAAAATCTTAATGTTTAAAAAATTCAAAACAATTTAAAAATTTTTCAAATATTAAGAATTTTTCTCAATTTTCAAAATTTAAAAATTGTCAAAAATTTTCAATATTTTCAAAATTATTGATTTTTAAAAACTTTAAAAATTATGAAGAATTTTCAAATATTTAAAAATTTTCAAATACTCCTCAAATTTTTAACAATTTTAAGAATTAAAAAATTTTCCTTGGGCTGCAAATGCACTTTTTAGTTAAAATCTAGAAATTGAAAATTTTCATAGAACGAATGTTTTGTTTCACTGTAAATATAGAAATAAAAGAAAACAAGACAAATATTTCGATTGCAAAAATGGTTTTCTTGGCGTTGCGTTGTGCAGTTTTGAAAAAGCTGTCAGTTAGTGAAGGTCCGTGGTAGTTCCTCGTAAATCCCTGCACAAAGAATGGGAAAACTACAACTTATAAAGCTAGGTAGTACTGACTACATAACCAGTTTGAGCACTGGACATCTCAAATGAAGGCCGTTGTGGCCCGTTTTGGTAGAGGGCGCTATGGCCCCGATGCCCGTTGTGTCCATCGGCCAACGTGCTAGGTGACAGTCAGGAAAACCCGAACTGGTGGGCGTTGTGGCCACCACATATGAGATAAGCCACCTACCCACCTACAGTGGTGGGCGTTGCAAACATTGTGGACGTTGCTGCAAATATGCAGACGTGTGCGATATGGACCTAAAAATGCATAGTAGGCGTTGCTTCCGTACCCAATTTTAAAAATAATGAAACATTTTTCTGTATAGTAGGTGTGAAAACGTTTTGGTAAATTTTTATAGATCCATAACAAAATTTTTTGTAAAAAGGTAAAATGACCATAATTTCAATTTATTTTTAAATTGTTAGAAAGCATAATATAACTTACGAGTATGGACGAGCCCTGGTTGCTATGAACTTGTTCTGTAGTGTTCTAGAAAGAGAGCACCGAGACAAGAAAACTACATAATGAACTATATCAAGGATGTTAATTCGGATGGTGATTCGAGCTAATATTGTTTTTTGTAGATACAGCATGTGCCACCTAACCTTGCAAATTTTAGTGGGCTTTGATTCGACTACTTACGCTTTGTTTCGTCGGTAGTCGTCACTTAAACTAGCTCTAATTGGCTGTGGGACAGTGTGGTACACTCTATACTAAAAAGTGAAGGTAAATTTATTTATGGTTTACGAAAAATTGTGGATTTTTTGACAAATTAAAAGGCCGTGCGCCATAGGATTAGAAACAGTTTGCTTTGAGGAGGGATTAACGATAATTTAGGTTACGTATAAAAAATACAGCAAAGAAACTAGAAATGTAATAAAAAACTTTTGCTTTTGCTTAAGAGTGTAACGGCTTCTCGCCTTTTAAACTTATCGTCATTTTTTTTGCAAGGTTAAATGGCACTTGCTGTAGTTAACTATCAACAAAATATTAATTAAAAATTAACAAATTTGGATGTATTTACAACAATTTATAATTTTCAACAATGGTTTAAACCAAAGCATGTTTTGTAGTGATAGATCTGACATAACCTAAACATATACGATCCTTGTCGACATTTCAAATAAAATATTGACGTTCGAGTATTTTTTATATATTCCATGTCTCGGATCTCTCGGTCACATGTACTACAAAATTAGGGCATGCAAATCCTAGCAGCAGGCATTTCGTGCATCCTCATTTTGTTATTCATTATTTTGTGTAAATTATGTTTAAAAATAAAATCAAGTTTCGTATTTGAATAAATTCGCTTGGCCTCTTCTAGGCACTTCTTACGAACGAGTTTTCTTAATAATTATAGCAGGTTTTTTTTACCTTATCAGTTAGACAAGGTTAGTAAACTGTAACTTTGCACTGATCAATTACCTTGCGCAAGGCAAGAGTAACAACAATTTTTAAATTTATTGTCGTTAAAACCCATTGTTTTTCAACCACGAAATTTTTGAATAAGCAAGATGTAGTGTAACGTTGCGGACTCTGGGTGTGTGATACGTTGTGGCCTTTTATCGTGGGTTGTGTATTTTATGTAGTAGCATGTTCGAGATCTCGTGATTTCAAGTAGCTGAATTTGAGTAATAAAACACAGGAGAGGTTTAATACATTTATTGAAATTGTTCAATAATATTTCCTCACAATAATTGCAGCTGCAGCTGACTTACAGGTATCTACACCCGGTATTCACCTGTTCAGACAAGAGAAACTGCAGAAAACCTAGCCTAGGTAGGCTGCTTGGTGTCCTTGAGATAGTCAAAATAAGGGAAAACTCTCGTTGATAATACAATAGTCATGAGAAAGTAGAAAAAGTGACTCACGAGCAGCCAAAGGTAAAACCTCAAGCGCTGGGAAGAGTAGGGAAGCCCACAAGCGACCAAAGGTAAAACCTCAAGCGCTAGGCGGAGTGGGAAGCCCACGAGCGGCCAAAGGTAAAACCTCAAACGCTGGGCGGAATGGGAACAGGTAGGTACGAAGAGTGTTCCTAATTTCTTGGAACGGCTAAAAGCTGTTGCATCAAGAGAGTCTGACTACTGTTTCTTGAGTGATTGCTTTAAGAATGATCCCTCTCTGAAAAACCGCGTTGCTTTTATAAGGCAAAACGTGGGAAAGATGTCACGTAGGTTTACATAATTTCTATAACACGTGGCTCAAGAACAATCCTTCAAACAATCATAATTCCAAGAAATGGTGACGCCAGTTTGGCGTTAACTTGCATTTAGTACCTAAACAACCAAGTTTATTTAACAGAAGAACTTTCCTTTAATCTGCCAGCAGAATTTGTAGATTAAAGAACCGTGGAGACGTGCGAAACTCAATACGCACTTACGCAATATTACTTAAAAATTAAGGAACTTCCTTAAGATATGTCCAAGCCTACATAATAAACGAACTAAACAGTATTAAATAAATAAATTATAGACTCAAATCCCGCAGACACAATAAGTGCTAAATTAATAATTAAAAACATGAAGCAGACAGGAAGTAACCTTGACCCACAAATATGAGCTCGCGTAAAGCAAATATAATAACATCCAAACAATGTGTTACCGCTGCTGTTAGAATCACTGCAGTTAAGCATTTTAGAATACGTTTTACAGAATTAAAATAGTTGTAACATAATTAATAAAACTGGGGTGTTCAAGGGCGGTACGCACAGTAGAATCGTTTTACAAAACTTAGCAAATGTCACATGAAAATCAGAAAAATTATATGCGACAGTCCCATAGAGCAAGAGAGATAGGGGTTATAAAAGAGACTATTGTTCCTTTGGATCGACTTCGCTCGTCGGCCCGGCATCAGTAATCTCTTTAGCTCTAATACGAAACAATCAAGTATGATTTTTTTCACATGACCTGCTCTATGTTACGTAAAACGATTGTACATCCTGTATATGCCACCGTTTATAATTCGGTTAAACTATAGAACATAGAATAACTAGTTAAGTATATTCTATAGATCAACTTAACGATATCTTATACAACACGTTTTATTTAGAACCCTGTATCACAAATGCCTAAACGTATATCCCACATACGCCACTGGATGGGGATACGATCAATCTCTCGTCGAGCTGTTAACGTAGCGATCGCGCGACGACCGAAGCAATGCAGCGCTAATTAGTAGTTAATCACGAATTCTCCGCCTGCAAGTGCGAGGATTTGCGCGATCACACAAGGATTAAAAGTCCTTATCAGAATTGCACCGCAAGAAACGTCGATACATTTTTTATTAATTGCCCTACAGTGCACCATAAATTGCACTTCAGCGCGAGTTTAGCTGCAAATCTGTTAAGGTTGGCGGGATTGCGGTAAGGATTTCGAGACTCGAGTATCAAAGCTTACGCTGAAAAATTACCCGGATTTTTTTCTCTTGGTAAAACCGCGGTTTTTAAAGTATTCCAGTAAAACAAGTAAAGCTTCGCAAATTGCATTCTGTTTGAGATGAACAAAAAGCGTGCTTTTTATTTTATCTAAAGTTCTAAAAGCTCCTAGTGCCAGATATGGACAATAAAGGTAATTCGAGTTAACACATCGACATAAATTTTGGTTCTCTGAACAAAAGGGTAAAACGTAATGATGAAAAAGTTTGCTAAAATTCGAAAAATTAGATATTATCCACAGATTTATGTTTTTAAATACAAAATAGGTACTTCAAGTTTTGTACACTTATATCACGAAAATAATAATACGATTTGAGGCGTAACAGCATCTTAATAAATATAAATGTAAATAGTAAGTAATTCAACTATTGTGCAACCACAATTCTGAATATACTCTTATGGTTAAATTTGAGGGCTCCTCCTCGCCTCTTTCCGTGAAAGCGAATCAACCTCAACTTCTAACTATCTGATTTTGTTGAGACCCCAAAATAGATTTTTCTTCTGATATATTTTTGGCTTCTAACTTAGCCCAATAACTATCTACTTTCATCTCTTAAATATGACGACGTGTTAATGAGTTCATCTGCATTTATATGCTCAACAGGCAAACCTGATCAATCTTTCCTCCATATTCAGTACCATCCTAACCATTGGGCTAATTGGGCTATAGCCCTAGGGCGCCGGGCCCAAAAACGCGCCGGGCGGTGCCTTATAAAGTATACCGTTTTAAATAGTTATCCTTGACGGTACTACAGTTTTTTTCTGAGCTTTTTTTTCGGTCTTTTCTTTCCGTGTCTATTTTTACTGGGTCTTTTTTTCCGGGGCTATTTTCCTGGGTCTTTTCCCGAGGCTTTGTTTTCCGGGGCTGTTTTTCTAAGAATGTTTTATCCTAGATTCGAATATTACCACTGCTGTTGGGGTGCTACAAATTCTTAGCCCAGGGGCTCCAAATTTCTTAGGATGGCTCTGTCCATATTGAAATTTTAAATTATGACGCAGCTACAGTGAAGTGCTACGTCTATTTGAAAAAATATACCATAAAATTATGCTTTCCTATTAGACCTACAGAGATAAAAAGTTTTTTTAAACATGTCAAATTTGAATTTAAAAACAAATTTCTAGCAAGTAGTCGATTTTCGACTCAAAGGCGTAGAAACGTAACTTTCAATACTGCATGAGTTTTTTTTTTTAATTTTTGATACCAGTTCAGCACTTGTGCTATGCATGGCATTGTTAATATATAAGATGTGACTTATAATAACATTAAATCACTATTTTACACTATTTTAATGTAGTCTGATATCTGCTGCTTAATTCAGATTATCACCGATTTTAAATATCACACACTTGTTTGGGAAATATGGTTCACTTGTGTAGATCATTCATTATCGCTACTGTCACTCATCCAGATATCAACCGGTACTTCCTTTTTAATCTAGTGTGCAACGATCGTCTTCCTATGTTGTAATGTATTGCGCCACTACACTGATTGAGGTTGCTGTAGAACTTTTTAGAAGTTTTCGCAATAAATTGCTGAATTGTGGGGATGTCGGTTTCTCTGTGCAGTTGTGTGTTTCTAACAAACCACTGAGCATTGGTAATGATACGTAGCACTTTGTTTTGTAGCACCTGTAGTTTATTCAGATTAGTTTTTGAAGTTGCACTCCACACGCTACTTCCGTATGTGATAATGGGTCTGATTATCGATGTATAAATTAGGGTCCCACATTGTATTTTAAGCGTAGATTTCTTGTTTAGAATTGGATATAGCATGGCCAGTCTGGCGTATGCTTCTGATAATTTTTTGTTAACATGATAACTCCACGTCAATTTTCGATCGAGATATAATCCCAGGTACCGCACCGCGCTGTCTTTCGGATTCCAGGGGATGGGATTGTTATTAATTATGATGTTTGGTGGATCTGCAGGTCGGCGAAGAGTGAAGATTTTTGATTCACACTTGTCAGCATTGATATTAATACACCATTTTTTGAGCCACTGGTTAAGCTGATCTACATTTTCTTGTAGATTGCTTGCTGCATCGTTTATGTCATAGTCTTGTGTGATAATCGCTGTATCATCCGCATACATCGCCAACTCTGCGTTAGGTGGTGTTGGTATGTCATACATAAAGATGTTAAACAAGATAGGGCCTAATATGGATCCTTGTGGAACTCCAGCATTGATGTGACATATTGAAGATGTAGATGAGTTTATTCTCACTTGAAAGGATCTTTCTGTTAAAAATGATTTGATGATAAGTAGTAAGTATGGAGGGATGTGTATAGTTGACATTTTAAATATTAGGCCGTTCGTCCAGACACGATCAAAAGCTTGAGCCACGTCAATAAAGGTTATTAGTGTATTCATTTTGTGTTCGTAGCCTCTTTCTATTATTTCCGTAATTCGCAATGTTTGATGGTTAGTGGAGTGTGAACTTTTAAATCCAAACTGAAATTGGGGAAGAATATTGTTCTCCTCTAGAAATTTATTCAGACGGGATTGAATAATTCGTTCCAAAAGTTTGGAAACAGTTGACAGTAAGCTAATAGGCCTGTAGTTCACCGGATTGGTATGTGCTTTGCCAGGTTTGGGAAACATTAGTATGATTGCTCGCTTCCATGTAGTGGGAAAGTATCCAATTCTCAGGCACGCGTTGAATATTGCTGTCAGGTAGGCTATTGTTTTTTTCGGTAAATGTTTAAGAAGTATATTTGGAATCATGTCTGTTCCTGGTGCCTGTTTTGTTTTTTAATATATTACTGTATTTCTGATGGGAAGACAGGTTCTGTGAGTATTATGTCAATCGGATTGATGTTGTTGATTTCTTGTTCAACATGTTGAACATGTTCTGTGTTGTTTCCGTCATACTTAGTAGTGAATGTTTGTTCCAATTGTTTGGCAAATACTTCACATTTATCTTTATCTTCTGGGTATGTGTGTTCTTGCGTTCTGAGTGTTGGGATGATCATGGGTTGCTTAAGAATTCTCTTCGTAGCTCTCCACATATTTGGATCTCCTGGATTGAGGGTTTCTATATAATGATTGTAAGAGTCAATTCTGAATTTATCTAGCTCATCTCTAACTAATCTAATCAACTCATTGAGGCGAGCCTTAATCACTGGGTCTCGAGTGTTTTTCCATAATTTGCGAGTCGCATGCTTCTCTCTGATCATATATAGTATGTGAGCTGGTGGATTTACATGTTGTTGTGGTCTATGCCGCCTGATAGTGATTGTCGCTTGGTGTATTGCTTCGGTGGTTGTTTCCGTAAAGGTTTTTACCGCTTTATCAATATGTTCCTTGGTAATTAGGTCAATTGGACAGGTTAGAAAAGTGTTCATTGAAGTTTGAAATATGTCCCAGTCAACTGGGCCTTCTATTAACCTGGGAAGTTTGGGGTAATTGTGGGGAGAATAACTTAAGGAGCATACAATAGGTAAATGGTCCGAATCAAGTTCAGTTAGGACTGTCTGGTGTATTGGTAGAGTGAGGTTTTTATGCAGGATTATATAGAGTATATCTGAGAGTTGATTGGTTCTGTATGGAAAATATGTATGTTCTGCGGGTGCTGAAATATGTAATGCCAGTTGAGCGGTAATATTATTGAGCTTAACACCATTGGGGTTCGTTTTCCACTGCATGAGTAAAGTAAGTGAAGAAAGACGAAGAAGACATTTTTTTAAATATTGTTTTGGACATTTTAAAAACTTTATAGCTATATCATTTTACAATTTTTAGTGTCTCAACAAATTTAAATCTTATGAAGTTTTCGAGTTTTTCCAAGAATTATAAAACTGATTCTTACTTACCCATACATCCAATAGGGAGACACAATTTGTTTTAAACTTATGGATATTTTCAAAAAAATATTTCCCATAAACTGGCCACCTAATATTTTTTAACTTTTGCACGTTGACGCCATATTGGTCTTCGGGGACAATAGAACAAAATTTATATTCAGTATTCATATGCAGAGTAAGTCCAAATTCTTTCACTTCCCAGTGCTTAAGAATAGATTCTAAATGAAAAAAAAAAAAATATTGCATACCAAAATTCTGAAAAAGTTCTCATTTTTCAATCAAATAAATCAATTTTCTGATCTTGCACTACTTGCAGATGTCAGAATATTATTTTAAATATGATTCTAACCAACAAGTAAACTGTTTGGGAATTTCTGCATTGTCAATATTACAATTTACGGTTAGTTTAGACCGCGTCGTCGTTTGGGCATTACACCCACCGAAATCAGGTAAGAATCGACCTGCAGCTCTAAAAGTTTGAGCAATATTTGTTCGTACACCCTGCCTGTCTAAACAAGGCCGTGTGCTTAGATTATTTAAACCTTGGGGCGGACAAGGACTTGATCTTAATGTATTTTGTTTGCCAGGACAATCCATCCATACATATATAAAAGCACAAAGGGTTTTTTTCTCCGGTTCCTTCAGCGGCTACCGCTTCACCAATTTGGACCATTTTTTTTTTAAATGAAAGGTCTCTATCCACAGATGGAACATGAAACATTTTTATATTTTTATTCCACGTCGATTTTTTAATAATAATTATTTTAATTTATAATATATATGAAGGTCGGCTAGACGCGCGTCACTTGGGGCGCCATCTACAATAACGTCGCGTGTCATTATTGGAACTAATGTATCACGTGACTTGACATTTCGCCGGTTCTGTCAACGCTGTCTGTCAGTGCATTGTGTGCTGGGGTAACACTAGTAATACTTAATCGCCTTATGCCTGTTAGCTGTTTGTGAACCCATACAAACTCAAATTTTGCAAAACACTGCAGCTTGCTTCTTCAGAATGATTAAAACACTGAATTTAAAGCGAGATACGGACGTATTTAAACCACTCTGAGACAGTCGGGCAGAACGTCGAAGTTGTGGTTGACTGTCACCTTTCGGCAAAGACGGATCCGGTGAAGCGTGATCGTGAGATCGATAATTCGTACGAGTCCTTAGAGGATGAACTACTAGAGTCCAAGTTTTACCGAGTCTAAAAACAAACCTCTCTATTTATGTTGTTAGGTTGTTTGTGAATTTCAATTGCTTCAAGTATCATACGAGGGAAGTAATGAGGTACTCTGGCGAGTACCCCAAGCATTGTCAAAGTCCATCTTATGCCCAGATAAACCAGTATGTTCAGCCACCGCAGATTTTGTGATGCGTCTGTGTATGCAATCACCTTTTTGGCTCTAGCAACTCAATGGAACGACTAGTTTGTTCGATGTAGTTCGGATCATACCCAAAAACTGCATCACACCTCGTTTCTATATGGTTTACCCAAAATACACAAGGCTGGAGTCCCTATGTAAGAGCTATCGGTTCTCCTATACGTGCTTTATCAAGATACTTAGCCACTACGCTTCGCCCACTTAATGGCAATACAGAATCTTACATAAGGGATTTCTGTAACATTATAAACAAGATCAAAAGCTTATGGCTGTGTAAAGGAGACATTCTAGTCAGTTTCGACGTTGGCTTTCTTTTCACAAAAGTACTGCTAGATGGTGTGCTAGAGATCCTAAGAGATAAACTACCTACACATCTAAACCAATTAGTCGACATATGTTGGAAAAACCTTTTTCACTAGGGATTGCAACTTGTATGAACAGGTTGAAGGAGCGGCAATGGGTTTACCGCTATCACCTGTAATTGCAAACATATACAAGGAAGACTCCGAAACCAAAGCTTTGGCAGCAGCTAATCTAAACCTAAATCCTGGCCCAAATATGTAGACGACACTTTCGTCATTTGATCTCACGGACGCCAAACACTAGAACATTTCCTGGAACACCTAAACTCAATTTATAATAATATCCATTTCACCATGGAAGTAGAGGAAAAAAGCAGTATTCCGTTCTTAGAAGTACATCGTTACACTTAAATTATATGGTAGCTTGAGGCACGCACTTTGCAAAAAGAAGACACATACAAACAGGTATTTGAATGTAAACTCGCATCACCACCCGATGAAGAAAGCCACTGTGCTAAAAACTCTAGCAACCAGAACAGTCCGAATCTCAGACGCAAAACACCTACAAGAGAAAAGTCATCGCTTGATGTCGTTACAACAAAATGGTTATATAGCCACAGAAATTCACAGAGCAATCCGCAATGCGGAACAGCCCAAGGCTAAAGAGAAACTGGCACCTCCGGAAAACTTAGCTTTTCTACCATAAAGTAAAAGCATTACTGATAAGATAGGGCATGTTCTTAGAAAGTACAGCATAAACATAGTCTTTAGGACAAATGAAACTCTGGTAAACAGTTTCAAATCCGCAAAAGACAAATATCAAGCTTAAAATCAGCCGGGATGTACAACATTCCCTGCTCCTGTGGCTCAAACTACTCCGGACAAACTGGTCGTTCCATTGAGTTAATATTGCGAGAGCACAAAGGTGATTGCAAACACGAACCCATCACAAAATCTGCGGTGGCTGAACATACTGGTTTAACTGAGAATAAGATGAACTTTGAGAACGCTCGAGTACTCGCTAGAGTACCTCATTACATCCCTCGTATTATACGTGAAGCAATTCCAATTGAGAAGCAACCTAACAACACAAAACAGAGAGAATAATTTAGACTAAGTAAAGCTTAGACTCCAGTAATTCGTCCTCTAAGGACTCCTAAGCATCATTGATCTCACGATCATGCTACACCAGATCTCTGTCCAACGGTGACAGCCAACCAGAGCTTCTCCGTTCTGCAAGATTGGCTCTATTCACTCTGAAGATGCAAGCTGCAATGTCTTGTGAAACGTTAGATTGTATGGGCTCACAAACAGCTAACAGACATAAGCCGATTAGGTATTATTGTCCTGGCAAACAAAATACATTAAGATCAAATCCTTGTCCGCCCCGAGGTTCAAATAATGTATACCGCGGCCCTGTTTGGGCAGGCAAAGCACACGAATAACCATGGCTCAAACTTTAAGAGCAAATGCTTGTAAATGCAGGCAAACTACAGGTCGGCCCTTACCTGATTTTGCTGGGTGTAATACCTAAACAACGACGCGGTCTAAGCTGAAAGTAAACTGTAATATTGACAGTTCGAGAAATCGCGAAAGCCTCAAAGAATAAATTTCTGCATTGCTAGCTGTGCGACTTACCTTCTCTCTGCAGCGTGTTGCGGCGATAACTTCAAACTTAGAGACCATTCTATAAATTGTCGAATGTAGGAGTTAGGCCGGTTTCACGGCCTACTTATTTTTCTTATAAGTGTTTAATAGTTAGAACTCAATTTAAAAAATAATAAGGAACGTTAAACTTGGCATAAGCCGCCAACTTTGCAGGATATAAAAAATTAGCATTGTAATATAGGAACATAATAGGGAAAATTTTTAAATCACAGCTGACAAAAACAGGAGAACAAGCTCAAGTTTGATCTAAAAAAGTCTGAAAGAACAGAAGCTTGGACAACTTTATTACTTACATAATCCTACAAAACCATAACAGCGAAGTTATTGACCAAACAGTCAGTTCATTTGCGGAACGTGTAGTGAGTTGTTAGAACAAGAATTGTACAAGCTTTTCAAGTTAATTTTAAGAAAATAATTAAACATGACAACAAACACAAACGCTAATAGGATTGCACGTAAAGACGAAGTAGCCATGGATGGAGTTATGTAAGTACAACTTTTCAAAAACATATAATTATTCTAATGAACTGGTTTATCTTTAGTAAAGAACTAGTTTGCATGGAAGAGGACACGAGTAAAGCGTGGGATTCTAAATGGGGATTTATGAAGGATTTTGACGAGGTATTTCTCACAATAACGATTCTATCCAGAACAGGAATATTACAAAAATTAAGGAAACGATTCGAAGCAATTAGTTACTGCTGCAGCTGTGCTCAGTGATTATAATTTTGCTACATAACCCAAAGGGGCCCTCACAATTGCTACGATATAAATTAGTCAAACAATACAGGATAGATATGTTGACGTATACAAATTTTAACAAACCTAATAATCCATCTTTGTATATGCTACGGGAGTGCACAAAGCTGAAGGAAATTGGCGACATAACTAAGCTCCTCATTGAGCGCTTTCCTCCTGACTGCAAAATGCACTTTGTGCTTTGTATCCAATTTATGCGGTTAGATTTAGTCTAAGAGCTAAAAGGGAGATAAGGATTCTTGTCCTCATTATATCCTGCCGTAGCTTTGACTTTTTCGGCGACGAAATAAACAATATTTATTCAGCAGTTTTATTCAAGCGAATAGGGGAAAAAGACTGACACACACTTCAATTTCAGATTTGCGTAAGGATTGCTGCCAATTTAAAAATATCGGAAGAAGAGTACAGAAGGATGGCACGTAAAAAGAAGAGCGTAAAGCTGTCTGATAGGGAGCAATTGGAGCGGAAATGTAAGCCTTCTGGTCCCGTCCCAGTAACAAGTTCGGGTGAGATTCGTTTTTGAAGTTTGTCGTCTCGTTTTCCAATTCATTCATGTGAATAGCGAGTTGTATGTCATTTCGTAACAATTCAATGGAAATTTTTAGTTATGAAGGTTAGGAACCAGAAAAACGTTTTTTTGCTAAACCCACACGGACCTGAGTATTTCTCCCTTGAGAAATCAAATGCTACCAATACAATTTTCCTGTTTTTTTTGTAGATGATTTATTTTTGTTTTTCATAAGACGAACTTCTGAAAGGGAGATGAAAGAATTCCTCTCATTTGAGGAGACCAGGAAGCGTAATTTGAATACATAGCGCGACCTTAGATAAGCTAGTACTGCACCTAGTCATAAATATATCACTTTTGTCGACAGCACCTATTCGCGCTCTTCTTTAATAACATTAAGCTCAAAATTAAGTGCAAAAAGTAAAGTATAAATACAGCCAACTGTCGGTTAAACAGAATTTATCGCGACCTCGTCGCGTACAATGTGCCGTGGCTGCAATTTATGTAATCATATACAGTTTCCATTCAGCCGCAAAAGTGCATCACTTATTTTAATTAGCACTCGCTCTAGGGCCTCAGAGACGGCATAGCAAATGAATACGGAGCAATTCAAGTGCGATTTACAGCACTGCAAAAACTACGAAAAGAATAATGAACTTCCGAAATTGAAGAGCACGAAGTCTGCATACAGAACGTAAATGTACAGATTACGGCTTTACTTCCACTTTGTTTGTTCCTTAATGTTGGAAAAATATTCAGCTTACGACAATAAAAACTTTCTCGTTGTAGTAGCAACCAAATTCCTTCGATCATGTAAAGATGCTATTTACGTTTTATCGTTGCAAGACAATTATTTAACCACGATAAATTTAAATTAAAATTAGTAAGGAGTTATATCGTATGCTCTGTGCTATAAAGTTACAAAAAAATTTTTGACTTAAAAACTGTCGTCCGACTGACAAGTTTTTAGAAGACAGCAATGGTAGTCACAATGGTAGTTTTTGCTTCATAGCTCACTTAGCGGTAATATTAATAATAATAATATTAACTATTAATAATTATCCATTTTTACAGCTAAAAATGTGTGAATTGCCTTGAGATTTGCTTACAACACGATAGTTAAAAATATTAGTTTCTTTTGTTGTAAATACAACAATTCTTAACTTCAACGGGTTTTTAATTTTAGTAATTATAGGCACATAAATTTTAGTCTTATACATATTTCGACATGTTGACATGTCATTTTCAAAGGCAAGTTTAAAAGTAAACAGTTTGTGTTGCTATAGAAACAATAAATCTTCATAATTGATCTTGGTTTTCTATATTTGCTTCCAGATGACTTCATTTTTCATTCCCAAACGTCCAATAAAGGTAAATTTAAGAGGTCAATTTGCTCTAGATCATGGTTCCGCTCTTTCTTTTAATACTAGCTAAACCCGTACTACGCCCCACGCTTTTTTCTTAAAACCATTATAGCAAACTTATTAAAAAATATATAACGATATTTTATTTATAAATTCCAGCATTACTTCGTTAAAGTCCATATTTAATGATTATCTGTATATAAAATACTTAATTACTTTAACAATATTTATTTATTTTAACCCTATACGTATTTCGGAATGTTTACATATAACCAGACAATGGCATGTAAATATGCCGAAATACGTATAAGGTTAAAATAAATAAATATTGCTAAAGTAACTAAGAATTGTATACAGGGTGTTAATGAATTGCAGGGACAAACTTCTGGGGCTTGCAAAACACAACAAAGCAAACAACTTTTGTTAATAAATGTGTGGTCAAAAGTGTTTCCTTTCAGGGATAGAGCTTCTCAAAGATTCTTTAAGAAGCGCCTAAATGTAGGCAACTTAATTTACTACCTACTATTTGTTTCCATAACGACGGAAATTAATTTAGGATAAATAAATCACTTTTCAAGTTCAAATTAAATTTAAAATAAATTAATTAACAAAATGTTTCAAAACTAAGCAATAGAAAAAAACCAAAATTACAAAGCAAAAATCAACTATCTGAAAAATTTTACAAAATTATAGTAAATGTTCAAAATGTCGCCCCCCCCCCCCCCCCCCCCCAGCTTCTACACACGAAGCACATCTACGCAATAAATTCCTGCGCACCGCTCCAAATATCTACGTTACATTAACGTTTTAACATGATCCCACAAAAAGAAATCAAGTGGGGTCAAATCAGGAGAACGTGGAGGCCACGCCACATGTCCTCCTCGACCTATCCATTTGTTGGGAAAAGTGTTATTTAAAAATTCCCTGACTTCCGCCGAAAAATGAGCAGGTGCACCATCGTGCTGCAGCCACATTTGAGGTGGAACATCTTCCAAACGTTCAGGCAGGACATGGTGCAAGAAATTTAATCTATCGCCAACAATCCCGGCCCAAATGTTCACTGAAAATCTTTGCTGGTATCCTTTTTGAACCACAGCATGGGGATTTGCATCGTCCCAAATGTGGCTGTTTCTACTGTTGAATATTCCTTCTTTCGTAAAAGATGCCTCGTCACTAAACAGAACGTTTACTTGGAATTCTGAATTCTCATTACACCGCCGCAGAAATTCCTGGCAAAATTCTACCCTTCTGGGAAAATGTGCTTGAACCATGGCTTGTACCTTCTGTGGATGTAGCTGCTGCTCATGTAGTACCTCCCATACTGAAACATGGTTCACATGGCTCTTGAACTAGTAGAAGGATTTTCAGCCACTCTCTCCAAAATCCACCGTTCGCCTTGTTCTGGTAGCTCCACGGTTGTGTCTGTTAACAACGAATGTACCTTCCTCCCGCAGCCGACGTGAAACTACACTAAAGGCCTTGTGCGATTGATGATTCCTATTCGGAAAATGTTACAGGCGAGCAGCTTCGCGTGCGTTACCCCAAGCAGCTCCATACATAAACATCATGTCACGCTGTTCGGTAAAAGTATAATTCGCCATAACACAGAAATACGAAACACAGAAAGAAAATAACGAAGAAAATAATTATCAAAAAAATCACAGAACGAAAAAAACGAATTATAAAAGGCACAGAAAGAAACGAATGCAAGAAAAGTCAAAAAATATCACAAAAATATCAAATTAAGCCAAAATTGACGTTATTTGAATGCATGTATGTCTAGAACGTTTTTTTTTCAAAATTCCATGTGGCCTGTGCAAAAAAATTGAAAATGCAATTTGGGTTGCCTATTTTCAGGTACTTCTTAAAGAATCTTTAAGAGGCTCTATTTTCTAAAGGAATCACTTTTGACCACACATTTATTAACAAATGTTGTTTGCTTTGTTGTGTTTTGCAAGCCCTAGAAGTTTGTCCCTACAATTCATTAACACCCTGTATACAGATAGTCATTATATAACGATATACTTAACACATTCCGCAAGCATCGCAGCTTCATGGCCCCGACCACCCTACGTGATTTTTACATAAACATCAGAACCCGTAAACGTAATAAATAACCGGCGTCGAGATATAAGGCATAGTACTGAATGGGCGGTCACTAAAAGTTGAGACAGAGGGAAGGGATCCAAATTTGATATACAAATACTAAAAAAGCACTGCACAAAAACATTATTAAAATTTTATGAGAAACAGCATTGATAACGAGGGCTGGGATTTTTAGGCACTATAAAAAAAATTACATTTTAAAAACCAAAAGTTATAATTTCCAAAGCAAGAATTGCAACTCTAAAATACTGGGTGATCATTAATTTTGGTCAACTCTTGCCATGAAAAACCAAAGTTGTGTCTTTGTTTAGTTCACAAAACTACAATTAATTAATTTGTAATTTTGACAAATATAATTTATGGTATAAGGTAAGACATGCAGTTCTTATTCCATAACAAAGTGGACCAAAAGACTTTAATAATCGCGTGGTATACTAAAAAATGGGCAAAACAGGTCGCTGGTACTTTCCCATACTTTTCACGTTTTACATATTCTCGCGTCAAGAAGTAATGGAAATTTACATCTAGTCATCTCTAGCCGGTACAAGTCCGCTTTTTTTCATTCTTTGCATATTTTTGAAAACTCTATAAATAAAGTTGTTCTAACCATTTTTCATCCGCGCATTACCTAGCGCCTTTGCTTCGTACTAGGCAAGCGCGGGCTGGAGCGGGCGGCATGTGCAGCTGGAGATGACTAGATGTAAATGTCAATCATTTCTTGGCGCGCAAACATTTAAAATGTAAAAAGTATGGGAAAATACCAGCGACCTGTATCGCCTATTTTTTGAATAACTCTGTGTATTTAATAGTTTCGATGATTGGGCGATTTAAAAAAAATTACTGTGCGATACTAATTCTAAATAAATATTAAAAAATCAAATAGTTATTCTTATTTGATAACATTGAAAATGTTGATATAATGAATGACTACAAACAAACCAGCGATAAGAAATAAACTTAATTGGATAAAAAGTGCAGACGTGTAACAGCAGCTTTCAGACAGCTAGTTGCACGTCAAAGAGAGAATAATTCAGCTGGCGTAGACGGCAGCCGAAAGCTTTTAAAATTGTAAATGTAACCGTATAATTCTGCCAATGGTTTTCTATAGATATTAAGGTACTGCACAGTACTTTCATTCAACCATAAATAAGCCAGACTGAATTGCAATTACATCTGCGGCTGTATATTAATTAGATGCCTGTGAATGTGTAATTAGAAGCTCGCCGTTTGCGACAGGTGAGTCTGGTTCACACCAAGAATCTAAACGGAAATTCTACAACCGCAGACATCGGTTGAGGCGATATGCACAAACATCCTGTAATTATAATTAAAACTACTTGCTACGTACATACATGCCACTATTGATTATCTATATTTAAAAACATTAATAAGTAAACAAATAAATAAATACGTGTTACTTTGAAATTAGTTTCTGAAAATTACTCCACAGTACACATTAGCAAGGCGCGGATTCTATGCAAATGCATATTTGATAGTTTTGATATGCCAATAAAATACTTTTGTTTGTATCCATATCTAATAAAATACAATTAAATTATACCAATTTTAATTTGCATATTTTAGGGTTTTCGAGCATATTTTTAGAATAAATGCATATTTAAATATATTTCTATATATTTGCAAAAAACAGTTAGATTTTAAAATATAAAAGCAAATGAGAAGTACATTAGGAGTTTCAATAAGTGCGTGCTGTCACTAGGTATTCTTCTTGAGTGGATGTCCAGGATTATACGAGGTAGAATATTATTTCCAAGTTTTGAAATTTATACAATAATTTATAAAAATTATGGAATTGCGGTACTTCTTGAAAATAGCAGATATTAGTTTCATTCTGTTTTTCGTGCCTACCACTTCGTAAGAAATAGCAAAATAGTGGCTCGCCTTCTGTTTCTGTTTATAAAAAAAATGCCAAAAGACAGCAGCTTGCCTTTATTATAGATAAAGGGTTATCCGGAACTGGTGCTATAGGAAACCAAAATATTTTGCAAAGTCTGCAGCAAGATGGTAAGCAATCTTTGACTTTTTACAATGTTAAAATTTATTGAATATACATGTAGGCACGAAATAACAAAGAATTTTTATAGTTCTACATTCCATGCAACAACAAAAATTAACATATTAAAACTGCTTTACATCAAGGCAAATGTTAAAAATCTCAAAACCTACAAAAGTCCATTGCTGAAATTTCTAAATTAAACGAAAAGAAAGAATTTAATTTCGATTTATACAATGCTTTAGTGAGTGCTAACATATCACTAACAAAATTAAACAATAATAATTTTGATTTATTCTCATATTTCTGAGAGAGTAAATGAAAGTCTCACAAAGTTTCTTCCGCTGGAAAAAGTTCCCACAGAAAAAATAACATTAATGTTATCTGATGCTGCACCATATATGACATTAGAAAGGCAAAATTTAAATATTTTTATCCACATTTAACCCATACAACTTGTTTGGCCCATGGTGTAAATAGAGTACAGAAAAAATTAAAATCATTTTCCCATTGTATCGAATAAAAAAAAATTGTAAGAGCATCCCTGAGGGTGCAATTATTTAAAGAAAAATTGACAAATATTCTAATACCTTCTAAACCCACAGATTTCTATATAGGTAAAATAGATACACTTCTTTTATCAAAATTGAAGCCAGACGCCATTTTCTAGAAGGTCAATGTCATTTTGTGATGTCACGAATTGTACCAAGTGTTTGGCATTTCAGCCTTGCTAACGATTAATATGTACAATTTTTAATTATAACATTTAATCGGGATGTATGCTGCAAGTCTGTTGTGCGGCTGATTGCAAACATCGTGGGAGAAGATGAGCCACTTGCGGTTTTTAAGTTGAGTTTTGATAATAAACTTATCAAGTATACGATTATTATAAAATAATGCTAAATTTTGTGTAAAACTTGTAATGCATTGGAATTTAATTTAAAATTTTGACCTCCTAGAAAATGGCAGACAGGCTTTATTTATTTGACTGTTTATAAGCTACAGTCGTGTATCTAGTAAAATTATATAGAAATCTATGTCTAAACCAGTGCTTACCAGATGGAATGCGTGGTTGAATATATAATAATTTCGAAAATATTAAGAAATTTATTTTTAATTCTGAACACTCTTCAAGTTGTATTATACATTCAAAAACTATAATAAACAAATCTCAACTTGCAAAACAATTGTCATTTATTTAAATCAAATATAGTTTTGTAAGTACAACACTCAATCAATTACAAAAAAAAATAAATCTTGCTATCCAATTTAGCAGAACTTATAAAAACGTTTGAAAAATCAATTCATCAAGTTAAATGCAATATTGGAATAACTGTATCGCAGAAACTAACCGACACCTATTAAATAAAAACAGATATTTTAGAACTCTTGTGAAGGTGAATGAAGTTCTAACTGGAAACGTTAATGATAATGACATGCAACTAGACCTGGACATAATTACTAATTTTAAAAATGCACCAACCACTTCAGTCGACGTTGGAAGGGGCTTTTCTGCTTAGAAAAACATACTGTCTGGTAAAAGGCAATCGTTTCATGTTAAAAATCTTGAAAAATGTATTGTAATTCATTGCTATAATGCTATAAAATATAAAGATTAGGTATAAGTTTAAATTGTCACTATACTAAACTATTGCTAGTTTAAAAAAATTCCTTTCTTAATTAATAATTTTTATGTTGTAAGGTTCTCCACTGCGCTTTTTTTAATAAAACCAATTTAAAAATCTTTTGTTTACCGATTTCACTTGCAAGTTTTGTATATAATACTTGCATATTGTGCATATAGAGGCGCATATTTTCTATATATTTATTGCATATACAGGGTGTCCTAGAAATGGCGGAGAAGCTCTTAACTGTGAATTCTTTTCCTTAAATAGACTCGATTTATCCATGAAAAATATGTTTCCAACTAGAATACTTTTTGAGTTATTGCTAATTAAAGTCCACCAATCACAGAAGAATTAATTAACTAGTAGTGAAGGTAGAAAAAATAAAATTTTATTTTATTTATTAATCAATAACCTTGTATACCATTAGGTGTCAAGGTATAACTTTTAAACTAATTACAATCTCATTTCTAATAAGCTTACATTTCAACAAAATTCTATTTCCTAAACTAACACAATGTTCAAACCAATTATACTTTAATTAACTGTTTTTGTATATAAATTTTGCCCACTCCTTCTTGTTCTTCGCCTTTTCCTTTGCTTCTCTCCAGTTCGAATTATGTTCTTTCAGGTTTTCTGCGACTGCATTGTCCCACGTTCTGGTCGGTCTGCCCCTTTGTCGTTTCTGTATTGATCTTGCTTCCCATATCGCTTTTGTTTGTTGGCTTCCCTTCATTCTTGCTAAGTGCCCAAACCATCTAAGCTGATTTCTTTTAATAGTTGTCGTCAAAGGTTCTACTTGCAGTTGTTCTCTCACATCCGTGTTTTTGATTCTGTCTCTTTTTGTAATACCTAACACAGCTCTCAGATATTTCATTTCGATTGCTTGCAGTTTACTACTCAGTCTCTTGGTAAGTACCCAACTCTCACTGCCGTATGTTAGTATCGGTCTGAAGATGGTTTTATAAACCGTCATTTTTGTGTTTTTAGATATTTCCTTTTTACGTATGAAGGAACTTCCCATACTGTGGAATACTCTTAGCGCGCTCTCTATTCTTTCGTTTACTTCTGCGTCGTTCTTTCCTGTCTTATGTATTTTCGTTCCTAAATATTTGAAGGATTCTACATGTTCTATTTCTCTGTCACCTATTTTTATTGCTGTCCTTACGTCTTCTTTGCCTATTGTCATTACCTTGGTCTTATCTATATTTATTCTTAAGTTTCTTTTTTGTAGCGCAGTGTTCCAGACCTCAATATTGTGTTGTAATTCCCTCTCGTTCTTGGCATATATTACGAGATCGTCGGCATATGCGCTTTCCGATATTTCCGTGAGTATCATATTTCTGTATCCCACTTTGTATTTCTTCACCTTTTCCTTTACTTCTTTTAGCACATCGTCCATTATCACGTTAAACAAGGTTGGGCTTAATACTCCCCCTTGCCTAAGTCCTTCCTTTGTTCTAAACTCCTCGGATACACAATTTCCCGTTCTTACATAGCACCTTGTAACCTGGTATAGGCTTTTTATAGCTATACACAGTTGAGTATTTACCCCTCTTGCTTTTAGGCTATTCCATATTTGTTCTCTAGGTATGCAGTCAAACGCTTTTTCAAGATCTAAAAACGCGGCATATATCGTGCTACTTCTGCTTTTCTCTATTAGCTGTTTGATTGTGAAAATATTATCCTGCACCCCTCTGCCTTTCCTAAATGCGCTCTGTGATTCCTCTAACTGCGGTTCTATAACCTCTTTTAATCTCCTTTCCAGTATTTGCTCGTACATTTTCGCTACTGTGCTGAGTATAGTGATTCCTCGATAGTTGGAGCAATCCTTGCTATTTCCTTTTTTGTATAAGGGTACGATTATTCCTAGTTCCCAGTCCTCCGGTATTTTTCCGGTTTTCATTACTTCGTTAAATAATTTTCTTAACATTTCTCGTCCTATCTCGCCAGTGTATTTCACCATTTCTGCGGTTACGTTGTCATGTCCCGCTGTTTTGCCCCTCTTCAGTGTGCTGATCACTTCGTTAATTTCTTTCGTTGTTATTTGTTGTGCTTCCTGCGATTGGGTTTGTGTTACTTGTTCCTCTTCGCCTTGATCTTCGGCTTGTCCTCTTTGTCCTGTATTTAGCATCTCCTCAAAGTACTCCTTCCATCTTTTTATCACCTCTTCTTCGTCGTGTATTATTTTGCCATTTTTACTCTTCATGTACTTGACTGTAACCTTCTTTCCTCTCCTCATAGTTTTGAGTGCTTTGTAGAACAATTTTTGATTTCCATGCCTATCTTTTTCTAGCTTTTCCCCGAATTCTTCCCATGCTTGTTGTTTGGCCTGATACACCAATTCTTTCACTTTGCTTCTCTGTTCTTTGTACTCCGTGTATTTCTCATTTGTTCTAGATTGTAGGTACTTTTTCCATTTAACTTTTTTAATTTTCACCTCTTCTTTAATGTCTCGGCTCCACCATCTGGTTTGCTTTTTGTTCTTGATTATTTTAATACTACCGCACACTTCTTTAGCCGTCTCGTATAGTATTCCCTTTATTTCTTTCCATAGTTCTTCTGTATCCATTTCATTTCTCTTATTCCTCATCTGGTCCATTTTATCTTCTGTTCTTTTCTTGTACTCCGTGGCTATTGCTATTTCATGTAGTTTGTATGACCTAATCTTAACTGCTGTAATACTTTTCGTGTTTCTTGGGTTTTCGTTTCCTTCCCTCCCTTCCTTTATTTCTATTTTCGCTGTTAACAGGTAATGATCAGAATAAATTTCTGCTCCTCTTTTGACTCTCGTATCTTTCACTTCTTTCTTGTATTTACTATTAATGATTATATAATCTATAATGGATTTCTCCCTTCTGCTTTCAACTACTCTTGTAAATTTATGGATCTCTTTGTGGTCGAAGAATGTGTTCGTTATTTTTAGATCATTGGTAATACAGAAATCGATGAGTCGCTTGCCGTTGTTGTTTCTTATGTCTTCTCCGTGTTTTCCTAGAGCTTCTCCCGTTTCATCATCTCGTTTGCCTATCCTACCATTCAAATCTCCAATTATTATCATTCTTCCTTTATAGTCTTCCGTTTCCTCCATAAGTTGTTCCCAAAATTCATCTTTCTTTTTTGTGCTTTCGTCCTCGTTTGGCCCGTATGTTACAATAAATGTTGTTTCTTCTTCACTTTCTGTGTCCATTTCGATCTTTAATATTCTCTCTGATATTCCTGTCCATTTTTTTATGTATCTAACTTTTTCTTTACTTATAATACACCCTACTCCCCCTTTTGCTCTTTGGTTCTGCTTCACTCCGCTGTATATCATCGTATGTCCCCCTTCTACTTCTATCTCGCCTGTTCCTTTCTTTTTCGTTTCTGTAATGCCTAGTATGTCTAATTTATTCTTTTCGAATTCTTCAATTAATTCGTTCTCTTTGCCGTATATACTTCTAATGTTCCAGGTTCCTATCCTCCATAATTTCCCTTTTTTTTCATTTGAGTTTTGCTTTTTGCCTTTGGTTCGATTCAATTTTCTTTTCTTGCTTGATTTTTCCTCATGTCCAGTTCCATAGCCTTTGTTGTCATTTTTCCTTCCGTGCTCTAAAACCTTTAGTTTTTTGCTGTTCTCGTTATCTTCCTTAATTGTTCATCCAGTCTATTTTGATCCGGCGATCTGTCACTCACGGTCCGTTTATTATCTCTGCTTTCTTGTGTACCTAGGTCCGTTGTTAACTTCGGTATTTCTTCAATTCCGTACGCTCTTCCGTTTATAATTAGTTTATTGTATTTTAACTGTGCATTATGGCCTTCTTGCCTAGCTTCTTTTAACAGCGGTACTAGTCTTTTTCGTTCATTCTGTATTTCCTTGGTGAAGTCCTCGTCTATCCATATGTTCGATCCTTTTAAGGTTTTTGTCTTATTCAGGATTTCCATTTTCTTCGTATGTCTTATTAATTTAGTTAATATTGGTCTTCTTTTCTCTGCGTTGTATTTGCCTATTCTTCTTATTTCGTCTAAGTCGGTTTCTATTTCGATCTTCACCCCCATTGCTTCTATAATGTTTTTCACTTTCTCCTTGGTTTCCTCCATTTTTTCATTTTCTTTCTCTTCTACTCCTTTTATTATTAAGTTGTTCATTCTTGAATTCTTTTCTAAGATTTCAATTCTTTTATCTTGTTGAGCAATTTTCCCTCTTAAGTGTGTATTTTCTTGTTTTACACCGTCCAGTTCTTTAGACATATTTTCGATTTTAATGTCCATTGCATCCAATTTTGCTTTTATTTTTTGGAACATTTCCTTTATTTCCTCCATTTTCCTTTGTTTTGTAGTCTCCCGTCACCCTTCTCGTGGTTTTCAATAATACTAGTGTAATTGTGTGTATACTGCCTACCACTCTGTGACGTATAATGTGTTGCCTATTCTGACAATTTTGCGCGTCTCCGCTTTATATGTTGAAATTTTTCTTATCTATCATGCTGCATGCAACTTTCCACCTTATTTGCTTTACTTTTAACCTCAAACTAAACTTGAATATATCCGATTTACTCACAATTCTAGTGATCACTCCTTTAATTCCGTCCCTCCAGGTTTTGTTAGACCTTGCTTCTACTATTTAATTATCCTCTTGTGCTTTAAAACCTCGAATACGGCCCAGTTTGGACTTTAAATATCAGAGCTGTTTTAATAGCACTTATGTAGCAACTACTTCTATACTCTAGTTTTCAGAAAAAATAAAAAAGGTTGTTTATATGGTAACTGAACTAAAAGCGTCGTATAAAATAAGTAGAATTTTTATTTGGCCGACTATAAATTTTCAATGTCTTAGTGACAGACGTTCAACGTGACAGTTCATTCTGAATTAGCTTAATAATTTGTGCAATTTGTGGGGGGAAATGTATTCTTCTCAAGATTATTGTGAAATGATTCTTTAACTGGTTACTAATTGTCTCAAGACATCACAAACCTGCGGCGTTCAAATCAGGAATATTACATGTGGGTAAGTGATTAAATGCCATTCATGTTAAAAACTAAAGTTGACCAGATGTTTTATACTAACTTTTGCAAAATCTAACAATTATTCTTGTTTCCTAAGAAACGCATACATTTAATATTTCTGCATCTATCTTCAATTAATAAACCGTCTCCTATTGGTCAGCTTCATTTCATTGCGGTTTGAAAACCATTGAGGGTAGAAATTTTTTTCTTGGTAAAAAAGTGTCAGTTTAAAAAGTAGAATCTAGAGTTAAGAGCTCCTCCGCGAGTTCTGAGACACCCTGTATATGGGCATATTTTGACGTTTCTATGTGCATATAAATCCGCGCCTTGCACATTAGAGTTCTTGTGTTTTTAGAGGGGTCAGGAACAATATGTCATAAATTAGATCATTCGAATCTATTGTCCTAGTAATTTCTAAATGACAAAATGAACGGCCAGCCAATTTTACATAAAACTATTAAATATTAAGTTTTTTATTTAACATTTCCACCTAGCATGTACTTTCAATTAATGTACAATTTAATAATCAATATGCAACACACAAATGCAATATGTAAACCTCGTATGTAATTCATCAAATATTTTAATACCTCCGTAATTGCAAATGTCAATACACGAACGTACGAAATTTAATAATAAATTACTGTTTGCATAAAGACTGACCACAACATGGCGTATAAAGGGCAACATCCGCAATAATTTAAAAAGTACACGGGAATAAACATGGACGTTTAATTAACCCTGAATTAATACTCTGTGATAATGATAAATTGGATATGGAAAAAATAAAACCTATCAATTCGTTTCCTGTAAAGAATACGTTGGAAATCATTTACAACTTAGTTATGGAAATTTAATGTGCACATATATCGCATTAGCTGTAACATGTCTCATAACTCATTAATGTAAATTTAATTTATTTTGGAAAATCTAATTCTTTTAGAATAAATAATCTAATATGTATGTATGTATGTATGTATGTATGCGGTCCTTTTTACGTTGATTTTCTTGACTTCATCAAGTTCGTACCTAACGGCAGTATCGAAATAGAAGGAGGAATTCGTAACAGCAGTATCCGGATAGAAGGGACCTACATCCCACAGATTGCGATGATTTCCGAACCACTAGAAACTCTGCGGCTGTCAGTAGCGCTTCCATTAGCCAAAAATTCAAAACATGAATTGTTTTCTACAAAATTGTTCCTTATTAGGCCAGTCAACTTTTACTCATCTCGGGGAAATAAAACAAATAATTCCAAAAGTTTTGAAAGTTGGCAGAGTTGTTCGCTTGGGCTTACTGTTTAACGTGTAAAAAGCCCTTATAATTTGAAGGTGGAGAAAAGCCGCCATCTTGGAAAAAGTGTGCACTTTTACGGGATTTTGCAAATATCTTGTAAATTATTGATTTTATCTACAAAACGGTCATGACAAAAATGAAAGAGCATTAAATCATGTACAAAAAAAATAGAATGCATGTTTCCATTAATTTGATAGTTTCTGAGTAAATAGTCGGCGAATGTTACGTAGTATGTTTGGTAGGTCCAAAAACTGCCTTTACGGTCACTTCCAAAGTGAAAACCCTAACGAACTGCGATAGGTACAAAGAAACGTCATACCACTTACTATTGACTATACCTACCAAGGCAGTTTGTAAAAAAGAGGGGGCACGCGTACTGGATAAAATTCTATTTTAAGCAAACGACAGCATAGGGATTATAATAGCCAATCAAAAGACGCGAAAGCGTTAAAACTATGTTTATACAGTATGTCCCTAAAGTTTGGTATAAAATTCATTAAACATTTACTACCTATTTTTTAAAGAAAATATCGGACACGGCAATTTTTATTTTCAAATATAAACCTGTAGGGGTTATTTTCAACCCCCCACATTTAACCGTCTAAACCTTAACAATCCCAACTTTGAAATTTCAAATAGGAAGATACCCCTTTTGATAGCTTGTTTTAAAGCATTTTTGCTTTTATGCCGAATACAACCCAAAAAACTTATAATTGTGTAAATGAATAAAGTTGATGTGCAACAAAACTCGTTTCCAATGCCAACGTCAATTGCAACTCGTTCGCGTTTGACAATTAAAAATAACACATTTCAATCATTGTAGTTTGTTTTGTACGTCGTTCGCGTTGTTGTGAAAACCAACGTTTCACGTCTCAGTGCTGTATTAGACATTAAGCAGCTGCATAAAGCGGCAAACGTAAAAAAATTAAAATAAAAGGTAAGGTATTTGTACTTCGTTTGGGTGAAAAATAATTTTTACTAAGCACGTTGCGCATCGCGAAAAATAAATAGAATATATCCAGTCCTTCTTTAGGATTTTCCTCGCGAACGCGACTGCACGTTTCTATGGCTTGGCGAGGGGGGAAGTCAAAGTAGCGCCTCAATAATAGCGCCACTTAATAATTTCGTCTGCAAAAATGTCGTCGCCTAAAATAGTACGCATCAATAATCTCACTAGACAATAATATCGCCGGCAAAACTTGCGCTCATCAGTTATGTCGCCGGCAAAACTAGCGACGGTCAAAAATGTCGCGTGCAAAAATGGCGGCCGTAGAAATGTCGCCGGCAGAAATAGCGCCTCAAAATGAACACCATGAGAAACATAACCGTACAAATACTTTTTTTTTGATAAACGCTTGATTTAAAGTTGATAAGGATTGAATCAAACTTCTATTTTTAAATTTAAATTATAAATCATTTTTGTAAAAATAAAAACTTATAAAAATTTAAATAAATTATAGACTTGGATCAAGATAAAACAGTAGTAAGAAATGTTAAAAAATAAACAATAAAAATTTAAAAAAAAATCAAGAGGTCTGCCACGGGATTTGAACTAGGATAACCAGATTTCAAGCGCTCGCCTTTACCGCTAAACCAAGCAACTGTGTAATATTTTGTTGTTGTGTGTGTGTTAAATGGGTCACGGTTTACAACTAACATTTACCATGCACGTATGTGAAAAATAAATAATAATAATAATTTACAATGTTCACTTGCTAATTGTTTACAATGTTAAATATGAGCAATTACGGTAAAATAACAAACCGCGCGCTTATGATAATAGCTTCACGATTTACAAACTAATCATCGACATGTCATGTTTGTTTCAAAGGCGACTGCGGTTAAGTTTTTATTTGATCGCTCTACATGGTGTGTATAAATTGGCGGACGAGCTTCACGTAGTGTTATTCTTCGGATGGGAGACCGGGCCGTAGCCAGCGGGGTGCTGCGCATACCCTTGAATATTTCGAGCACTCCCTAAGCCCTATACTAAGTACGAAAAAATTACAAAACTAAAATAAAAAATTTAAATATATATTAATAAAAAAATATTTTTTATATTTAAAAGTCTGTAATTTCCCATTTGTCACTGCCATTCCCGTTGTGCCACCGCCGCGTTGCTATAAAAATCAAGCGAGGAAGAAATAAAGGCGGAAACTAGCTACCTTCAAAGATCTCAAGATGGAGAAAAATTAAAAAAATATACATATATAGTGGCATACTACTTATTTGTTAGCAACATGCAGAACATTTGTTTGTAGTAGTCGGCTTTTTTAGTACTAAGACTAAATCGGCCACAAATAGTATAGATGTGCCATCAAAAAAATGGCAAGTTTAATATTTTGTATCTGACAAAAAAGACACATGAATACGTTTTTGCGGAAGTATAATAATCAAAACTGGACAGCTGCAATTATTTGCTTTTATTATTTTTATAATAATGGTTTTTAGTTTTATTTTTAAGAATATTGTTATTAATTTAAATTTACCGTTTATTTTTGTTTTAAATTATGTACTATTTAATATTAACCAATTAAGAAAATTGTCATAAATGCTTGCAAAGTGCGTTTTCCTGCAACATTACACCACCAATATTTTTGTGACCCCTCCTCCCCCCGAGTTTTGATCTAGCTACGGCCCTGATGCGACAGAATAAGACGAAAAGCTTAATAGAAAAAAAATTCCGCAACTTTCTCGTCTCACACGAAAGCCTTCAAAGTTTGAAATTGGTAACAAGAAATAAGGCTAAAAATTCAAAATGAAATTACGTAACGCATGTTTTAAAGAATTTATACACACCCTGTATATTACAACAATTTTAATTTTTTGTTATTTTATATTATGTTTGCGGGTTATAATATTTACGTTAAAATCACGTAGGATGATTGAGCCATAAAGCTCGTCGGATATATCAGATATATTAATTGTATCATTGCATCTCCGATTTATGTGAATAAAAGTGAATTTAATTTTGGAATTATATGCAAACGTCTAACATTTATAAATGATACAAGTGATAAGTTCAACTAATTGTTATTTCGCTCGCTTCTTTTTAAGGAATTTTCTGGAGCTATGATAGGATTTTTTCGACGGTGTTTTTCCTGAAGATTTTTTGGGAGTTTTTCTTTTTGCGGGGTTGAGTTGTTCTTTCGGATGTTTTCTGATGCTGTGTTTTCGGGCTTCTTTTCGTTTTATTAACGGATTTTATTTCCGGGAGCAACTCTTATTCAGACCGACTCATCAGAAGAAACATTCGGAGCGGTAAGCGCCAAGCAAGATGCATGGATAGCTAATATATATATATATATATATATATATATATATATATATATATATATATATATATATATATATATATATATATATATATATATATATATATATATATATATATATATATATATATATATATATATATATATATATATATATATATATATATATATATATATATATATATATATATATATATATATTGCTGTGTATCTGGGTATTTGAAAATATCCAGACATTTTCATAATTTTAAGATAATTAATTAATTTAAAGTTTTTAATAGAAAAATAAATATAAATAGCCCCACGTTGATGAGCCATAAATTATGCTATGTAATAAGAATATTTAAAATTCTTATTAAAAATTAAATTCTTAAATAAAATTAAATAGCCCCACGTTGGGCGCCATAAATTATGCTGTGTATCTGGGTATTTGAAAATATCCAGACATTTTCATAATTTTAAGATAATTAATTAATTTAAAGTTTTTAATAGAAAAATAAATATAAATAGCCCCACGTTGATGAGCCATAAATTATGCTATGTAATAAGAATATTTAAAATTCTTATTAAAAATTAAATTCTTAAATAAAATTAAATAGCCCCACGTTGGAATCGTCATAAATTATGCTGTGAAATAAGAATTTTGAAAAATTCTTTTTTTTTTAATTTTTTTTAAAAATTCCAAACATTTGAAAAATCATAAATTTTGTAAACTTTGAATTATTATTTATTTTTGACCCACATTTGCTAGCTCAGTAATAAAATTAATATAATTAAATGCTGTGTGTTTTAATTTAGTTTTAAGCATTTTCATAAAAAAATAAATTTCAAATAAATTTATAAGCATGGGAATTTTATTTTAAAACAAGAGACTCTTATTAAAATTTTGACATGTAAATAATTGATTGACATAAATTCATCTTGTACTTAATCTCAGGGATAATTTTAAATTCTTGAACATCATGTAGCTTCACTATTGTCGATGGGTTATTTAAAAAAAATGAATTGCAGATTTCCAGAATACCACCTACTACATTTACACGCAAATACATTACCATAAAATAATATTTAAAACATCTCTGTACATTTATAATAAATAAAACAAATTTTTTTATTGAAACACCACGAAAATTATTACTTATCTTTTTACAATGTTCATCTTTGAAGTTCGGAATCTTTGATGCGTGCGCTTCCACGTATTTGAATGGTAGCTAACTCATACAACCAATTTTTCTTTCCTGTCTGTGATGTGCTTGTGCACGGTATGATGTGTGCTGTCCTAACTCTGCCTGTCCGATAATACTAAACCATGAGTTCTCCAGCAAAATCTTCAATAACAGTTTTTCTCAGGTATGTAATTCCCTTTTTTTATTAGAAATTATATTTTTCAATTTATAATTACTTTAATTTTTCATTTATTTTTAGCATTTTTATTTTTAATTATAACTGTTCAACTTTTATTATTACAGATTTATTATTATATCACACGAAGAAGATTAATTCCATATTATCTGTCAAATACAAATCTGCACGATTGACAACAAGATGTATTTCTCCACCTCAAAAACCGGAAATTCGCAGAACTATTTTTTTATCCTAAAATGGTGCTCAGGTACGCCATTTTATATCAATTTATAATTTATTGAATTTATTTGTCGAAGAAACTTTTTGTTCTTTAATTACTTGGATCACTGGTTATTATAGTTAGATTTTAATTTAGTTTCCCATTGGAATATTTAATACTTGCACAAATTAATATTTTTACAATAAAGAAAGGACGCTTCACAATTTTACTTTTTAATCTTCCAATAACTTTTATATTATTCAACGGATTTTTCTCAACTTTCTTTAAATAATAAAACACCTTGTTACTTTCACTGATAACAACAATTTATTTTGTTCACATTAAAATTTCTAGTTACATTATCAAAAATTTGGGAGCTAAACATTAACGCACCCACGCTATGCAAATTCTTACCGGAAGCTCCTTGAAAAATTTAATCTCGAACCCCCAGACTAATTTCCAAATATATCAAATTATACAAATATCACCCTTAAGTATCCTTTACATAACGATAACACCGGAAACAATTAAAATTCTATTGTTTTTACAAGATAGCTAGGAAACCTTACAATCTAATCTAAATTTCACCCTTATTCAACTTATTACATAAATGTCATTATCCCAGATTAACTGGAATACAACTATTTTAAATACGCGATTCAAACATAAATCAACGTATGACAGGTACATTCAATGAAGAAAATTTTTCTTAAAATTTTAAAATTAACATATTTTTTTCATATTTATAAAAGCACATAAATTAAACAATACCAGCTTATTAGCATTAATAATTATCAATTAATTATTCATTAATTTAAAACCATAGTTACATTCCTTAATTAACATAAACCCTAGGTTTACAAGTAATTTATATGAGGTCATTGACTTCTTATCACTTTTATCTGTGACTATAGTTTATACAAAAACCGTCTGGCAAATTCTTACAACCTTGACCTAAAATACAGAAAACTATTTACATTACAATATTTTATATACCGACATACTCAAAAGTAATGTATACGGTTTGTTTTAAATATAAATAAACAATTAGGTTATCTAATAAAACTAAATTAAATTAACTCAATAAACACCTTAATTAAATTAATTCTAAATTAAAATTATACACGGTGCGTCAAAATAATTTTCTAAAAATAAAATTTTTTTTTATTTTAATTCACTTATTCATTTAAAAAACACACTTTTCAACCAATAACATCTCAAATAAGGATTACCCTTTAATATTATACACAGTTCGACTCATATTTTTACACAAACGATTTTATTATTGATAAATAAATTAATTCAAGTTAAATTATTTATAGTTTGCGTCAATATTAAATTGCCTTAGCATGTTTTATATATGCTATAATTTTTTTTAGTCAAGTTTTACTAATATAAATAATTCTATTCTAGGAATAGTATCCTGGAAAATCTCAATGCTACTTCAAATGCATTTAACCAAAAGAAATACAAGAAATCAAGATTACCACTGCATTACCGTCGATATAAATAAACTTCAATGAATTACAAGACCACGAAGAATATCTCATACTTTAACAAAATCTCATACTTTTTTAAGTAATAAAAAAAATTAGTAATAATTTTTAATTTTAAGTTAATAAATAAATTTTTGAATTAGAACACACAGCAATATATATATATATATATATATATATATATATATATATATATATATATATATATATATATATATATATATATATATATATATATATATATATATATATATATATATATATATATATATATATATATATATATATATATATATATATATATATATATATATATATATATATATATATATATATATATATATATATATATATATATATATATATATATATATATATATATATATATATATATATATATATATATATATATATATATATATATATATATATATATATATATATATATATATATATATATATATATATATATATATATATATATATATTGCTGTGTAATATGAATTTTTGGAAATTCATATTACTTTCGAATTTTTGAATAATATTAATTGCTAAAAAGCCCCACGTTGGTAAGCTCATAAATTATGCTGTGTATCTGGGTATTTGAAAATATCCAGACATTTTCATAATTTTAAGATAATTAATTAATTTAAAGTTTTTAATAGAAAAATAAATATAAATAGCCCCACGTTGATGAGCCATAAATTATGCTATGTAATAAGAATATTTAAAATTCTTATTAAAAATTAAATTCTTAAATAAAATTAAATAGCCCCACGTTGGAATCGTCATAAATTATGCTGTGAAATAAGAATTTTGAAAAATTCTTTTTTTAATTTTTTTTTTATAAATTCCAAACATTTGAAAAATCATAAATTTTGTAAACTTTGAATTATTATTTATTTTTGACCCACATTTGCTAGCTCAGTAATAAAATTAATATAATTAAATGCTGTGTGTTTTAATTTAGTTTTAAGCATTTTCATAAAAAAAATAAATTTCAAATAAATTTATAAGCATGGGAATTTTATTTTAAAACAAGAGACTCTTATTAAAATTTTGACATGTAAATAATTGATTGACATAAATTCATCTTGTACTTAATCTCAGGGATAATTTTAAATTCTTGAACATCATGTAGCTTCACTATTGTCGATGGGTTATTTAAAAAAAATGAATTGCAGATTTCCAGAATACCACCTACTACATTTACACGCAAATACATCACCATAAAATAATATTTAAAACATCTCTGTACATTTATAATAAATAAAACAAATTTTTTTATTGAAACACCACAAAAATTATTACTTATCTTTTTACAAGGTTCATCTTTGAAGTTCGGAATCTTTGATGCGTGCGCTTCCACGTATTTGAATGGTAGCTAACTCATACAACCAATTTTTCTTTCCTGTCTGTGATGTGCTTGTGCACGGTATGATGTGTGCTGTCCTAACGCTGCCTGTCCGATAATACTAAACCATGAGTTCTCCAGCAAAATCTTCAATAACAAGTTTTCTCAGGTATGTAATTCCCTTTTTTTATTAGAAATTATATTTTTCAATTTATAATTACTTTAATTTTTCATTTATTTTTAGCATTTTTATTTTTAATTATAACCGTTCAACTTTTATTATTACAGATTTATTATTATATCACACGAAGAAGATTAATTCCATATTATCTGTCAAATACAAATCTGCACGATTGACAACAAGATGTATTTCTCCACCTCAAAAACCGGAAATTCGCAGAACTATTTTTTATCATAAGATGGTGCTCAGGTACGCCATTTTTTATCAATTTATAATTTATTGAATTTATTTGTCGAAGAAACTTTCAAATTGTTCTTTAATTACTTGGATCACTGGTTATTATAGTTAGATTTTAATTTAGTTTCCCATTGGAATATTTAATACTTGCACAAATTAATATTTTTACAATAAAGAAAGGACGCTTCACAATTTTACTTTTTAATCTTCCAATAACTTTTATATTCTTCAACGGATTTTTCTCAACTTTCTTTAAATAATAAAACACCTTATTACTGTCACTTATAACAACAATTTATTTTGTTCACATTAAAATTTCTAGTTACATTATCAAAAATTTGGGAGCTAAACATTAACGCCCCCACGCTATGCAAATTCTTACCGGAAGCTGTCTTGAAAAATTTAATCTCGAACCCCCAGACTAAATTTCCAAATATATCAAATTATACAAATATCACCCTTAAGTATCCTTTACATAACGATAACACCGGAAACAATTAAAATTCTATTGTTTTTACAAGATAGCTACGAAACCTTACAATCTAATCTAAATTTCACCCTTATTCAACTTATTACATAAATGTCATTATCCCAGATTAACTGGAATACAACTATTTTAAATACGCGATTCAAACATAAATCAACGTATGACAGGTACATTCAATGAAGAAAATTTTTCTTAAAATTTTAAAATTAACATATTTTTTTCATATTTATAAAAGCACATAAATTAAACAATACCAGCTTATTAGCATTAATAATTATCAATTAATTATTCATTAATTTAAAACCATAGTTACATTCCTTAATTAACATAAACCCTAGGTTTACAAGTAATTTATATGAGGTCATTGACTTCTTATCACTTTTATCTGTGACTATAGTTTATACAAAAACCGTCTGGCAAATTCTTACAACCTTGACCTAAAATACAGAAAACTATTTACATTACAATATTTTATATACCGACATACTCAAAAGTAATGTATACGGTTTGTTTTAAATATAAATAAACAATTAGGTTATCTAATAAAACTAAATTAAATTAACTCAATAAACACCTTAATTAAATTAATTCTAAATTAAAATTATACACGGTGCGTCAAAATAATTTTCTAAAAATAAAATTTTTTTTTTTATTTTAATTCACTTATTCATTTTAAAAACACACTTTTCAACCAATAACATCTCAAATAAGGATTACCCTTTAATATTATACACAGTTCGACTCATATTTTTACACAAACGATTTTATTATTGATAAATAAATTAATTCAAGTTAAATTATTTATAGTTTGCGTCAATATTAAATTGCCTTAGCATGTTTTATATATGCTATAATTTTTTTTAGTCAAGTTTTACTAATATAAATAATTCTATTCTAGGAATAGTATCCTGGAAAATCTCAATGCTACTTCAAATGCATTTAACCAAAAAGAAATACAAGAAATCAAGATTACCACTGCATTACCGTCGATATAAATAAACTTCAATGAATTACAAGACCACGAAGAATATCTCATACTTCAACAAAATCTCATACTTTTTTTAGTAATAAAAAAAAATTAGTAATAATTTTTAATTTTAAGTTAATAAATAAATTTTTGAATTAGAACACACAGCATAAATCCCCCTTTAATTTTTCAAAATTTGAAAACCCCTAATAATAATGATGGCAAATTTTGCAAAAATTAACAAAAAAAATTTTACTCTCCCCCTTCTAACAATTTCTTTCAAAATTAATATTTTATCTGCTAATCCTGGAGTAAATTTCCGATAATAATTTAAAATCCCCAAAAATCCTCTTAGCATTCTTAACTAAAAAATATCCCCCTCTAACTCCTATCCTGCTTTTATCTAAAATTTCTTTCATTTTCACCCTCTTCTTAATTTTAAATTTCGCAGGCTCTTTCATGTACTTTCTAAATTTCATCTTGACCTTCTTTTTATTTTCCAAGGCCTTCGCATTAATTTTATTATTTGAAATTTTCATTTTCACCTTCTTTTTGTTTCTACAGGTATCCGGATATTTTTCATTAATTATTATTTTCATTTTAACTTTCTTCTTGTATTTTAAATTTCCTGGATCCTTCTTGTTATTTAAAATTTTCAATTTAATTTTCGCTTTTTGTTTAAAATGTTCTGGCCACTTTTTATTATTTAACCATTTTAATTTAACTTTTGCTTTATTTTTAAAATTCTCAGGATACATTTTATCATTTAATAATTTTAATTTAACTTTAGTCTTATGTTTAAAATTCTCCATCTTCTTTATTTTAGTCAATATTTTCATTTTAAATTTAGTATTATTTTTAAAACTCTTCAAGTACTTTATATTATTTAAAATTTTCATTTTAGTAATTATTTTATTTATCACTGACATCGGATAATTTTTATAATTTGTAAATTTTAATTTTACTTTTGGCTGATTTTCCAATAGCATTAGATAACTTTCATATTTTGAAATTTTTATTTTAACTTTCCGATTTTTAAAATAAATTTGATTATTTTTATATTTTGAAGATTTTATTTTGGTTTCCTCTTTATTCTCTATCCACGAATAAATTTTATTTTCTGAAAATTCTTCTTTTTCTTTCACTTTACTTTCCATTTGATCTTCATTTTCACTTATTTCAAGCTCTTTACCGTTATTTAGGTCATTAACAATATTACCATTTTTTATTTCATATTTATTCAATTCTGCTTTATTTATTTCATCACCATTTGTCTTCTTTTCTTCATTTTTACTTTTATTTAAATTTATTTCATTTTTATTTAATGATTCCTCCAAGTCTGGTTCTTCTTTTGATAACTCATGATGTTGCTTAAAATATTCTGTTTTATCCCCCTCTAGATAAATTAGGGTTTCACACTCCTTTCCTTCTTCATTCATAATTGAGGATGATTCTGGACACTTTTTAAAATTTAAACACACTTCATTGATTTCGGGTAATTCTTCCTTCATTTCATTACTTTTAAAATTATTATTCTGTATATTACTTATAAATGGAAATTTGATGTTTTTATAAATTAGACAATCCTCTTCAATACTCATTTTATGATATTCTAAAAAATCGCTTCCAAGCACCATGTCAACAATCATGTCCGGAACAATTAATAGTTTTGCAGATATTTTTACTTCATTGATACTTAAATCACAATCCAACCTTTCCTCAATACGACCAAACTTCATTTTATTTTCATCTATTAGATTAAACCCCCCAAATATTACAATATTATTCTCCAATAATTCATAATTATTAACGACGACGTCTTCACTTATAAGTGATAAATCAACCCCCATATCTATAATAGTAACAAATTCAATATTATTCAATCTAAGTCGTATTGATGGTAAATTAATTAAATCATTCTTCTCTGTATTATTCCATTTATTTTCTGCTTCAACATTTAATTCTTTATTTAATTCTTTATTTATCTCTTCATGACCTGTCTCCACTTCTTGTACTAATTCTTTATTTATTTCTTTATTTATCTCCACATGATCTGTCTCAACTTGTTGTTCTAATTCTTTAGTTATTTCTTCCACATTTCCATGATTACTGTAATTTACTTCTATTTTCTTTATTTCTTCCCTACTCTCTTTTATTTCCCTCTTCATTTCTTCCCTACTCTCCTCAATTTTTTTATTAGTTTTTTCACTATTCTCTCTCATCTCCTTCATCATATTCATTATCATGTATTCTAATTTTGAACTTTCTCCCTCCTTACTACTCTTACTTGTGCTTGCAGCACCTTCTTCTTCTTCCTTCTCAACATCTTGTTCTTCTTCTATTTTCTTTTCTGGTTCCATTTTAGATTTCTTACTCCTACTCCTCTTTTTCTTTTTAACTACTTGGAACTCTTCTCCTTTTTTATTACTTAAATCGCTGTTGTCCCAGAATGTTTTCATTTACCCCACATAAATTATTTTATAACCCCAAATATCATTCAAATAATCCTCAACTTTATTTATAAAAAAATATTACCCTTTAATTGTACATAAATAACCCAATCGAGCCCCACGTTGCCTGGCGACATAAATTATGCTGTGGAATATGAATTATAAAAATTCATAATTCCTTTTATAAAATTCGAAATTTTAAAATTTTGGAATACATAAAAGCCCCACGTTGGGCGCCATAAATTATGCTGTGTAATATGAATTATGGAAATTCATACTACTTTTAATTTTTTGAATAATATTAATTGCTAAAAAGCCCCACGTTGGTAAGCTCATAAATTATGCTGTGTATCTGGGTATTTGAAAATATCCAGACATTTTCATAATTTTAAGATAATTAATTAATTTAAAGTTTTTAATAGAAAAATAAATATAAATAGCCCCACGTTGATGAGCCATAAATTATGCTATGTAATAAGAATATTTAAAATTCTTATTAAAAATTAAATTCTTAAATAAAATTAAATAGCCCCACGTTGGAATCGTCATAAATTATGCTGTGAAATAAGAATTTTGAAAAATTCTTTTTTTAATTTTTTTTTATAAATTCCAAACATTTGAAAAATCATAAATTTTGTAAACTTTGAATTATTATTTATTTTTGACCCACATTTGCTAGCTCAGTAATAAAATTAATATAATTAAATGCTGTGTGTTTTAATTTAGTTTTAAGCATTTTCATAAAAAAAATAAATTTCAAATAAATTTATAAGCATGGGAATTTTATTTTAAAACAAGAGACTCTTATTAAAATTTTGACATGTAAATAATTGATTGACATAAATTCATCTTGTACTTAATCTCAGGGATAATTTTAAATTCTTGAACATCATGTAGCTTCACTATTGTCGATGGGTTATTTAAAAAAAATGAATTGCAGATTTCCAGAATACCACCTACTACATTTACACGCAAATACATCACCATAAAATAATATTTAAAACATCTCTGTACATTTATAATAAATAAAACAAATTTTTTTATTGAAACACCACAAAAATTATTACTTATCTTTTTACAAGGTTCATCTTTGAAGTTCGGAATCTTTGATGCGTGCGCTTCCACGTATTTGAATGGTAGCTAACTCATACAACCAATTTTTCTTTCCTGTCTGTGATGTGCTTGTGCACGGTATGATGTGTGCTGTCCTAACGCTGCCTGTCCGATAATACTAAACCATGAGTTCTCCAGCAAAATCTTCAATAACAAGTTTTCTCAGGTATGTAATTCCCTTTTTTTATTAGAAATTATATTTTTCAATTTATAATTACTTTAATTTTTCATTTATTTTTAGCATTTTTATTTTTAATTATAACCGTTCAACTTTTATTATTACAGATTTATTATTATATCACACGAAGAAGATTAATTCCATATTATCTGTCAAATACAAATCTGCACGATTGACAACAAGATGTATTTCTCCACCTCAAAAACCGGAAATTCGCAGAACTATTTTTTATCATAAGATGGTGCTCAGGTACGCCATTTTTTATCAATTTATAATTTATTGAATTTATTTGTCGAAGAAACTTTCAAATTGTTCTTTAATTACTTGGATCACTGGTTATTATAGTTAGATTTTAATTTAGTTTCCCATTGGAATATTTAATACTTGCACAAATTAATATTTTTACAATAAAGAAAGGACGCTTCACAATTTTACTTTTTAATCTTCCAATAACTTTTATATTCTTCAACGGATTTTTCTCAACTTTCTTTAAATAATAAAACACCTTATTACTGTCACTTATAACAACAATTTATTTTGTTCACATTAAAATTTCTAGTTACATTATCAAAAATTTGGGAGCTAAACATTAACGCCCCCACGCTATGCAAATTCTTACCGGAAGCTGTCTTGAAAAATTTAATCTCGAACCCCCAGACTAAATTTCCAAATATATCAAATTATACAAATATCACCCTTAAGTATCCTTTACATAACGATAACACCGGAAACAATTAAAATTCTATTGTTTTTACAAGATAGCTACGAAACCTTACAATCTAATCTAAATTTCACCCTTATTCAACTTATTACATAAATGTCATTATCCCAGATTAACTGGAATACAACTATTTTAAATACGCGATTCAAACATAAATCAACGTATGACAGGTACATTCAATGAAGAAAATTTTTCTTAAAATTTTAAAATTAACATATTTTTTTCATATTTATAAAAGCACATAAATTAAACAATACCAGCTTATTAGCATTAATAATTATCAATTAATTATTCATTAATTTAAAACCATAGTTACATTCCTTAATTAACATAAACCCTAGGTTTACAAGTAATTTATATGAGGTCATTGACTTCTTATCACTTTTATCTGTGACTATAGTTTATACAAAAACCGTCTGGCAAATTCTTACAACCTTGACCTAAAATACAGAAAACTATTTACATTACAATATTTTATATACCGACATACTCAAAAGTAATGTATACGGTTTGTTTTAAATATAAATAAACAATTAGGTTATCTAATAAAACTAAATTAAATTAACTCAATAAACACCTTAATTAAATTAATTCTAAATTAAAATTATACACGGTGCGTCAAAATAATTTTCTAAAAATAAAATTTTTTTTTTATTTTAATTCACTTATTCATTTTAAAAACACACTTTTCAACCAATAACATCTCAAATAAGGATTACCCTTTAATATTATACACAGTTCGACTCATATTTTTACACAAACGATTTTATTATTGATAAATAAATTAATTCAAGTTAAATTATTTATAGTTTGCGTCAATATTAAATTGCCTTAGCATGTTTTATATATGCTATAATTTTTTTTAGTCAAGTTTTACTAATATAAATAATTCTATTCTAGGAATAGTATCCTGGAAAATCTCAATGCTACTTCAAATGCATTTAACCAAAAGAAATACAAGAAATCAAGATTACCACTGCATTACCGTCGATATAAATAAACTTCAATGAATTACAAGACCACGAAGAATATCTCATACTTCAACAAAATCTCATACTTTTTTTAGTAATAAAAAAAAATTAGTAATAATTTTTAATTTTAAGTTAATAAATAAATTTTTGAATTAGAACACACAGCATAAAATATATATATATATATATATATATATATATATATATATATATATATATATATATATATATATATATATATATATATATATATATATATATATATATATATATATATAATATATATATATATATATATATATATATATATATA